>VDFB02281492.1:761173993-761442018 GCA_007258455.2 Sequoia sempervirens | reverse complement strand
ATGGTGGTGGTGGAATTTCAAATTTTGAAAAGGTGGGATTTCTTGATGATGTTGCAGGCGTTAATGGCGGACAATTTACTCATGGGAGGGTGATGTTAGGTGGATCCTTTACTGCAAGTGTAGTGGGTCCCCTTTAGTAGCTAATGAATTTTCAGGTGGGAAAGGGGCTTTGAAGATTGTGTGTCCAACACATTCCCCAATATCCTTCTCTAAAAAGGAGAATCTCGTGACTAAAAAGTCAAGGCCTAGCCTGTCATCTTGTGTTTGTGATGGTACTCCTGATGTTGTGGGTCTTGGGATTGATAAGACTAAGAATTATTTCCTTTTGAGCTCAGCTCTTAATTGATGAATCTATTTGGGGCTAAACCTAAAGGTAAAAGTATTTCTCCTCTTGTGTTGTTTATTGCTAATGCGAAGACTGGAGAGTACTCTATTTCTGTCCCAGATTGTATTGTTGACAAAAGCATGTCTAATATGGATATGGCTTTGTTGGGTAAATTTGTTGGTCCCCGACCTCATATTGAGTTGGTGTGAAAGTTTGTGTTTAATCGTTGGAAGCCTAAGGGACAAATTGATGTGGTTGCTATGGCCAAAGGTTTCTTTTCATTCACTTTTAACTATGAAGATGATCTGGTTACAGCATTGACGGATGGCCCTTGGTTTATTGGAAAGTCCTCTCTGATGCTTAAACAGTGGGAACCAAGCTTCAACTCGAACTTGTGCTCTTTTTCAGCTGCTTCGGTCTGGGTTCAACTTCCTAGTCTCCTGATGGAATTTTGGGATGAGGAAGTGTTTAAAGGGATAGCAAGCACTTTTGGCTGCTTGTTGTCGATTGACCAAATGATGGCCTCCAGTAAGAGGTTGATTTATGCCATATTTTGTGTAAATGTGGAGCAATCAGTTGATTTTCCTACTATGATAAAGATTAACTCAAAGTTTGGGGTTTGGGAGCAAGAGTTGAATTCGAGTCAAATCCCTTTGCTTGCTTTCATTGTAAAAAAGTTGGCCACTAGGAAAAAAAATGTCCTCTCAAAATGTTGAAGAAGATGACTAAACAATGGAGAGAGAAGGAGAAAGCTCTTGAACAGGATGTGGAGCTCTTGGAAAAAGGGGAGTCAGCCCTATGTGTGAATGTGGAGGTTGAACCTATGGAAATGGGCCTAGTAGTGGCTAACAAGGTTGATATTCCTAAAGACCAAGTGAACTTGGGGGAGTTAAATCAGGTTCTGGTGTAGGGAGATGAGGATAAGTCCTTCCCTATTAGTGACTCTGTGGAAACTATGGACGTAGTAAGGTCTGAGGTTATGGAGGATGATAAGACTTTCGGGATTGATGGGGTAAGGTCCCCTCCTTCGGGGTGATTCAAGTGCAAGATGATGGTTCGAAGGGTGAGGGATTGGAGGTTTTTCCTTAAGCTAAGGACATTGGGGAGCCTGAGGATCTGGACAACCCTCCTTATATTCAGGTTCGTGGGCACAACAGAAAAAAAAACACTATCCCTCGCTAGGAGTAGTGACAAGGAACAAGCAAAGGTCAAATTGTGGGTTTGAGTCGCGTGGTACAGGTCGACCTCCTGCTAACGTTGCTAGGGAACTCTATTGGATATGTGCTCCAAGAGCACTACCAATAAGTTCTTATGAAGATCATTTCCTAGAATATGAGGGGGTTAAATCACCCTCACAAGTATGATCTTCTTGCTAATCTGGTAAGAGATCATCGCCCTAATATTGTGTTAATTCAAGAAACTAAAATGGGTGTGGATAAATTATCTAGGTTGAAGAATAAGCTTTTTAAGGATTGTGGGATGCATTGTTCTAATGCGATGGGGGCTTCGAGAGGGATTGTGACTTTTTGGAATCTTAGGGTGCTCCAGGGGATTGAGGTTTTAAATGATTGTAATCATGTGGCTACTTCCTTTAATCATTTGCATGACAAGTTCTCTTGGACTTTGTCTAATATTTATGCTCTGAACTGTAAGAGTGCTAGAAGAAAATTATGGGAGAATTTGGGCTCCTTTACATGATGCTGACAAGATGGGTGGTTCACAGTTGGTGGATGATAATAGATATGATCTTATGAATCTTATTAATTATACTACTCTTCTTGATTTGGATATGAAAGATGCTTCTTTTACATGGTCGAATCAGAGAGTGGGAAATGCCCTTATCCAAGTCAAGCTTGATCGTGCTCTTATCTCCCCTGAGTGGTTGGTTCATTATTCCTACTCGCTTTCGGCTTTAACTAGATTGGGATCGAATCACTTTCCTCTAGATTTGTTGGGTGGAAAGAAAAACTTTTCATTTAGATTTGAGAAGATGTGGACGTGTCATCCTGACCTGGGTAATCTGGTTAATGACTGGTGGAACATTCACGTGGATGGTTCAACTATGTTTAGAATTGCTAAAAACCTTGCTAATGTTAAGCATAATGTTAGAAAGTGGAACCACACTTCCTTTGGTCATATTTTTATGGAGAAAGAGGGTGTGTCTAAGGAGCTTCAAGATGTGCAACAATCTATCCAACTGTCTAGATATGACTAGGCCTTGATTTTGAAAGAAAATATCTTGCTTTCCAAATTGCATAATATTGTGGCGAAGGAGGAATTATGGAGGTAGTAGTCAAGGAATATGTGGCTGAAAAGTGGGGACAAGAATACTAAGATTTTTCACCTCTCTACTCTTAAACACAGGGCTAATAATCGTATCAAATTGATCAATTTCAATAATCAAGTTTTGGAGAAGGATGTTGATTTGCAGTTTGTTGCTTCCTCCTACTTCTCTCAACTGCTTTCAGTGGAGGGGGAGCTTGATTTGGCCTATCAAGAGGATATTCTAAGGGATATCCCTCAGATCTTAGATGATGATATTAATAGACAGTTGGTTTGTATTCCTTCGGCGGATGAAATTAGGAGTGTTGTTTTCTCCTTTGAAGGTAATAAGGCGTCGAGTCTGGATGACTTTCCTTCTTTTTTTTTGTCCTTTTGGGAAATTGTTGTTAAGTATGTTGTTGCAGCAACTAAGGAGTTTTTTAGGTTTGACTCTCTTTTGAAGGAATTGAACTCCTCTTTTATTGTTTTGGTTCCTAAGAAGCCTGGTGCTTCCTCTTTTGATGAGTTTCATCCTATTAGCTTATGTAACTCGGTTTATAAGATCTTCTCCAAGGTTTTGGTGGTTAGATTGCAAAGAATTTTGCCTCTTATTATCTCTCCTCAACAGAATGGTTTTGTGGTTGGTAGGAAAATTCGGGATTCTATTCTCTTTGTTCATGAGAATATGCACTCCCTTACTGTTCATAAGCATGTTGTTTTTATTCTGAAGCTTGACTTACTAGAAGCTTATGATAGAGTTGAATGGGGTTTTCTTTCTAAGATATTAACTTCTTTTGGTTTTAGGGAGAAAGTGATGGCTCTTGTGCTTCAACTTATCTCTACTCTGCGATTTGTTGTCCTCATCAATGGGTCCCCTTCCCCTCTCTTTGACTGCTCTAGGGGTCTGAGGCAAGGGGATCCTATATCTCCTTTTCTATTCATTATTATGGTGGAATCCCTAGGTCATCTCATCCAGAGATTTATTAATATTGGGGTTATGTCTGGGTTATCCCCTTCTTCCAATAACCTTATTTTCTCTCATAAACATTTTGTGGATGATTCTCTTATGCTTGGACAGTCATCTATTAAGGAGGCTAAGGTTGTCAAGTCTATCTTACATAAGTACGAGGCTGCTTCGGGGAAAAAGGTTAGCTTGCCTAAGAGTGTTATATTCTTTTTCAACACTTTGATCCATAGACAAACTAAAATTTCTAGAATTCTGCAGTGTCAGATTGGGGAACTACCTGCTTCTTATTTGGGCCTTCCCCTGTGCTCTAAAGTTCTCAATTCTTTTTGGAGGGGTATGGTTGATAAATTCAATTCTAAATTGGCTGGTTGGAAGGGTGCACTTTTGAGCCAAGTCGAGAAAGTTCAGCTGATCAAATCTACTTTTTAGAATCTACCTGTTTATGCTCTTAGTCTTTTCCATATGCCTAGAAATTTTTTGGATACTTTGGAAGGAATTTAGAAAAAAATCCTTTGGTTTGGGGTTGAGGATAAGAGAAGAATTCATTTGGTTGCTTGGGATGATGTCTGTAGACCCAAAAAGGCTGGTGGGCTTGGAATCCATTTGGAATCCATAAAATCAGAGCGTTTAATATTGCCCTTCTTGAAAAATAGTTGTGGAACCTTATGTTGGCTAAGAATGAATAGGTGAAGATTGCCTGGAGAAAATACTTACATGGTGTTGATGGTATAAGGGAGTTCTTATCTCAAGATTTCATTCCTCCGTCTGGCTCTGCTCTTTGGAATTGTTTGGTAAAGGCCTGTAGGCTTGTGGCCAAGGGTCTCTATTGGCAATTGGGGGATGGTAGAAATATTTTTTTTTTGGATGATAGTTGGTTTGGCAACAGGCCCCTCAAAGATGAGCCCTGGGCTCAACCTTTCATGGATCTATGTGTGTGGTGGTTTAGCAGATTTGTTGTTGACTATATCGAGGGAGGTTGTTGGAAGAAGTTGCATGAGGTGGACCCAGGTCTAGAGGTTCTTTTTGAGGCTATATCTTTGATTCATATTCCTTCTTCCCCCTCTCCAGATAAATTTGTTTGGAATCCTTCCTCTAATGGTAACTTCTCTGTTGCTTCAACTTTTCATTCTAATGAATCCTTTGTTGGTCCTGCTCCTTTTTGGGCTTCTATTTGGTCCTCTAGATTGATTCCTAAGGTTAATGTTTTCTTCTGGCATTTTTGCCAGAATAAAATATTAACTACTGATAACTTGGTCAAAAGAAGTTGTGTGATGCCTAACAGGTGCTTTCTATGTGAAGAGGAAGTAAAAAATGCTTGTCATTTGTTGATTGGTTGCAGATATGTTAGAATGGTCTGGGCCCATGTGCTCTCTCTTTGTAAGTTGGGTGTTTCCTAGTTCTATTAAAGAGTTGTGGGCTCAATGGGTTGGCCCAATGTCCAATCCCGCTCTTCATATTTTGTGGTCTCTTTCTCTTCCTCACATTGTTTGGGGTGTTTGGCTTGAGCGTAAAAATATAATTTTTAGGAATTCGGCCCTCCCTGCTATCTCTGTGGCTTACAAAATATGTGCTGCTATTAAAGAAAATTTTCTTGTTGGGATCACTTTTCACAATGGGTCAAAGATTAATCTCAGCTCCTATGATATCTCTATTACTCAAAGGTGGAAGTTGCCTTGTGATATTTCCCTCCTAGTGACTAAAGGAAAAATCTCTAGAGAGGATGTTGTTTGGAAAGCTCCTCCGGATGGCTGGGTGAAGGTTAATTTTGATGGAGCTGCTAAAGGGAATCTGGGACCTGCAGGTTGTGGGGGAGTAATCAAAAACTCTAATGGTAGGCTTGTCTATGCTGTGGCACTCCCTTTGGGAATCCAGACAAACCACTATGCGGAAGCAGTTGCAGCCTATCATGGTCTTAAGTTGGCACAAATCAAAGGCTATAGGAAAGTTTGGTTGGAGGGGGATTCTTTGAATATCATTAATAATTTGAAAAATTATGTTCCCCCCTCTTGGACTATTGATTCTTTGATAAGGGATTCCATTGATATTTTGAAATCTTTTGATGAATGTTACATCTCGCACATTTTGAGAGAGGGTAATGGTCTAGCGAACATCTTCGCTAATATTGGTGTTAGAGAGGTTAGGGAATGGGGTTTGAATGACCCTCTCCCTATAGATGCTATTGCAACTATTAACTATGATGGTCGATTTTAATTTGCTTAAGTTCTCATTATGGTTGGTGGCGTGCATGTCTTTCTTCATGTGGCTGATTATTATGAGAAAGGATGGTAAGCCAGATTTGAATCAAGCGAATGGCACAAGGGCTGGGTGTCGTAGGGAACGAAACTCAATGTTCTTTAATCTCCTTTGTTTCATTTCCATTTTCACACAGATTCTGGGCGGAACCTTTCTCGTGCGAAGCTGCAAAGAAGAAGAAGGAGGTTTGGTAGGTCTTGGAGAAAGGATGGTTAACTCCTTACCTGAAAAAATTACATGGCAATAATCCTCAGGTTATGGCGCTATTTGCTAAATGATGGAATGATAGGGTGTTGAAACTATATGGAACTGAGTTTGATGTCAATGAAGAATTTATAGCTAATATTACTAGTCTAGCTATGGATGGTATGAAAGTTTTTAGAGATAAAAAGGAGTTGCAGACTGCAATGCAAATCTTCTTCAAGGTAGGTGAAGCTAAGAATTTGAGGACTACGAGGAGTGGAGACTACCAGAGAAGCTCTCTTAAGATGTTGTGGGGAGATGTGGCAAAAGAATTAATGTGTTTTATAACCTTGGAAGGTCGCTTCTCTGCGGTTAATGCATACCACTTCATCTTGCTCAATCACTTCCGACATAAGAAAAGGATTTCCTTTTCGTATTATCTCGTGATGTCTCTGGATTTGGGTCTTAAGGATCATAAGAAAAACCCTAAAAAATATCGTTTTGCATGTGGGGCTAATCCTTCTTATCTTTGATTATGCGAAGACCTTTGAGGTGGCTAAGCCAATTGTTACCCCGAAGGGTAAATAGTTTAAGCCTGCGGAGGAGTATGAGACTGCTTCTAAAGAGGAATCGGCCAGCAAAAAAGCGAAGAAAAGGAAACTGATTTTGGAAAAAGAGTCAGATTCGAAGGGGGATGTGGACTTTGTTCCTGATTCACTTGCTTCTATGGAGGTGGGTCCCCAATCCCCTACTACGGGAAAGATGAAAAAAGGGAAGCCATGTGCTAGCATGGGTTATGTGACTTGTAGTGATGAGGTGGCTGCTAATTTGTCGAGTAGGGGTGTGAAGGAGAAGATTGATTTGTATGGTGAGGATTCCTCATCACCCCCTGTAACCAAGCAAAAGAAGGAGTCGGAGGAGGGAAGCGGGAAGAAACAGGTTCTGAGGACTATGAGTCAAATATTGGAGAGGGACTTTCCTCTCACTATTGCGGGTAGCCTCTTTGCTAATGATTCCCCGAGTGTTAAGCTGGATGTGCAGCAGAAAGGTAAGTTTGGGGTTGTTGATGTTGTTGTGGAAACCCAGGATGTGGAATTGGAGAGGTTAAAGAAGAGAAAGGTTGTGGTGGAGGAGATTGCGAACTTCATCCGCAAAATCAAGACTCTGGTTGCTGTTGGCAAAGGTAAGGAAATCTCTGCTGATAAGGATAAGGTTAGTTCCTCTAAGGAGGAAGATGCTTTGGGGAAGGGGTTTTTTAATATTGATAGAGAAGAAATGTCTTATGTGCTGGGAACTGCTCGTGAGGGTTCCATTGTTTTGTTTGAACTGTTCAAATGGATTTTTCATGAACTCAATAAAACTAATGTCAAAGTAAAGGTGTGGTGAGTAAGGTTGAGGAGTACTCTATCCAAAACCAGATAGATGAATTGTTTGATTCCTTAAACATTGTGGCAGAGGAAACTTTTAAGATGAAACAGAATCTTGAAGGTAGAATCCTCACCCTTGAGGATAAAATGGAGAAAATTTGGGATACTATGATGAGAGGTGGGGAGGTTTCTAAATCTGTTGGTAAATTTGATTCTATTGGTGTGATCTCTCCTGTGGTTAGTGCCAAGAAGCGTAAAGATAGTGCTCATGCTGAAGAGATCGGTGTTGTTGGTAAGCTGATGGGGGAGGAGGGTGTTGCTGGGAAGGGTGGGGAAAAAGATATTGTTTTGATTACTGAAGTGAATACGGATGGTCCTAGTGCTAGGACTGGGAACAAGACTAAAACTCATATTGGGGCCTCTGGAAAAGAAATTTATAATGTTTTGGATGATGCTCAGAAGGCTGCAGCAAGCGATGTGGAGGCAATGGATATTCTAAAAAATATGTAGTGCTGTTGGTTGGGGTCCTCCTTTTTGGCTGACTTTTTGCTGTTGGTTCGCTATTGTTGGGTTGTTTTATGCTTAGTGTTTTTTTTTCAGTTGCTTTTTGATGTAAAAGATTTTTTTTTTCAGTTGCTTAGTTGCTTTTTGATGTAAAGGGTTTCGGGCCCCTTCAAAACCCGTATTTTACCTCTAATAAAAAACATAAGGTAGAGGATGTCGTAAATTTAAAATCTAAATGTGCTCATTATTAGAATCTTGATCTAATTTTCATTTTAATTAAGAAATATAATATATAATAATAGTAAGTATAATTATTAAAAAAATAATTACTTATTATGTTAATATATACTTAACTAAAAATATAATTACTAATTATGTTACTATATACTTAACTCTGTAGGTACAATGTTGAGACGATCAAATTGATCGTAAAAAGAAGGGTCCTTTTATAATCCGCAATACCAGGGGGTCTATTTTTGGGTCTACAGATGGCTTACAGTATATGGGACTCCTCGTACTCCCAATATAAAGGAGGCACCTAACTCGTGCTCCACGATACAAGGTGTACATACCTTACCCGTGAACTTGTGACCTCTCAAGAGTACAAATATCTTGGCCGTAATTTTCATTTTAATAATCATACTCTAAAACCCTCATCGAAACCTTATTTTCTACAGCTCGCCAAATTGGAGAAGTGAAAGATCAATACCAGCGAGGAAGAGTTTGGAGGAGCGGAAACCAATAGCGGCAGGGGAAGCAGCCAGAAACGGCGGAAAACAGCCGAAAAAATATCTATGCAGTTTATTTTGCCTTCTTAGTACCATTTAAGATCTCTTTCACAAAAATTCATGCTCACAGAGTTTTGATAGACCCAGGTTTCTCAAATCAATTCACTTGGGGAATAAAGCATATTTCTATTTACGCATTCGGGCGCTCTGTCTGTATATGTACCAAATGTCGAAGCCGAAGAATTTGGGTGTTGGAAACAACTACAAGCAGATAGTTTGTTTTCCTGAACAGAGTCTAACAGCAGCGGCAGGACCAGGAGCAGAAGCAGGAGCAATTGTTGATTACAAAGAGTCAGAAGGCCCATCGCTAAAAGACAATGAAGCAGAAGACCTGGAAATCAAGCTCAGACGCATTATAGAGAATGTACCCCTCAGAGTCAACAACACTTCCGGGAGTTCTGCAGGTTCTGGCTCCGGTGATTTTCATCAGGTCATACAATCTTTTCAATAAAGTTATTTTAATTTTTCTGAGTAGAATGTTCGTTTAACTGGTTTAGTGGGGATTGAGGAATCTATTTCGTCAAAGTCGACTTATACAGCGAACCCTACTCAAACAAGTAGTAGTAGCGACTAATGACTCGCTTTAGATCATTTCTCGGACCATTTATGTTTCTTGGTCATCATAAGCAGTCAAAAGCATACAGGTTGCTAAATGTCTTTATGAACATAATTATTATTTGTAGAAATGTTGTAGATGAAAAGATATCTTTCTTCTTGAATAATGGTAAATCCACAGATAGTATTGTGTGGATTATTGCTGTCGATAATTCTGGAACAAGTTTGGGTGTTGAAATAAAACAAGGCTCAGAGCTGGGAATCCAAGAAGCTGAAATTTGGACTAAGTTGTGTAATTAATTGCTTTACAAGGTGACAAGAGATCCGATTCAGACTAGATTGCTGACTAGGGCACAATTTCTAAGGCTGAACAAATTGTGACTTATTTGAAATATTGCTATAAAATATTGTGATGATAAGAATAAATATAATCTTCTGAGGTAAATGTAGTCTTTAATTTACCGTATTTTGTGATATTGAATTGGCTATATTTTGAAAACTTCCTTAGAAATGAATATTTCATTTCAATTACGTTTTTTGCCATAGGCAGAGGATTCTTGAGAACGGTTACATTTAAATTCTAGTCACAGCTTACTCTCTATCAATTAGTGTCTTTCATACATACCAACTGGTGATGTCCAATGACTTTCTTTAACTTTAAAATGATGGTCATAACTAACATCCTTTCTATTTTGACAAATACACTTGCAATACATATTGAATTCATGTGAGACAATGTTCATCTCATTGACAGAATAGCATCACCTAGTTTTATATTTGCAGACTAGTTTAGTGGGATCCTCCTTAGATCTTTGTAAAGCTAGATGAATGTATCCTTATATTCAATAATTTTTTATATCAATGACTACCAATTCTGGCATCATTCAGTTCCATTATAATATTCCAGGGTGACTCCTTTCTTAACAGTTTGGTGATCTTGGACGGGGGTTCCCTATATGTGATGGTTGATCTAAAATCATGTGTTGTTGTATAAATGTCTACCCCCATATTAAAATTAGTGAAGATATCTGATAGATAATCTTCTTTTGTATCTACATTTGGATTTACATCCATGTCTGATGGAAATGCGAGCGGGGTTTATTCTATCATTATTAGAAGGAGTATTAACATATAATAATATAAACTGACCATTTACCAATGTGATGATAGCTCAACTTAGAAGACACTTCTATAGCAAAATAATCTTCTCATTCTAACCCACATTGTCATCTGCTAAAGTCCTTTTATATTATCTGCTAATGATTCACTGCTTGATGGTCTTAATCTGTACCATGAATTATTAAATCTATTATTATTTGGCGAGTGCAATTGATTTTTACTGTATCCTCATCTAGTCTTCTGCCATAGCTACTTCAACCATGGCTTGTAGCCTTGTACAATTACGAATCATAACAACTATGTTAGTACAATTACGAATTATAACAACTATGTTATGCATCTCAATAATTCAAAGTCTACCAAAAAGCTATGGTGCTTCACTAATATGTCTGATAGTGTAATTTCTATATGATGAGCATTTCTCAAACAGTATCTTGGTGCCCATTATTTGGATGTCTAGTTGGATCTGTACTTCTTAGATCATAATATGTATTCCAGGCCCTCCATTGATAATTATCTAAGCCAACATTATGCCTATGTTATCCGATCCAAAATTTGCTTTTGGTGTTTTGTCACAATCAATCACCAATATTTCTTGTGTTTGAACTTCTGACTATTGTGTTGCACCTTCTTGAATGACGAAGATAATTTTTAACCCATGGTGGCATACAGTTTTTGAAATCTCTCACATATTCTATTTGTACAACCATTTGTAGTGGCTACCACATGCCTTCTATCATGTACATTTTAATAGTTTATGGTGTCAATCAATAAATCACTTGCTTCCTCAGTTGCACTTTGGGATACAACTTCTCCCCTAGTTATTACTTAAATATTTCTTTTTAATTCTTTCAATACCAATAATTTTTTTTCAATTGAAACTTATGTTCCTTCTATATATAAAACATGTTCCATTTCTTTTTTCTTTTTCTAAATTCAAGGGATACTATATTGCATCATTGTAGGTGTCAGGTGAGGCTACCCATCTTATGTTTGCTGATTTCCATCATCTCTTCAGCTGGTGCATTTGTATAATTTTCATGATTACTTGTTAAGGCTTTGCATCAAGATTCAAATGCTTCTTCCAACAACCTTTGTATATGATTGTCTACCGACTCTACCCCCATGCCTCTTATGTAGATGGAATCGATAAGTCTTGTCAACTTATTGATTTAGATTCTATGTTATCTTGTATATTACAAAAAACAGTTTTTCTGAACTAAATAATGATATTTTTATATCTGATAAGAAGTTTCATCATCAGTTCACAATAAAGGATGATGATACCATTCCAACAACAAGAAGCTTTGTGAACAGTCTAGCTGGCTACATAGCTAAAGCATCGGATTGAAACTCAGCATGACTTTGAAATCATTTAAAAATTGATATGGGACTTCCTGATACCCCAGCCACTTGCCCACCAAGTTTCAGCTTGAATCTCAACAGTTTTAACCCCCCTGAAATTTGTGCAGAAACAGCCATGCTTGGAAAACATCCTTTGGCTTGAAAATGATCTGCAGCATTGTTAGGCATTAGTAACTACTCTCATTAAGTTTGTTTCAAAATTTGTTTGTTTGACCCTCAAATGCTTGAAGTTCAGCAACTGGATTTTGGTTATAAAGTAGCTATATATGTTGGAATGAGTTGAAACTTGATAGATAGCATTGTGACCCACTCCCACCAAAAATATCCCAAAATTCAACTATTTGGTCCTCCAAAATGTCAAATTTCTGTTCAGAACTGAAGATGCATTGTCATCTCCAGTGACACATGGCTGGCAGTCATGAGGTGTACATACAAGCCCAAGAACCAAGGCACTATCCAAGTGTTAATGTTGATACAGCATCGGGCTTCTACTTCCAGCCCAGGCCGATATATGAAGAGCAATTTGAATTATAGCCTAACGGCTATTTAAATTGCTAGATCGATTTCCTATGAAGAGGCACGTCCATTTCTAACTGATGTGTTATTTATTAAATGAGGCCGACATCTATTTTATGAAGAGACACGAAGCCGACTTTATGTGTCTTAAAAGACATGACTTTTTGTTGGAGGCCGACATGAAGATTTGTGGGGATGTATCTCTCCCTTCCACTTGTATATATATAATTGATGCCTTTCATTGTTTTATGATTCATTCATTTTTTATAAGTTCGTGTTTCTCAAGTGCGAGTTCATCTTCAAGTGCAGATCGATATTGTTGAAGGCTGAGTCTATCTTTGGTGAGTTTACATCATTGTGTTACTGTGAATTGCATCAGATTGTGGTGCATACTCTTGGCCTCATTATCGGCCTCTATTGTAAAGGAGATTCTCTTTGTGATTCATTATATAAGTGATACATTGTTGCTGGGTTTTTCTCCCTCAAGTGGAGGGTTTTCCTAGGGTATATGCTGTGTCATTGTGTTGATTTTGAATTAAATTTCTGTGCTCTAATCTGATCATTAAAAACTAACATGGTATCAGAGCGGGTTGATGCAAGATCTGATCAGATGAAATTTCAAATAGTGTTGAAGGGAATCACAGGAGTTTTGAAAAATTACAGTTGAGTAAAAGGAATATTCATAAGTCCCGGTCACAGGCTGATTGTATCTATTTCCAGTAATATGTCTTGTATGTGGGAGATATCTTTGGGAGCACAATTTGCTTAAGACAAATCTCATAAATCTTTCAAAGTCTCTGAGGCTCAAGAATCATTTTTATGGCTATATTGCATTGTCAGGCGATTCTGTTATTTGCTCGGAATTCATTTTGGAATTACCGCTGCTTGTATTGAGTGGAGTTGATGGCATATAAAAGTATTGGCAACATTTCTTATTTGTTGGGTGGTCGAGTTGCTAGTTGGCTAATTTCCACATCACATATTCAATGTGCGGGTTCTACATCTGAACTCTGTATTTTTGATCGGGCTTGGACGATATATAGAGACAACATTATTAGCATCTACATCCTCAGTAAAGGCTTGGGCTAAATCCCGATGACGGGCATGTATTTACCTATGCACATATACGGGAGTGATAGAGCTCGGCTTGGTGCGGATCTCGACCAACCTCTGTCATTGTATGCTGGAATTTAAGTTATTTTCTGAAGAGGAGCGCTCTTACTCTAGCGTCACGTCTTTTTACTTCCTAGATTGATTACCGTTTGCTCATATCCTCATCAATGGTTGTCAATATCCAATACTCCAGATCTGTAATTCTCTTGAAGGGAAATTTAATATTTAAACGGCCTTGTCATTACTTAACTCTGCTATCAGGAGATCTCATTGGCGTTATCATTTGATGTACTCGATCTACAGGGAATTATCAAGCTTCGCTGGGAGTATATATATCGCTTAATATTGAGTGTATCGAGTATGTTGATACAATGAAGGAATGAACCTGTATTGTTCTTGGCCTTCTATCTGTTTCGCGACTTATGAGCTCAAATATTATTTGTTACCATTGGGTCATCTCGTTGTCCCTGGATGCATTTCGGGTATTAAGGAAAAAGTCACTTTGACCTGTGACTGCTAAGGACGGCGATCAATTGATCTATGATTCATTGAAAGGTTGGTGTGATCCTGAGCAATTGTCGTGCGGTCATACTGGGTCTCAACCTTGAGACTTCTAGAATGAGAAGTTTATGAAGTCTATCCCTAACCTTAAGTGCAAGATCAGTAAAGTTCAATTCGTGGACTGCAAGGAATTCAAATCTACTAAGAGATAAGTATTCCTTTCTGTTTATATTTCTGAATGTAGGGTAAAACTCAGTCTGCTGAGTTGTGCAGATCTGATAACGTTTGTTTGATCATGTGTGTAGTAAAGATCATGTTTTTTTTTAATTGTGATCCATTGGATGAGATCATTTGGTGTCACCTTCATTCATCATGTGTTGCTAGTAAGCGTGTTGCATCTGTTTCATAATTTGGTGGGTTGCAACAGAAAATAGAGTGCATCGTAAATTTGAACGGTCAAGACCATGTTCAAATTTAACCTTGCCAGGGGCTTGTGTTCAAGCCGTGAAGGTTGTGGACTAATTTGAGCGCAAGAGCAACATATCTTACTGTGTCCAGTAAATGCATCCATCAGAATCTTTAAAGAGATAAGTATTCTTTGTTTTGTTTGAAATCACCTTTCTAGGCTGAATTTCAATTATATCATTTATTTGGATCATGTGTAATTAGTAAAGAGAGATCGTGGTTTCTCTTGAATCGTGTTCACTGGCATAAGATCCTTTGAGGATTCAAATTATTATTTGCAAGTTATTTTTCATGCTAGTTGTGAAGATTTCTGAGTGTGACTCTGAAATAAAAAGAGAACTGCAATTTCGATGGTGATAAGTTGGTCACATTGATATCATTCTCTAATGCATGAACTGTGATAGAGCCTTGACTCTTGGAGAGGGTTGGTTCTTCATGCTAACTGCGTAATGCATTCAAGAAATCTGTAGTTGTTCAGATTGTATTTTGTTGTGCTGAATTTAGCACTCTCGAGAGGAGTAAAAGATGGAAGAAAGAGTTATATCAAAATTCAATAAAGATAAGTTTCTTTATCCCTTCATTTTGATCTTTTGATATATTTCTCTTATAGGTTGATTTATTTATTCATGTTTTAATATTGTTCATAAATTCTTATATATTCATGCTATAGCAAACCTTTTATGATTCCAGCCTTAATATTTCTTTGGATAGTTATAAATTGTTAGTAATCTCTCTCTAAAATGCTTTCAGGACAGATCTAGGAGCATAAGGTGATGAGAGATTGCTTAGTGATGAAAAGCTAGAGGCATCTTGTGAGGAAGTCATGCCGACCAAAGAAATGATCAAGCAACTTGCAGCCATGGGACTGAGTTGGTGGCTAGAGGGAGTTCACTTCCAGAAGTCTTCTTTGCAATCTTTGAAGCAGGGATCAAGAGGGAGTTTTTTGTAACTCGCTAAGAAGAAGTGAAGATTATTGTATTGCAAGGCTAGATACTAAATCCTTAGAGGATCCCTTTAGTAGCTGAGATCAGAATTGCTCAAGACAGTCATCTGGATTTAACATTGGTAGCTCCGCGAACCTATTTAGAATAGTCTGATGAGGTCGAGGAGGACAATCCTGAACTCTCTACAGTACTAGAGGTGTGTGCTGGAAAACATTTATCTAAGGCAAGTGTTGCAGGAAATATTGGACGAAGAGGTCATAAGGTTGATGCAAGTACTTGAAGATGCAGAGGGAGCCTATTGAACCTAAAGAAGATGGTAATCTAGTTGATCTTAGTTCTTTATGTTGATTTATTTCCTGAAGAGGATCACCTCATTATCAAATGCAAGAAGGAGTTAGCTTTTGAATTTGAAATGAAGGATCCTGGATGCATGCATTACTTCCTTGGTTTAGAAGTATGGCAGAGGCCTATTGCGATCTTTTGGATATTCTTGAAGAGATTTGGTATGATGGATTGCAAATCCATGTCTACACCTATGGAGACCTCTTGCAGAAATTGAAAGAGGCTGCAGCTAGTTCAAATCTGGTGGATCCTACCTTGTACAGACAGTGTTTGGATCGTTGTCACTAGACCAGATATTTGCTATGCAGTGAATGCACTTAGTCAATTCATGTGTGAACCAAGGCAAATACATCTAGTTGCAGCAAAGCATATCCTGAGATACTTGCGTGGCACAGTTGGATATGGCTTGAGGTATTCTTCTGATGTGGACTTGGAGCTGCATGGTTATACTGATTTTGATTGGACAGGGTGTGTTACTAATCGGAAGAGCACCTCTGGATGTTGTTCAGTTTAGGGTCTGCGATGATATCCTGGTGCAGTAGGAAGCAGTCTTCTGTGGCACTGAGTACAGCAGAGGCCGAGTATATTGCAACTAGTGTGGTAGCTCGAGAAGCAATGTGGCTTCGGAAGCTCCTTGCAGGATTGTTTGGACAATCAATGGAGCCAACTATCATTCATTGTGATAACCAAAGCTGTGTGAAGCTTTCTGTCAACCCTGTGTTTCATGACAGAACTAAGCATGTTGAGATCAAATACCACTATACCAAAGATATGGTATTGAGGAAAGCAATTCAGTTGAGGTATATCAGCACTGATGAGCAGACGACAAACATTCTCACCAAGCCTCTCTCCAGGATAAAGTTTGTGTACTTTCGAAATAAGCTTGGTATGGTGGAGAATCAAGCCCTAGCTGAGGAGTCTCAGTATCAGTGATCCTCTTTAATGCATTTCTCTTTGAGAGAGATTTGAGGTGCAAGCCCTTGTTAATGCATTTCTCTTTGAGATTTGAGGTGAAAGCCCTTGTTTCCACCCTCTGGGAGAGCCATGGTGGATGTCATGTGTGTGACTCCATGACAGCATCACGTGAGAGTCCATGATGATTTTTCTTGTACTTGTGTTTTCACCCTCTGGGAGAGCCATGGTGAAATGTCACGATGAGGTGACAACATCACATTAAGTGATGAGCACTTGTACATACCATACATGGGTGTAGCCATGATGGTTGATATCACAATGAGGTGATATCTTTCTTTTCCATACATGGGTTTAGCCATGATGGTTGATATCACGATGAGGTGATATCTTTCTTTTCCACATATGGGTGTAGCCATTGTGGTTGACATCACAATGAGGTGATATGTCTTATGCAGCTGGAAGTATCCTCCCTAGCTGAGAGGGAGTGTTAATGTTGATATAGCATCGGGCTTCTACTTCCAACCCAGGCCGATATATGAAGAGCAATTTGAATTATAGCCTAACGGCTATTTAAATTGCTAGATCAATTTCCTATGAAGAGGCACGTCCATTTCTAAGTGATGTGTTATTTATTAAATGAGGCCGACATCTATTTTATGAAGAGATGCGATGCCGACTTTATGTGTCTTAAAAGACACAACTTTCTGTTGGAGGCCGACATGAAGATTTGTAGGGATGTGTCTCTCCCTTCCACTTGTATGTATATAATCGATGCCTTTCATTGTTTTATGATTCATTCATTTTCATAAGTTTGTGTTTCTCAAGTGCGAGTTCATCTTCAAGTGCAGATCAATATTGTTGAAGGCTGAGTCTATCTTTGGTGAATTTACATCATTGTGTTACTGTGAATTGCATCAGATTGTGGTGCATACTCTTGGCCTCATTATCAGCCTCTATTGTAAAGGAGATTCTCTTTGTGATTCAATATATAATTGATATATTGTTGCTGGGTTTTTCTCCTTCAAGTGAAGGGTTTTCCCAGGGTATCTGCTGTGTCATTGTGTTGATTTTGAATTAAATTTATGTGCTCTAATCTGATCATTAAAAACTAACACCAAGAAGTTCAACCTAGCCTAAAAAACTTCCACCAATATTTAAAATTTTAAAGCATTTGTTTTTACATCAAGGAAGGTTGTTTTTCAGGAACACAGACCCAACAAGGTTAAGTATGTAGAAGTCGCAGATGTACAATAGTGAGCACGAGATGTTGATATCAATACAATGTCCATGTTGAAACTTGATAAAATGAAGCACAGCATTTATTCTTGGAGCTTTTCTGATATTTGGATTTTCTTCAAGATAAATCTTGTGCCATACACATGGTTTGCCATTGGTGTGATGTTCTTTTGCATTCTTTTATCTTTTCCATTATTGCACATTGAAGTGTATGGTTAAATGGATAACCTCAAGGTTGTGAGAAGATGTATTTACGTTGTTTTACAAAACCATAGAACATTGTTTAACTAATGGCATTGGTTGGATAGAGTCTGTCTTTTAATTTTTGAATCATCCATTAGATGCAGGGTGTCACTTGTTTGCAAATGTTGTATATGTTTTTACAAGAATATTTGAGCCAAGGACAAATTTGCTGCATGGTTCAGTTGTGAAGCCAACTTCCCAAATATTTATTTTCTTAATTCTTGAATAGAACTATGAAATTATTGCAAAAGAAGGCATTATACCCTGTCCAACAAAAGACTGATTACGACTTCCACAAGGTCTGTTGATGATGCTAATAATAACAGTAGCAATATAAGATAACTTGTATCATTGGTTTGGTTTTTTGGGATATTGATTTTTATAAGGAGATTACAACCAATTATGGTTTTCAAAATTTGAAAGAAATGATAATTGCAAAGGATTTTTCAGACTTTTGAGCTGTTGATTGCATATTCATTATTGTATTTGCTAGAATCTAAGTCTTCTTACGCAATTAAAGGTTTTGATGTGATTCTTGGATACTTGTTCTGATGACCAAAAAATGCTTCACTGACAGTTGATTCTCCTGTGATGATAATGAATTAAACAGTACAGACAGATGAGACGAAGAGAACAAGATAGACTTGCTCGGATGGATGCAGACTACGAGAAGAGGAAAGAATTGGAAGAATTCAATGCAAGACGGGAAGAAAGGATAAAAGCTGCAGAAGAACGAACTGCAAAGAAAAGAGCAAAACGTCAGAAGAAAAAAGAGAAGGGAAGACAGAAGAAGAAAAAAATAGATTCTTCAGTTTCAGGTCAACCAGAAAAAGTTCAGCCAGATTCGGCTGAAGAAGACTCTTTTGATTCTGATTCTGCTGATGAAGGTCAAAGGAGGCCTATAGAAAAAGTAAAACAAGGATACCAAGCAAATCTGAGCTAAATATGAATTTCTCTTGTAGATGGTATTATTCTATGGATGAGCTTGGTTTCTGATCCAACAAAAATGTATTTGTAATAGATCACTGATGACCATGGTTAAAACTGCTAATAAGGTTTGTGCTATGTTCAAACGTTTCCTTAGATTGTTGCTGCTGCTTGTACGGTGATTTGCTTATTTTGATAAGTTTCTAGTGTCTGAAAAACTTTTTCACATTTTATTTCTTTTCTTTCTCTGACGAATCTCTGTAAGCTTGAGTGAGGTCGCGGGCTTGAAATTCACTAGTGGACCTTTGCATAACATAAATCATCATTACAACTTAACGCAGTATTTGCAACTTCCATGAGGTAACTCATTCCATAACTACTCTGACTTAAATCACATTTAACCCTGAAGCTTTTTCCATAATCAAGCTCGCTTAGCTTCCTACCCTATTTACAAAATTCTGCACTATGAACCATTCATTTTGGAACTCCTACACTTGCACTTTTTCTAAGCAATTGGATTTTTCTGCATTGGGCTATTTTCTGGGAGGTTTTTTCTCAAAATAGTAGTTCTTTCAATAAGCAACCATTCCTTTTAACTTGAATGATCCATCGGGCACTTTTGCATCAAGTAATGCTTGTAGAGGTGAAGTATTGAAATTGAGCAAAGCCAGTGATCACATAGCTATTTGTGATTGGGACTCCTCGAAGCTTCAATCATCATCATGATACAATTCAGCTGAAGTCCATTTAATAGCCCACATCAACCACTTTGTAATCATTTTCCATGTCATCTTAAAATGGGATCTCATATCCTCTTTGATTAGAGCAACCTTACAACATTCAATATCTGATCACTTGGAGATTAAAGAATTACGAGGCAATTGGTTGAAGATGAGAAGCCAATACAAGTCATCCATCATTTACAATGGAAATGAGGATCATGTCACAAAGCACTTACACAAGAACGCGTTGGAGATTGGAGCACACGTGGAAACTTATAATTGCTTTGGGAGTCTAAGCTTAATCAATTGTAGAAGCCAAGTTCAAATAGAATTGAAATTGGGCATGCCCATCATGTAATTATTAATCTGGATGCATATTTGACAGTATTTATTAATTAATTTGTTATATTTTGAATTTCAGTTAATTAATAAATATGATTAAATCTGTATTTAGAATGTTGGATAAGAATTTTAATTAGATTAAGTGTATTTAATAATAATTATTTAAAAAATAATAAAAAATTTAAACTTAATATGTTTTATAAGATACTTTTAATATAAAATTATATTTCATTTTATAATATAGAGTATAAAATGTAATACCAAATATTAATTTTCCTAAAATATTTGCATTCAAAAATATTTTTATATAGATAAATATGATTTAAAAATATCTAAAATTCTTTAACCAAAACTTTTTTATTCAGAAATTATAAAAACCTAAAAAAAATTAATTATGAAACTAATTATTTTAATTTAAATTAAAAAAAATATTAAGTGTATATTTCTTTACAAATCAATATTTATTATATTTCATTGGTCATCCTACTTTTCTTTGAATCAATTAAACACTCCAATTCGTGAGGAATCAAGGGGGACTATTTATAGTCAACATATTTGTTTTTAGTTAATTACTTTTTCCTTCATGTCTAATTTTAGCCACTTAAAAAACTATGTCCATACACATCCATATTTTTCTTCTATTTTTGTCATCTATAAGTGGGACAAGGGATTCTAATAATCAATCCATAAAATAGCTACCTAATAACATAAGGCCTCTCTTTAAAGAGGAAATGGGAGTGCTAAGAATTTTCAACAATTAACATAGCAATAAATAAGACAATATAGAAGATAATGTGTAAGGCAATCAAGAAAGCACATAAATATATGTTGGTTATAGGTAAGAGCGACAACATAATAATATGTGATAATGGTCATTATAATAGTGTTAACATAATTAATTAATATATGTGCAATAAATAAAAAGATAAAGTAATTCTATATTTATTTTTATGTTGGAGATTATAAGAGGGTATAAGGATAGAGAAACTTTAGCAGATTATAGTAGGGATTACTAAGACATGTGTTATGTTAATATTTTTTCATATTTGAATCTTCAAAATTTATGGTGTGATGAATCTTTTTTAGGTTAAGTTTTTTAATCTTAATTGTTTTTGTGTCCATGGGATAATTTGATGATGATGATGTTTGAAATGTAAATTAGTTGACGATGTCCTAAATTCATGATGTCATTGACCTTGTTTGGTGTAGTTAGTTTTTTTATAAGATATACAAGTACTTACAATGGACAATGATTTTATCCTAAGAGGGCTAATGACATCACAAAGGCTTGGATATAAAAAATAAAAGCCATGTGGGTGAAGTAGGAGTTAAATCTAAGCATGTAGTTAGTTGTGAAGCAAAAAACAAAGCATAATGTAGACATATATAAGATAGTAGAGCATGAAAATAAGGACCTATAACACTTCCTTTCAATAAAGTTGAATAAAAATTAATCAACCCCTATTTCACTACGGAAGTGAATAGTCTAGCAAATTCTTAAAAACAAATGCAAAGCTTAGTACCCATCACATAGTGCTATGGAAATGTTGCCTTATACACAACACATTCCAAACATGAAGTTTTTAATGTAATAAATTTGACTTTTTCAAATCTTGAACAAGGTAAGACATTATACTAAAAGATAAAACATTTAGCAAACACTATACAAATATATGTTAAATTTTTTGAAAGAAATAACATATTTATTTTTATATTTTCTTTTATCTTATCTTTACTCATAAAAGAGAGTTAGAAAAATTAGTAGAATCTTAAAGAACTAGATCTTTAAGAGTTTTACAAGGAGATTTAATAATATAAAAATATTATTAAAAACTCTACAAAATAAATAACTTGTATTTAATTGTTTTGATTAGGTAAAACAACAAGAGGGATCGTACCTGATATAAAACAACCATTGAAGCAAGTAGGACAAATATCATTAGAAGTGAGACTTGGAAATACCAAACAAATACCAACAATGCTTTTGACCGAAGCATATAACTAGAAAGAAGCTAGAAACAAAGGTCTCAACCCTATACAAGAGACTTATCCAACAAGTCTCAAGAATGAGAAATGGAAGAAATACAAGAGGTGCCTTTCCACCTTCTATGGATGATAGTCCAAGCGATACTATCATCTAGATTCCCACTGCAAGGAGGAACAAGAGACACCTCCATGGGATGACCATCAACACACAAAAGGGGAATAGGACAACAAGGAAAATTGCAGCCGTCATCCATAATAGAACCTTGAGTTTGAGCAAAAATAGTCAATGGAACAAGTAATGCACATTGAGGATGAGGAACCCTTTTAGGGTCCTCAGGACATGATAAATCCACTCTAGGAGCAAGATGCTCATTAGAATCATGGGAGGAGACATTCACCGAAGAGACAAAAGCCTAAATAGTTAAGAGATCATGATTAACATTCTTCCACCAAGTAGTCACAACTTTTCGACGTAGGAGAGAGGAATCCAAAGCCAAGTGATCAGTAGCGAAACAATGACGATGCTTAAAAGGAAGGCCCTCATAATCAAGCAACCAAGGTTGATCCCCAACCAACATAACCACATCCTTGTGAGAGGCAAGGATATATCAATATCCATTAGAATGTGAGCAAAGGTTGAATGCCCCACAAAAGAGGTGGAATCATCAACCTTAAAAGAAGCGACCAATAGAGTTATCAATGGCCTGATCATAAGATTCCTTCCAAAACTGGAGGGAAAGATTTGAAAGTCTAACCTACACCAAACACACATTGAGTGGTTTGGTAAGGGGGTTGAAGGAAGATGTCCAAGGTTTGAGCGAGAGTGAGTGCTCACCCCAAGCCCAAAGTTGACCCAACCTCGAACAATAATCCATAGAAGAAGCAAAGGAAGTAATGAAGAAACCTTTAGCACAAGGGAAGAGCTCAATCTTACTAGCCACTAGGGGCCTCCAAGAATCCAAAGCCCATTTGTGTAGGTTGGGAAGAGAGGGTCAAAGGTTGGAAAATTGATACACCAAACCTCTACAATGGTAGAAGCCCTAATTTTCAACAACATCCACTCCACAAACCACCACTAGGGAAGGCTTAGCGTTGGAAAGAGGGCAATTCATCCTCAGAGGGTGAGTGTCATTGTGAACCCCTACAAAAGAGACAAGCATGAGAGGAGGGGTAGAAGGGATCAAATCCATAATGGGGCATGAGTAGGAGAGGCCTCAACAAGAGGCACACGATTAGAAAGGGCTAAGCCACCACGTAACAACCCATCCACAGGTGGCAAGGGCAGTGACAAACTCATGCACTAAAGGGGAGAAGCAGGAGATGATGTAGGTGTAAGACCCCATGCGGTTATAAGAGCTCTCATAGGACACATGAGCGATGTGGGAATCGTTGCAAGAGAAGACACAAGAGCCATCTAATACATTATATTCTAAATGTTATTAGTGGTTATGGATATATAATTGAAATTGTCACTTTGATAGGGCATGCTCAAAATTCTCTCTACTACCCAAATATTTGATGTCCTTTGCAACATGTTTATGTTTGACCTAGCTTCATTTTTTATCGTATTAAAAGCCAAACAATTTAAACTTGTTAACTTCTAAAAAACTTTTCCTTTTATGTTTATAGTAATATGCAACTATAGCATCAATTTAGATGAATTACATGTTTCTAATTCAACAAATTAAATTATTTGAAACACAATTATATTCCATTTGGTATATGAATTGGTACTTGTCAATTCACTAACATTTATTGAGGTAAAAACTCCTCAAAAAATTATATAAAATATACACTCTTCAGGTTTACATATGGAGTGTTTTGGATGATTTTAAAGAAAATAATAAATATAATGCTTTAAAAATAATGGAAAGATATGTAGGTGCAAATTTAATCAAATACAATTAAGATTTAACAAAACCCAACATAAATGGTTTTTTATAATTTATAAATAGAGACTACTGCACATACTTGAAAGTTGTAAAGGATTTTCAAGAAAATAAATCACACATTTAACTTAAGAAAAATGCAATTGAAAAGCTTGATTCAAATTTAATATGCTCTTCTCTTGCACCATAGAGCAATCTTGAGAATTAGAAAAGTGCTTTGCAAATAAGTTTGTATGGAGGTTGATGACCGAATGGTTACAAATTCTTCATATTACTAAAAGAAAATATTATAGGATATAATATACAAACTTGTTTGCAAAGCACTTTTCTAATTCTCAAGATCACTTTACAGACTTACTAAGGCTCTAAACACTCGATCAAACACTTGATTCCCAAATGGGTATGGGAGTGGCTTATTTATAGCCTTCAAGTGACCCGAGGATCCGATCACACCCCCAAGTTACCTATACTAATAGGTAATCTTCTAGAGAAAGCAAAGGAGGATTATCATGCCAAATGGCAGACATTGTCAGTCCTTGTTTTATTACATCAACTTTATTTATTTATCTATATTATTAAAGTTTAAAGGAGGAATATCTACCAAAATAAATTTGGTCGACATTGTCTATCCTTACTGTATGATAATAGACAAAATATATTGTATGATATACAAATATTTTTAATTTACATGTGGAGATTTTCATATCTTTTGTGCAAGCTTCCATCTTCCATATCTTTTTGTACAAGCGCCCAACACGTCTTCACATGTAAATATTGTACAAATATATCTAGAATATTTCACCACAAAAATCTTTGTATATTTTTTCGTAACTTCACTTTTCCATTTTTCCCAATACTTATTTGCACACTATAATATTCATTTGAAAGAAACTTTATTTTATTTTATGAGACTATTACTTTTTCCTAGATTACTAATTTTCCTACATATTGTAGTGTAGAAAATTGTATACCTTAACAATTTCACATTATGAACGTCTATGACTACCGAAAGCAGTGAGGAGAAGGTGTCTACATTTTAGTGTGCCTGAAGTTGTTGGAGGCAGTGAGCCAAAGGTTGTGGATGGTGAAGAGTTGTTCTAGTGGATTCTCCTATTGCTCTGAGGTAGTGAACCTCCTTGTAACAGGTTATTTCTAGTCTCTTTCTATCTAGGTAGTGAGACCTTCTTTCTTTTGGATGGTGAGTCCTTTGGGCAGTGATCCCTTCTCGCAGTGAGCCTTTTTTAATCGATGTTGTTATTCATATATATGTGAGTTAATCCTCACCGTGGTTTTTCCATTATTAGGGTTTTCCACATAAAATATGGTGTTCTATTGTGTATGGTTGTTGTTGTATTGATGTTTCATTTGTTTGCATTCATGTTGATCCATAATAAGGGTTTAAAGATTAATGAGGGTATTAAGGTTTTAATATACAACTAATTCATCCCCCCTCTAAGTTGTCCTGTGTGTCTAACAGTCAAGACTTGATTTATATTCACTTGTAGAGAGTGTTTATAAAAAGAGTTTTTCTATAAAATATATTGTGGTGAGTTTCAAGTATCACATTACAACATATACATTGAATTATATGTGGTGATCCTTTGTTAGTAAGTTATGATACAATGTGCATGATTTTCTCATGTGGTGGTGTTGTGATAAAAATTACAAGTGGTCTAGAAGAAGAACTTACAACCACATACAAAAATAGTGTTTAATAGAAGCATGACTAATGATGCAAGATAACTTGTGACAAAATTGGAGATCATGTGACATAATTTGAGAGTCGTATAATATTTTGGAAGAGGCACAAGATACCAAAAGTAGTCAAAAGTGAAGTTATGCTTGTGTGTCCTACCACAAGTGAGGATTTGGTAGTTGTGGCTAAATTAGAAACATGTTTATACTTACAATGTTACAATTGCAACTATTCCTTCATAGTGTGTGACAATCCTTATGTATAATGGAGATGTCATACTTGGTGGAACGGAATGTGTGGTATAATGGCATCATGTTACGGCTAGATTATAGTTACATGCCTCTTGGTATTCCTCGAGTTGGTTGGATACTTAGATGGCTAGTATTTCCATGTGTACATATATATATGTATCCTCTTGGATGAAGGCATCAAGGTTAGATAGATATACACGCTGGAAGGATAGTATATGGTTCTAAATTATTAGTGTAACTTTAGAGAAATTGTAGAAGAATTATATTAAATATTTGTTGATTCTTAATGATATAACTATGAAAATATTTTGGTGGTAGGTTTTCTCTTGCAAGGGTTTCTCATGTAAATATTTGAGCCTTGTGTACAATTGTTAGAATATGATCTTAATAGGGGTTATTAGGGGTCATATTCTTATAACATGTATATATTGTTCTAATATAAGGCTATAAAACCTCATGCTTATTATATGTTTTATAAAGCATATACCATTTAATAATTAATAAACTATTAAATTATTAAATTATTTACAAATGACAGTTTTGAATGAGTGTGGCAAGTACCCTTCTAGGTATCTTTCCACCCCTCCTATATTTAAGGATATTCTCTTGCATTTAGAAGAGATGGAATTTTGGGAAATTTGGTAAGATAGTAAAATTTATCACTCCACACAAGAGATTTATTTTTGACCATGTGGAAATGAGAAGTGATATCCCTAGGTTTTGTCTATAATTTTGTAGACAATTTTGTAAGTGTTTTATAATAGAATGATGTTTTATGGTTTTTTTACCCTGAAGGGCTTTTCCCATGTATATATGGCATAATGTGTCATCTTTTGTATCCTATATTTCTCATTTCATTTATTTTATATTTTTTATAAGGGTTAGTAACCTAAGATCCTAATTTCTAACATGGTAACAAAAACTATTTAGGTTTTACTAATCATTTTTATAGATTACAAGAATGCTAGCAATAGTCATGAAATGTAGCTTTACATCTACCAATTATATTTAATTTAAAATCTATAAGATTTGTATTTCCAACATCACACATTTGAAATGCTCACATTATAAATTTAAGAAGGATGTCATTTTTAATTCTATTCATCAATAGTCTTTATAGGTAGATGCAAGAATGCATTAAATATTAAAACTTGAATTGGGTGGCTATGTTGTCAATTTGGACTTAATATCCAAAGAACACAATACATCTCATGCTACAAACTACTTTACAAATCTCCCTAATGTTAGATTTTCCCAAAAATCATAATCGTCTATAAAATGGCACCACTAGATTGATGAGCTATTTGATCTTATGAGGTCATGAGAACTTGGGATTCTTAGAATATTTCTACGACCCCTTCAGTTGATATAGCTAGTCATAACGATGCTACTATGTGAGTACATTGGTATTGACACAATTAGGTGGTTCAACATTGTCCATTAAATGAATTCATTTTGTTGCTACTCATCATCCTTTCAATATAATTATCCCAAAAATCTTCATCATTATGAGCATGTTTAAAATTCCTTTCTAGGAATTGGGATATTGTCCCCTTGGAATTAAATGAATTCTTACATTCTATATATGAAGATAAAATGGAGGATATCCATGCCCAAATATAGTTCCATTGCTTTATTCTTGCATTACTTGGATAGGATATATGATGGGCAATAGTATTTTGAATAACACATTAAAAAATTTGTGTACCTCTAACATTTGACAATAAAATTCATGAGGATAAAATCAATTGAATAATCAAATGTATGTGTATGATGATCTGAACGAGTGGCGTAGTTGGTTAAGGGCTTTGGGTTCATCTCATGTAGGTCTTGAGATCAATTCTCTCCCCCGGATGGTAAATGGTTAGGGTCATGTCAGGTGCAGTCTTAGCCCCCAATGGACTAGTCTCACCTTAGCTCGCCTCTTCTGTACCCCAAAACTTGGCATAAAAGTAAGACCAAGGCAAGGTTAGTCGAGAATCATTGGGATGGGTTGTGGGGATACCACTGAGTTATAAAAAAAAATGTATGTGTATGATTTATTTTTGATCGATAAGGTACATAAAATATTTGATAAAATACTTCATAAAAAGTAACATACACATCTCACCCACAAATAGGTAAATCCCCTTAAATATTTCACCATAATAAACATATACAATAAATCAATAACCCCTCACAAAAAGAAATCTAAACAAACTAAAACCCACACCACTAACTAGAAATCCAACATGATACGTATTTTTTAATTTAAAAATAAATAAATACATAAATTCACTTTCCGTATGCATGGGTTATGTTCCACTAGAATATTTTGTAGTGTTAATCTTACTTATGAAGGATCACAAACAATAATATGACCACTCTTTGACACAATAAATTGAGAGGATTTCCTCTCATCTTCTTCCATTCATCATGGGAGAGCATAATGAGAAAAAGAAACCAATAAATGGGTTATGATGTTTCTTGTTGAATATTGTAACTTTAGACCATGCTTGATTATGGATTGTTATTTAGTTATTAATGAAATTCATTAAAGAGTCTAATATAGTTATGATTTGGGACTATGTAAAAGAACTCCAATCTCCTTATGATAAATCTACACTTTACATTATTGGGTCATTTAACCTTCTCTATTTAATACAATTTTTTTTTTCTTTGTACATATTATGAGAAACTAAAGTCATTCAATTTCGCACGCTCCAATAAAATTTGTTCTTTTATACTTCATGAAGAAATGAATTGTTTGGAATTTTAGATCTAACTTTGAGTTACATAGAAATAAATATGATTTGTTCATCATGCATGTAGTGATTTGGCCTTTTTTCTATATTAAGTAACCTTAATCAACAATAGCTACCTATGTAGTTATTCATTTCTATTGATTGAGTTGGATATGAAATGGTTCTTCATATATTCTAATTTTTTTGGTAACATATTAATATAGATGTCATATTTATGTTGCATGCAATAGAAGTGACTAATATTCAAAGCTTGACAAGATTTTTGGAAAAAAATACAATGAAAAGAAAATGTAATGAGATTATGAAGAAATGATACCTAGACAAATATGCAACAAGTGGAAGTCTAGGAAGGAAAATATTAATGAATATTTGTGTTCCTTAGCTCTTTTATGGATTGTCAACCTTCAACTCATCATTGCTTCTTCATGTTTGACTAGTTTGTATAATAGAATTCTATATTTAAATGAATGGGATTACAATACACCATGCTTTGCTAAAATAACAATTGTCAATACCATTATAAAGTAGTGGGTAATGCAATTTCAAGATTAAATACCAAAACTATTAGAACATCAATTTATATTTGAAAATTATATAATCAATGCAAATACAATTCAATAACATTAGAAAAAATCATTACACTATAAATATTTTCTAAAATTTTCAAACTCACAACATCGTAGCTCCAAGTTAATGAACCAATAAAGAACCAACGATGGATGTCCAACCCACTAGACTAGGAGATGATCTTGCATGTAAATAATTTGATTAAGAGATTTAGCATGGATGAAAATAGTTCAATTTATATGGGGACCAATTCCTCTATCAATAGTCCTTTACCATTTATTCAAAAATGGAGCACTATTTTATTCACAAACAAGGTTGGAGGGTATGATATTTCAAACATACTAAATTTTCATACAAATTAAAGTTCTCAATCTCTCACATAAAAAAAATCTTGCATGTGAACAAATTTTACCTCTTTACCTTATGCTTAAAGTTCTCAATCTCTCACATAAAAAAAATCTTGCATGTGAACAAATTTTACCTCTTTACCTTATGCTTTTACGAACTACTGTTAAACTTATAATTAATACTTGTCAATGTTTATTACCTTATAGGTTCTTCCCTATATTTGTGCAATATTTGAAAGTTCTCTATTTGATTATTTATTTTTTGAAAGAAAGATACCTTAAATCAAAGTTAGTGCTCCTAAAAGTCTCAGTACATTACATTGTAGGATATTGATTTTACTTTTTTTTTGATATATTATTTAATATTTTAAAATAAATAGATAATTAAATAAAATTGATGTGTTAAGAGCCATATAAAAAATATATGAATATTATATTTAACATTTTGATAAATATTAGTCAATTTATAATTGAAAGTGAATATATCCTAAAAAATAAACATATAACAAATTAGCAATAAAGGAGTGGTTAGAGGCTATTTTAAGATTTTATTTATTGAATAAATCACTTTTTTATTGAATAAACGAATCTTCTTTATTAAATTAACCCAAAATATTCATTATTGGGATTTCTAATTCAAAACATCTTACTGTATAAAGGACAATGGCTCTTGTGATAATGAAAGTAGGAGCTAAGGGATAGATAATGATGATTGTATGATTGTTGTTAATACTTTGTGTCTTTTATGCCTAACATCTCTTATGGCACTTATGGCAATAAACTACTAATTATATTTTTTGTGTAATAACACATATTTTTAGTGGTCTAGAAATAGGACCAATAAAGAAGACTTAAGATATGCAGGTTCTCATCACATTTTGGACTTGTTTAAACATGATTATCATAATTTTTTTAAATTAAATAATGCATAAAAAATATTCAAGCATTATAGTTAAAAATTAATCTTTACTTAGGTGAAGATTATTTATTATTATTTTTATTTAATTACTTGTAGGAATATTCTAAAGGAATCCCTACAAGTCTTTTGTCTCATTTGAGTATCCTCACACATGTGTGAGGATGACTCATAACTCCTCTTCGAAGGAATATTAAGGCTTAGGTGTAGCCTCCTCATTATGCGGATCTTCACACCTTGCACACACATATGATGAAAGGTGGCATGCATGGAAATAAGAGTTACTTGTGCAACTCCTTTCTCACCTCTATTTATTGAGGCGCTTCTTCCTTATTTATGTAGAAGCATTATATGCTTAACCTCTCTCAATCTCTCTCATTGTAATCTTCTTTAGGATTTATGCCATCTTCATAATATTGGGGATTTTTTCTTTGTTTTACCCCCTTTAAAAAATCTTGTGTGTCGTCTTGGATATTTGGTATGCTTACTCTTGGTTTTCATCTTAGATGGCAATATTTTCCTTCAAACAATAACTCTTGGATTCATACTTTCCTTTACTTCATTTTATTATTCCTTTCAATTATTGTATCTCTTATAAACCATCTATTTAATAATTGTTATTACTAGATTCATATGTAAACTATTCCATCTACTTGATGATTATGTTTTTTTTATCAATGTGATATCATTTTGAAAATCTTAAACTATGTCTCTAATATACCTTGATTCAAGTTGTTCTTGCAACTTGTGAACTTTTTTTATAGTTATTGAAATCATATGATCTGCATATTTATATAGAAGATAATTTTCAATATCAAATTTATTTATCGCATACTCCAACCTACTTGCAATGGGTGGCTTTCACCATAACCAACTATCTAGGAAGCAATCATGGAAAGGATATATCACTTGTTTCTTAGAGATTTTCCTATGTATATTCTACTATATGTGTACTTAAATGATTATTTTTTCCTTAAAGAAGCATGAAAAAATATACATACTTATATTCATGAAAATCTCTTATGATCTCCTTGATGGCGATCATCAAATCATTTTCATTTAAAGTATTGTTACACCATTACAACTATGCTAAATGGAGTTGACTTATTATTGAATCAATTATTAAAAGTAACAAATCTTAGTCTATTTCATCATTCAAATCGACTATATTCCAAGATTAATTACAAGTATCTCAAAAAAAAGTATGCAACTCAGAAATATAATATGATCAAACCAATTGTTATTAAGGTTAATATTTAATTCAAACCTCAATCTATCATATCAAAGATTAATCTTACCTAGTTATGTAATGTACCAACCCTTAATGAAGTAAAAATTCCTAAGTTTACACATTGCAAGTAAACAAACTATGTAACAAGCCATTGGCACAATAAAATAATTTATTTTCTTTATTGAGAATATATGAACAAAATGCTATAACATAATACAATAAGATTCCATTACAATACAACAATTTCACAAGTTACAATAATACAAGATTGCATACATTTACATACATAGCTCAAAGAGCTTTAGAACAAATAGCTTAAAGACGGTCCAGGGTCTTCCCTTTTAAATCTTGGTTCTTCTGTCACCTGTTGTGGAGGAGAAGCATCACTCAAGCACTTTTCTGCCAACCACGAACTCATATGCGGTCCCTCGCACATATATCATTTGATAGATGGCCCTTCCCTTCGACGAAGAGATTGGTAGAGTAACTGAATGATGACAACCAACTGAGCATAGTGTTGTATCCTACATAACTAGAACTTGTAATCCCATAATCTAGAACTAGCATGTAATACTGGATCATGGTGAACTGATAGTGGAGCGAGAGGCAATCACACTACTTTGGCCAAAGTGTTCTCAAGCAGTAATCCAAATGAAGGTCATCTATCACATACACTACTCAAGGCCAATTTGAATTAAGGCTATCTTAAAATACGCATAGGTATTTTCCTTCCATGGATAATCTATCACCCCAAAAATAACCTATCACCATTTTAACACACTTGGAATAAATCTACTTTAACAAAGTAAATACACAAGCTCCCTCCCTTACTAGATAATCAATCCTAGGAGTAAAACTCAAGCTACACAAGTTAAATTAATAACCTAGCTAAGAGTAACTCATATGCCACTTTAGTTTAATCATATCTAGTATATAATACCTATGATAAACACCAACCTCCTATTACAGAGTACATACAAGCACATCATATAAATGGCATAAAAGCTTCTATTTCCTTTTCAAAGACATTCAAGATTCCTTAAATGCAAGTACTTGTAAAAGGCACTTCAAGCATGAATGAAGAACAATTCATTCATAAATAAAATAACAAAGAAGAATATCCTCATGCCTATTATTGCTTATCCAATCAATTGACAATAATGTAGCTTCTCCAAACAGCAACAAGCTTGATAATGGTTTCTCAAGAAACGTCAAAATGAACCTCTAACTCTCAAGTTGATAGTTTACTTCTCTCAAACAACTCTCTCTCAAATAACTGAACTCTCTCACTCTCTATCACAAGTAAAATAGAGTATAACCTAGGAATAATTTAGAGTAAAGGCTTGCAAGAATACGTAGAAGAAGAATAATGATGTGTCCTCAACAAATGAGCTCATATTTCTATTTATACAACAAGTAAGAGACCAAACATCCTAAAGATTAGGCATGCGGTTGACAACAAATTGCATGCACAACAACACATGATTCTCAAAGAAAAGGTGGCGATCATGTAAGCATATACTTAGCTTAAACAACTATAGATTGACCCTCTTGATTGACAACAATTAGAGACTAATTCAAATCTCCACATGATAGAATTCGGTTTACAACTCAAAATGGACATCTACAGGTTTAAGGATTCAAAGGTGGCACCAAAGATTCATACTCACATACAGAGTTGACACAATTTCCTTTATATCTACAACAGTCAACATCATATTTACAACACCAAATTTATATTGACTAAGTCATAGCATGATTCGATGCACTTAATAAATCGGTTGGAAAAATTCATTGATATGTGAACATGCCTTTACAGCTAGTCGATGCAAAATAACATGCACTTACAGTTTACCAAGTCCACAGACTTCTCAGGAAAAAGCATCAACTTATTCTATCATAATAATCAACTTAATGGTTGCTTCCTTGTTTGCAAATTACAAATTATTCTACCGCATATAGCAAGAGTAAAATGCGGCTAAGAATACAGTCGCATCTTTCCCAAACTTCGGCCTCTAAAAACACAGTCATAGGCAACTTATAATCAGCCTCTATCATGATAAATGATAGTCAATTTCAAATAGTAAATAATATTTTAAATATATATTAATATATATAATATCACATATACATATATATATATATAAATATCATCATATAGTTATATATATGTATATGTATATATATATGTATATAAGTATATGCCTCTATGTACATGTATATGTATGTATACATACATCGATACATTCGTATGGCATGTCCATTTTCCATTGTACACGCATATCGATATATATATACATATGGATATATGTATATTGTATATATATATATATACACGTTCGATTCACATAAAACCATTCAAAAAATACCATTGTATTGATAATCAATTACGTGCAGTACATCTATACATATATATATAGGTCGTTTGATCTCTTTGACATGTATGTATATATGTATATACATGTACTCCAAATATGTCCCTTTTATCAATATAATCGTAATGAAACAAGAAAGAAATCCAAAGCACGAGTAGATAAACATCACCCAATAATGCACTCAACAGTAAACAAGACTCTACTAATGCAGACACATCAACTAAGGATGACTTACCAACTTTCCCACAAAATGACTCAACTCAATTATTCTACTATGGTGTATGTATGCTCAGATAGTTTACGTTATTGGTTACCCGGCCAAGATCTTCTCTTGAGTGATACTTCCCCTCCACCTAGAGGAATTGAACATATACCTGCAACCACTAACACATGCACTCGGCAATCAATTGTTCATAAAATATGCATTACACATAATACATCTCCAAAGTTAGAATGATAATTAAATAACTATCCATTCACATATATACAGTACTTTTCCATGATATAACATCAAATGAGATAACATTCACATATAACACATTGATAACAAAGTACAAGCACAATTTATTCATCTCCAGAATTCACATTACATTCATATTTACCCTATGTATATAGTAATAGTAAATAGTAATTACTCAATTGGGGTGTAACAAGTTAAATTTTTAATTTACCTAACCATATCTTGACTATATATTGCCTATATAATAGGTATTAATGTAAATTATTGTAGAAAATTATATAATCTTTGGAAAATAAAAAATGCACATTAAAATTATATTAAAGGTATAATAGAATTTATTATTATTGCACCAAGAATAAATTTATTCAATAGTTATATTACTAAATTTATTATGATCCTATTAATAGGAAATCTAATTCAAGTTATTTATTCAAAATATGGTTTGAGTGTTATCACATGGATCAAGTGATACTTAAAAACAACAACCTTATATTGTTCTTTAATCTATAGATTTTGAATATAAAAATAGTTGCAAAAGAATCAATATGGCTTAGGAAATTATTAGAATATTTTCATCTAGGTACTAATAAAACTATCACCTTGTTAAATGATTACCAAATGCTATTTACTCTTACCAAATACTTGTGTTCAAAAATATAAAAATAAAGTATATTGAATTTTGTATGCACTTCATTCAATAATTTTTTCTATCATATAAGTACTCTTTGATTCTATTAGACTGATACCAAATGGGATGGTAATGATAGAAAGGTTATTTGATGTTGGTTACTATCATCATAAATTATACTCGACACAACTAAAGGAATCACTACCTAATTCACATAATTTGGGAAATAATATATTGTGATCAAGATGAACTTGGTTACAATCCCAGTAACCACAAAAAAATCCTATATGCATTTTAGTACCAAACCTTTGCACAATACCAAATTTTCTAAATTCAAATCAATACTTATCCTTAAGGATTTTCCATTGAGGGGGGTGTACATGGAAATGGCACCTACTAGCGGCTATATCTACATGTAAGACCAAAGGCTACTTGTAAAACCTATGGTCAATGGATAAGACCTAAAGGCGCATATAATACCTACAAAACTTTACATGATTTATTATATAATTACTTAGGGCATATTATAATTCTTCCACTTGTAAAATATTGTATTACATAAGACCTATGTGCAATATATAATGAACCTAATGGAGGCTAATTTAAGGAGTCCTGTGATTCGATAAAAACTTCATAGAACTTCACTTAAAGCATCATTATTTGAAATAGTAGGATTATAAATTATGGAAAAATGACTTCCATATAGTTCGTAATGTGTGATTTTCATTTTGACATAGATTTGTGTCCTTGTTTATCTCTACCAAGAAGATCTATGTTACTGGGATACTTTATTTTTTATGGAGATTGACAAGTTATGCCCCCTATTAACATAAGGGAGAGTATTAGAACATAATGTTGTTAGGGGTCATACCCTTATAGCATTTTTATATTATTCTAATATAAGTTTATAAAACCTTATATTTATTGTGTGCTTTATAAAGCATGTACGATTTAATAATTAATAATATAGTAAACTACTCTTATATCATTTATATATATTATTCCAATATAAAATTATAAAACATTATTTTTATTATATGGTTTATAAATCATCTACCATTTAATAATTAATAATCTAATAATTGGTTTTTTAATTATTTACAAATGATATTTTTGAATAGGTGTAGTAAGTATCCTTTTAAGTATTTTTCTACCCCTTGTCCTATATATAAGGAGCTTCTCTTGCATTCAAAAGATATAAAAATTTGGGATATTTGGTTAAGATAGTGAGCTTTATCACTCTACAAAGGAAATTTAATATTGGCCCTGTGGAAGTGAGGAGAAGTGATATCCCCAAGTTCTATCTATAATTTTATAGATAATTTTGTAAGTGTTATAATATATGATGTTTTATGGAGTTTTTTACTTGAAAGGGTTGTATATATGGTGTAATGTGTTATCTTTGTGCATCTTGTAGTTCTATTTCATTTATTTTATATTTTATTGGTAATGATTAATAATCTAAGATCCTAAATTTTGGTAGTGATCTTGTGGATGCATATTGTTATGATTGGTGATATTAACCTTACAATCATAGGACTATAATTCTCAATTTAATATTTCAATAATTATTATTATTCCATGTGATTCTAAGAATAATGAAAGGGTAACTCAAATGTCCTTCATGGTGACAAATATGTTTTGTAATTAAATATTAGTTTCTTAGGCACTTCAAATATTTTTTGCAAGGTGGCATTTAGTGGGGAAGTTTAATATGGCCTATAATAACATCTATGAACATTTAGTATGAATTTAAGGGAATATAAACATTTGTGGTGATATACGAGGTGTATGAGACATCTATGACATTATAAGAGGTGTAAGAAATCATCTTTTATTGTCTCTAAGATGTTGGTAGACTTTAGAAGTTGTTCTTTTATCTTCTAGTGGTTTTTGTTCTCTAATGAAGTTAGATGCCCAAGTTCGTAAGAAAATACTTGAAGCTTCTAGAAAGGTGTTTTTAAATCATCAACACATTCCATGAGTTATCTTTTTCATGTAGACTACTTGGTCCATGGCTTTAGTCTATTATATTGAAAACTATTTATGTTTTCTTGTATTAATTGTGGTTGTGTATTAGAGCTTGGAGTAGGAGGTGACACAAGTTATTTTGTAGATTTTAGTGGTAACAAAATGTTATAGTTTGGATTTATTTTATATAGAGTTTTCCCACGAGGATTTCTTTATGTATCCCTTATGTTATGGTTTACATCTCTTTTATGATCATTTTCATTCCATCTATAATTTATCATTATTTAAGTATTTGAATGTCCTAAGTTTGTAATATAAATTAATTTATTATTTATATCCTATTTCTACATTTGGTATGAAAGCCATGGTTGGCTTGATTTGAGAGAGGGATGCCTTTATTTGAGTGTGTAATTGAGCCTTTTTATTTTAATAAGAGTTTATTATGTTTTCTTGTAGTTTTAGGTATGAAGTGATAAGAGATCATGGCTAATTTGTCTCGGTTGAAAATTGAAAAGTTTAATGGTACATGCTTTAAGATTTGGAAGCTAAAGATGGAAGATTTATTGGAGGAAAGAGATCGATGGATTGTCATGAAGAGTGAAACCAAACCAAAAAAGATGTTAGATGAAGAATGGGTAAAAGTAGATAAAATAACTTATAGTATTATTTATTTTATTTAATTTTAGCAAATATTTCTATAGATTCTATTGCATATAACTTATGGAAAAGAATACGAGGGATTTATAAAACTAAAAGTCTCATAAATAATTTATTTATGAAAATAAAGTTATATTCTCTTAAGATGAAGAATGGGGATTCGATTGCATAATACTTAAATGTTTTTTAATTAATCTTGAGTTAGTTATAGTTAATTGATGTAAAGATAGATGAGGAGGATACATATATTTTTATTATTATTTTCATAACCTAAATCTTGGTATAATGTGTCATTATAATTAATGGTTCTTTTATAGATGATCCAAAGTTGGATGCTATCATTGCCACTCTTCTCGCATAGGAACTAAGAATAAAGACTTCAAAGGGGTCTAAGGATGCATTGTATGTGCAAGGTATATCTAAGGAGAGAGGTAAGGATAAGATGAAGGGTGACAAGAACAAGTATAAGGAAAATTTTAAGTCCAAGGGAAGGTCTCAAACACCTAGTAAGAATGGATTGAAGCGTTAGAACTATGGTAAATGGACACATCTCAAAAAATAATATAAAAATAAGAAGAAAATATGGGGATTCCTTTATTGATAAATCATTTGATGATGAAGCTACCGATATTTTTATTGTTTATCTAACATGACTTAAAAACCTTGGTTTGTAGATTCAAGTGTGCATATTATCACATGATTCCTCACAAGGAGTGGTTTTCAATATATTCAACTTAGGATGGTGGGAAGGTTTTCCTTAGAGATAACAACACATGAAATATTATGGGCCAAGGGGAGGTAAAATTGGCTTTCAAAAATGGGAGGGTGAAAAACCTCAAAGATGTATTGCATATCCCTTGTTTAGCTAGGAATTTATTTTTTATATAAAAAATATTGATTTAGGGGTGCATGTTACTTTTGATAAGAGTGGTTGCAAGTTAAGAAAATGGAATTTGGTGTTTTCTAGGAGCATTAAGAGAGGCACCTTTTTTAGGATCGATGAATCTATATTTTGTAACTCTACTAATGTGATTGATAAACCTATATCTTGTACATTGTCACACCATGGGATGGGTCACATAAGTGAGAAGGGTCTCAAAACCCTCATAAATAAGAAGATGGTTGATGATTTGTCTTTTTAATCTAGTAATTTTAATTTATGTGAACATTGTGTGTATGAAAAACAACATAGGGTATCATTTAAATCTATAAATATTAGGGCTAAAAGTACTGATGTCTTTGGTTTTGTGGACGTGCCTTTGATTAGAAAGTCTCACTACTATGTTTCCTTTATTGATGATTATACTATATATTCATAGTTTTACTTTCTAAAAGAAAATTTTGTTGTATTTTCTATATTTAAAGAGTTTCAAACACTTGTTGAGAAATATACATATAAGAAAGTAAAGGTTTTAAGAATGGATAATGGTGGTGAGTTTTATTTTAGGGCCTTTAATGATTATTATGGGAACACATGAATTATTAAAAAAACAAATATATATACCCCACAAAAAATGGAGTGGCAAAGAGGATGAATAGGACTTCCATGAATAGAGCTAGAATCATGTTGATTAGTGCTAACCTTGAACTCTATTTTTAGGCTAAAGTGATTCACATTGTTTGTCACCTACTTCTACTCTTGTTGATAAAAATCCTTATGAGGTGTAGATAGGTAAATGACCATCAATTTCATGTTTTAGAGTTTTCGGTAGTGAGGCATACATTCATGTTTCTAAGGAAAAACATTATAAGGTTTTTTTTTGGCTAGCAAGTGTGTTTTCATTAGTTATGCTCATTTTAGGCTAACAAGTGTGTTTTCATTAGTTATGGTGATAACATAAAGGGCTATAAGCTTTGGGATCCTATATCAATGGAAACATTATATTCTACAGATTTTATTTTTAGGGAGCTTAGGGAATTTAAAAATGATGAACAACCTGAGGCGAAGCCTAAAAACAGTGTATCTCAATATTAAAATTGACAAACATGAAGATGCATAGATAAAACCACAACATGAGGAACATGTTGAGGAAAAAGAAGGTCCAAGTTCAAATTTTGATAAGGAACCACATAAGCCTCTTGTTAGACCTCTTCAAAGGTCCATAAGGTAACATAATTTAGTTGATGTATATCCCTTATGATTATAGTTGTGTATTTTCTTTATCATGTACTAACAATGAACCTATATTTGTGAAGGAAGATTTGTCTTCAAATGAACATGAATCCTAGTTATAGGCCCTGAAGGATTAAATAAATACCTTAGAAAAATATGACACATGGGATCTAGTTGAGATTCATGAGGGAAGGAAAGATGCAATTGGTTATTTAAGAAGAAATTTAGAGTGGATGGTAAGTTGGGGTGATAAAAGGCCCAATTAGAGGTAAAATGTTACTCCCAAGTCGAGGGAGTGGATTTTGGTGATATTTTATCTCCCATGGCTATTTAACCTCTATTATATTCCTTTTATTTATTATTTTTCTTTCAATGTAGAGAAAATAGATGTTCATTTTTTATTAGGAATCTTGACAAGGAAATATTTATGAAGAAACTTGATAATTTTATGGTGAAGGGACAAGAACACTTTATGTGTAGGTTAAAGAGATATTGTATAGTTTGTAGCAATAATCAAGAATGTGATATCAAAATTCTCATTCTTTTGCATTGGATTATAGATTTATTAGGAATACGTTTATTTTAAATTAATCAATGATTAATTATTAAAAAATTAATCAATGATTAATTATTAAAAAATTCCTATATGTGTGCTTATTGGAAATGATAAAGGTATGATTAGGGAATCTGAGGATAGTTTTTTGGTACATTTGATATGAAATAATTAAGGGCTACAAAATATATTTTAGGTATAGAAATTAGCATGGATTGGGTTAACAAAAAATATTGTTAAATAAAAAAAAGCATTTCGACATTATTTTGTAGTATTTTTCCATTCATGATTCTAAACCAATTAGTATTCCCTTTCTTATTGGCACTTAGATATCCTTAGACCATTATACTAAAACTAACAATGAACTTGAAGAGATGTATAAATGTAAGAGTTTTCCATGGAGATAGCCACCCAAGATCTAGAGGCCAAATGGAAAGTACAAATATAAGATCAATTTGCAATGCTCAAGATTACAATGGTATGAAATTAAATCCAATGGAATTGATTTAAAAATGAGAACCCCTTGGTTATATAGCCAAGGTAAGACATAGGAGTATACAAGATTGTGACAAGTGTCTTAATCCTATGACATGAGACAACTAACTTGACATAAAACTCAAAAAGATAAGATCTAGACATGACAACTAAGTTTTCTATAAAGAATCTTAGGACCTAAGTAAACTTAACATGTGAATATGTCCCCTAGTAGGAATTATCTAGGTACAAGACTTTTATTCACACCAACACCCCCCCTTAAGTGCATCTTAGGGAGTAGATTATTTTTCAAATGATGCAAAGATGCAAGGATGGGTCTTGGCTACTAGGCTATATTAAGTACCCACGTACATATGCAATGTAATCTCTCACAAATGAAGAAAAGGAGAAAACCAAGTGGGACGAAACTCCTCCCTAAAAGAGAGATGAAATACAAAATTCTCTCAATGAAGAATGAGAAGGACAAAACACCATGTGAGGAAAAATACCCCCCATAAGAGAAAGAAGAAGAGAGACCATGCAACCCCCCCTCAATGGTGAGTCTCCTACAATGGTAGAAGCTTGGAATTGAATTTTGAAGATGATCCAATCTCGTTGAACAACATTCCTGCCCTTAGGAAGGAAAAAACCGAGATGATATGCAAGATGTCTTCCTATTCCTAAAAGGAAGATGAGGGAAGAATAATGATATGTGATGTCTCTAAACTATGCTCAAGTGTCTCCATGTCGATGTTGAAAGCCGACACACTCCAAAAAGGTATTCTAGGCCACATAGCTAAAGATTTCAATCTAGAATCTCCTAGAGATGAATGTAGAACACAATACAAAGACAATGAATCCTCCTCTGAAGACAAATAAGCCTTCTCCAAATGTTTTCCAAAAGTATCCACACTCATGTCAAATTGCAAAAGGAATGATCATATGGAGAATAAACAAGAGGGTTAGAGTATTCCCTCACAACAACTGAAGAAGGATTGTCTCCATAAAAGAGGCCAACACTATGTCGACACTAGCATCATCAAATTAACATAAGGTGGAGGAGATGAAATGCAAGGATCAAGAATGAGATCCAATGTGAGAAGCCCCAAGTTCAAGAATCCAAATGTATCCTCTTAATCATGGTTCACACTAGAATTGTGATCAACAACCAAAGGAACAATGACATCATCAGAAGCAAAATCTACAAAGGTATACAACCAAGATGAATGATCAACCATCCTAGTAGCAATAATATCTCTACTCTCCAAGTCTCTAATGATAACTAAATCATATGTGAATTCCATAGTCCTCCCATCTCCACCATGTGTAATCTAATAGATAGAAAGAAGATTATTTAACAAATAAAGTACACACAAAACATCATTGAAAGTTCCCTCCCCAATATCAATAGATTCCTTCCCAATTACACTCATGTATGTATTGTTTCACATCAAAATAAGATACATAGTACAAGGCTCAAAAGAAGAGAATATAGACTGTGAAGATGCCATATGATGAGATGCTCTTGAATCTAGAAGTCATCTCCCTGACCTAAGACTTGTAGAAGCACAAAGAGCTTTCCCCTTATTACCATATGTAGTGACCAAACCAGCATGATGTTGTCCATATTATACTATTTTGAAGAAGAAGAATTTGACTCACACATTTTTGAAGTTAGATCAATATATTTCTTCTTTAGAAGATGTTTCAATTCATCAATATATTTCTTATAACAATAATGTTCAACATGTCCAAGCTTCTTGCAATATGAACAAGTTGGCTTCTCCTTCTTAGATGATTTCTTTGTGGAAGAGGATTTATTTTTTGGTTGATCTAAATTTGGATTATTCTTTGATTTATTCTATTCCTATCAATATGTTTTTATTCTTTCACCCGATTAGCCAACAATGCTTGAGATTTGGATGACTTGATGAGACCTGATCGAGATAAGGTTTTATTGCTCATGTATTAACATCTCAAAAAATGATACAAATGAAGGTGTAGTATAGGCAGACCCCATAGTCAACCTATGATTATGAAAGATAGAAACAAAAGAAACATAATCAAGACCAAGTTTGTTTAATGTATTGTAGACCAACTAAATATCCTTATCAATTCCACATGCTTTACATTGCTCTCTTAGATCATTAAGCTTAGTGATGTAGTTCTCGATGTTGTCAAAGTTCTTAGGATCAAGGCTCATCAATTCATTATCAATTTGATAGCCTCTTACTTCATCTGCAGTACCATACAATGTTTTAAATTTATTCCAATCTTCATGAGAATTCTTACATGATTCACTCTGAAACAACAAATCTTGAGAAACTAGTCTACGAAGATATCCAAGAGCTTTAATATGTTCAATCATCCATTTTATCTTTTTCTCATCATATTTAGGTTTAGGTACCTTATTCTCAACATATAGAGAGTGACCTTGAATCATTAGATCACTCTATGTGTGTTGATTCCAATTTGAATAGTTGTATGATATTAGCAAAGGAACCTTAAAATGGTCCATGAAAAATAGGAGCACAAGCAAACAAATAAAAAGAATGCACCAAGAGACCCCCCAAATTACTAAATCAAGAATCCCCCAATAATATATGATTTTTCACTCTATACTTAGTGCAATTGCATATGCCACTTGCCAAAATAATGAAGTGGACTTGATCTTAGTGCATACAGATGCCAAAATTGGCCACGAGTTCAAAGTAATTTTTTTATATAGAATGAGAGTAATATGATCACACCATTGCAAAGTACATGAAAAATTATGCACTTTAAAAAAAATCACTAAAAAATGTTAGCGTAGGAGCAAGAACAGAGTTTTGGAAGTTCCCAAAACAAGAACAGCTCAACGACACCTATAATAATTTATAATTTCTAGAAAAAACAAGCACCAAAATTAAAAAATTAACTGCACCAATGTAAAGACCATGAAATTATGCCACAAATAACAAAAAAATATTGAAAAAAGGAGGTCCTAAGCGTGAGTTATGTGAGTTTGAAAATCACCCTTCAAAATGGAAATTCAAATGGAGAAGGGGATAAATTTAAAAAATCCCTGTTGATGTCAGCAAAGTATATTTCCTAAATATACCCGCTTTGTTGGCTTAAAATTGATGATTGAGTGATTGTTGTGGGTATGCTTGAGTCCTCATTGAAATATTCCCTTTTCACCCAATATATTCATTTTGCATGGCAGAATCAATGAGTATATGATGAATATTCCCTGAATATACCCACTTCGTTGGCTTAAAATTGACAATCGATTGACTATTGTTGGTATGCTTGGGTCCTCATCGAAATATTCCCTTTTCACCTAATATATTCATTTTGCATGGCATAATCAATGAGTATATGGTGAATATGTTGTCACTGGTCAAGGAATCTCTGGCAGGAATCTACAAGGGAATCTTTGCCAATATATGCTTTGATGTAGTCAATGTTGGGTAATGAATTGTCGGTCTCTCTTTTTTCAAATGTCGATAGTATGTGGGGGATGGTAGGATTGCCCATGCCACATGGCACACGGTGGTGCCTGCATACCCTTGTGGTACAAAATAGGTGTATGTAGACTTTAAAGTCTTCAGATTGTCGAATATATAATTTTTTTGATTATTTTTAATTTAAATTTTTTGGAATAACTTACAATTGACACAATATTTATATTTATATTTTTTTATAAAAAGAAATCAAAAAATTAAACCCTATAAAATATAATATTTTGTATCGTCGACTAAGATGCTTGTGCATGCAACCGTATGATTGTATGAATGATCCAATAGGGGATTTTTTTCCTAATGGCCCCAAGTGAAAGTGTCCGATTTTGGTGAATTAGCAATTGATCTTGGGGTTTTTTAGCCTTTGGGACAGGATGGCAGGGTCATATTTGACCCAAAATGCTCCAAAATTACAACTACATTCTTGATCTAACAACCACTCTTCAATTTCAAACCCTCATAGATTTGGCCTCATATGTTTGATTTAGATGAAATAAAAGGAAAAACTAACTTTCTTGAACACCTTGAACTCAATGGTGAGCTCAAATTTGCACCAACAAGCTTCAAAATGAACCTACAATATAAAGCCACAAAGAGGAACCCCGCAAAATCTGGTATTTCTATCAAGTATTTTTAATTCTCAAGATCATCATATGATGCAAGAGATCATACTCAAATTTTCAAGATCTCTATAGAAATACTAACCAAAGGCACCCAACTTTCTCTAATATCATGTAAGAGTTGTCTATGGAGATAACCACCCAAGATGTAGAGACCAAATGGAAAGCACAAAGAGAAGATCAATATGCAATGCTCAAGATTACAACGGTATGAAATTAAATCCAATGAAATTGATTTACAAAAGAGAACCCATTGGTTATATAGCCAAGGTGAGACATAGGAGTAGACAAAATTATGACAAGTGTCTTAATCCTATGACATGAGACAACTACCTTGACATAAAATTCAAAAAGATAAGATCTAGACACGACAACTGAGTCTTCTAGAAGGAATCTTAGGACTTAAGTAAACTTAACATGTGAATAAGTCCCCTAGTAGGAATTAGCTAGGTACAAGACTTTTATTCACACCAACCATATGTCAATGCTAAAGGAAGCCTCATATATGCCATGATCTATACAAGACCTAATATTTCCCAAGCAATGGGAGTTCTTAGTAGATTTATGAAAAATCCTAGTAAATAACATTGGACATGTACAAAGGGTTTTAGATATCTACGTAAGATATCTAACCATTGATTTTTTTAATCATGTATCTAATGATATGGGAAATATGGTTGATTTACATGGCTTTGTTGATTTTGATTGTCCCAATGATCCAAATTACAGGAGGTCTACAAGTGGATATATATTTACTTTATTTGGATGGTCAATTAGTTGGATGATAAAATTATAACCTATAATTGCATTCGCTACTATAGAATCATAGTACAGGGGTGTGATACATGCTTGTAAGGAGTCTACAACTAGAAATATTATGTTCAAGCATTGGCTTTCAAAGTGAATAGTTGTAAATCCCCTCAATAAGTTAGTGAACATAAAGAAGTTTAATTGGTATAGGGAGGCCATAAGCCTTGCCTCTCTTAAAACCTAATTTAGTTTATTTTATTTTCTATTATTCTACCACAATGTGAATATCGAGTAGGAGAATAGGATTGGTGATATTAACCTTACAATCCTAAGACTATGTCTCTTAATTTAATATTTTAATATTATTATTTCATGTGAATCCAAGGATCATAGAAGTGGAACTTGGACATATAACATGAGGAGAAATATTTTCATAATTAAATATTATTTTTGAAAGCACTCAGAATATTATTTACAAGGTGGCATTGAGTGTGGAAGCTTAATTTGACCAATGACAACATCTATGGATAGTTGACATGATTTAAAAAGGGATATAAATTTTTATGATGGTGTAAGTGGTGTAATAAGTATTTATGATATTGTAAGAGGTGTAAGAAAACATCTTTGATTATGTGTAATTTGGTAGACTTTTTTAGACTTAAGGAGCTATCATTTTGTCTTCTAGTGAGCTACTTCATCCTCTACTGAAGTTGGATGCCTATGTTAATGAGAAAATTATTGAAGCTTCTAGAAAGATGCTTGTAACTCCTAAACACATGTCATGAGGTATCATTAGTATGTAGGCTACTAGTGTCACTGTTTAATTTAATGTCCTCGATAAATATATATGTAAATATACTTAGAATCCTCTATAGATATAAATTCTAAATAGTGGCTCTAATGCCATTTAAAGTCATTGATAAATATTAATACAAGTGTTTTTTGGATAGACTTAAATATATTTAATTTCCCTTCCTTATAAACCTAGAACCTTAGAAACTTTGTATGGTGGAAATATTTACACAACATTATCAAACCCATATTATGATTTAAACTTGATTAATCTACCTTAAAATGACAAACCCTTATTTATTCTACTTGAACCTAACAAACACAGAAAATTCCCCTTTTGTATTTACACAGTCACATTAAATGTACCAGGTATTACATGGTTAGGTTTATAAATAAAAGATAGATTAATTACAAATTTAAACAATATTTTTCATTCATTGCATACGCATATTTACAAATAAAGTTCACATAAATAATAAATGTGTAGAAGGCTCCATTTACATCACACGATATTGAGACCAATTATAAAACATGGCCAGGGCAACAATCACAACAGAAATTACATGTCTTAATAATTCAAATATTAGCCGCACAACTACAATAATTGGAAATATAATGACATCATACTCCCAAGACCTCTTGCAAATCAAACTAACTTGATATCACTAAAGATCTACCACCATTTAAGCTCAAATGTGACCTTTGTGTGAGACCCCTCCTTCAATTAAAGGGGTTTTATCCTTTGATGTGAGATCTATGGGGTTTTCATCCCTCAACCTCCACAAATCTATGGGTTTTCATCCTTTGATCTATATGCTTGAACAAAAAGTGCTCACGATGATTTTTGTTTAGGGTTCATGCAATTTTCATCATAATAATCTTAATTTTAGTCTTTTAACTCAATATACACCTAGAAAAATGTCACAATTTGTAACAATTACCTCCATCTTGAGATTGGTATGCAGTAGGCATTATCGATACCTATCAAGTGTTTTTTGCCCTTGATTTATGCTCAAAATCATGCTTATGTATTTTGAAATGTGCTTGGGAAGCATGAAAAAATATCCCTTACAAACAACAACTATCCTTGAAAATAATGACAAGGGGTACCTTGGGGTTTGGAACCCTAACTACCTCATTAATGGTAATGAAATTCATCTTCTTTATTTTCACAACTAGATGTACAAGTGGAACCACATCCTCATTATTAAATGATACTTTTTGTGCTTGTTGGAACCCTTATAGAAGATGTATCATCAACCTATGCATTAATGGTGTTTAGTCATATAAGGAGGAAGGTGGATTTGAATAGTGAAAATAGGTGGGAGTGCCAAAGTTTGAGTATTGGGGATATCTCATGACCGACTCCATAAGTCAAAGTTTGGGGTTTGGAAGGGAGGCATGCTGACAAGAGGAAGTTAGAGAGTTTTGACTCTCCAACAAGGGTTTATTAAGGAGTGGGGTTTGTAAAATAGACACGATGACCTATGAGAAAATTCAATGTCCCAATGGAAGAGGGAATAAAGGTGGGGAATGGCTAGATGGCATGAATGGATGGTTAAGCTTGATACCCCAATGAAGCTAGAGGAGAGAATAAACTTGGGAGGAAATTCATTCCTAGAAGAGAAACTTCACAACTCTGATGGCTTACACGAACTTAGAAGGTTGGTCATGCCTTCATACTTATAAATTTTTGGGATCTTAGGTGAATGCATGGGGGTTGAAGGGAAAAAATAAATAATGAAGATTAGATCAAGTGAGGTGCTAGAGTTTGGAAATGTTCATTTTTTCTCACTACATAAATTATAGAAAAAGAGGACATGACATTTAAGTCTATTGTGTTGGAAACTATTTATGGTTTCTTATATTACTTGTGGTTGTAAATTGGAGCTTGGAGTAAGAGGTAGCATAAGTTATTTTTAAATTATAGTGGTAACAAAGTGTTTAAGGAATTCAAAGGGAGAAGTTGTATTGGTGTAACATTTATTGAGGATTAATACAAGCTTTGGATCTATTTGAGTGTGGAGTTTTTTTCTACCAGGGTTTCTCTATGTATATCTTATCTTATGGTTTGCATCTCTTTTTTGGTTATTTCTATTTTTGTTCATAATTTATTATTTTTTAAGTATTAAGATGCTTTAATTTTGCAACATACTTTCACTTGTTAATTATAAACTATTTCTAAACATATTTTTCCATTTACTTATGTATAAGTTATTAGATGGATTTTGCAGGTGCTATTTTTAATTTTTTGAATACATAATCTTAAGTTTCCTTAGTCCAAGTTTATTAGTGATTTTTAGTAGGGATGCAAACCCCAAACATTTATTATCAAATCATAAGGTGTTTATTTAGGCATTTATTACCTCATTAAGATTCAAAACCTTAGTATGTGCAGTGGTAAACCACATAACAATTTTGCTTTGTTACAATTCATGTATAACTTGACACATAAAAGGATTTGAAGGATTTTTTGAGAAAAAAATAATACTAAATATATGGCTAGCACATCAAGGTTTGAAACTAAAAGATTCAATGAGAAAAAAGTTTTGAATCATGGAAGTTGAAGATAGACGATATTTTTTTGAAAGATATTAGTGGGTTGTAATATCATCTTTTTCCAAATCCTCGCGCATGTCTAATGAAGATTGAGTAAAATTGCATAAGAAATCAAAAAGTACTATCCAGTTATGTTTGTCAAATTATGTGTTAATGAATGTGTTTTAGGAGTATATTGAAAATTCATTATGAAAGAAGATAAGTGCATTATATCAATCTAAGAGTATACTTAATAAAAAAAAATTGAAAAATAAGTTAAGTTCTTTAAAAATTAGAGGGGAGACTTAGTAGTTGATCATTTGAATAGATTTAACATGATACTAAGTCAAATTACATTGATAGAAGTTAAGATGGTTGAAGAGGAAAATTGCATCATATTACTTTGTTCCTTACTATACTCATGGGAAAACTTGTTAACTATGAGTAGTGATGTTGTGTCACTAAAACTAGAAAATATAATTAGCATTTTGTTAAGTGAGGAAATTAAGAAAAAATACATAGATGGTAATTCTTTTGATGCACTAGTTTTAGAGGAAAGTCTAAAGAGAAGAAAGGTAAGAAGACAAATGGAGATAACGATTCTAAGGTTAAAGACATGTCTAAAATTTGGGTTAAATATAAAGTAAACTGATTAAATTGTGGCAATAAACACAACATAAATAAGGATTGCAATTCCAAGAAGAATGATATTATTTGATAGGTCCTCTAACAATTATGAATATAACAAGATGTATTTATTTGTGTATATCATTGGTGATGTTTCCCATTAATAAATTCAATTGCTTCTCATCTTATGACACACTGTAGAGAGTGGTACACTTATAACACCAAGTGTAATCAAGTACAAGTTTTATTGGTGACAACAACTCCTTGAAGATATTTAGACAAGGAAAAGTAAAGGTTTCATTTGTTGGTGGTAGAGTAAGGATACCCTCAAACATATTGTATATTCCAAGTCTGGATAGAAAACTTATGTCTATGTTTGAAATGAATGACTTAGGAATACATGTCACATTTGAAGGTAAAGGTTGTATGTTGGCAAGGGGTAATTTTGTTCTTGCTAAGGGAGTATGAGATGGTACTCACATAGGCTAGATGCATCAACATCATCTAGTTGTGCTAATGTACCTACATCTGAATCAAGGTTGTTGTGGCATATTGAGTTGGATTGCCTTAGTGAGAAAGGTCTAAAAACCATGGAAAGTAAAGTTATGATAGATGGTATCATTGATTGTTCTACTAATATTGAATTTTATGAGTATTATGTATTATGTTTGAGCATAATATCATATTTTTAACTCTTGAAGCACTATAGTAGAGAATATTTTAGAGGCAATAGACATCAATGTGTTTGATCCTATGAATATCTAGTAGATTGGTAAGTCTTTATACTATGTATCATTCACTAACGATTATTCTAGGTGTAAGAATTGGCTATGAAGGTAGCCACCCAAGATCTAGAGGCCTAATAGAAAGCACAAGCATAAGAGATATAGAAACTAGATGACAAGAATAGACTGTATTCTTACCAATGAATGCAAATATGATGTGCAAATGTACATAGAGGACCCCTTGGTTATATATCCAAGGTGAGAACATAGAAGGGCATAAGATTATGACAAGTGTCGTAATCTTATGACATGAGACAACTATGAAAAGCTATCACTCCACCTAAAGTGGAAAAGTGATAATGTGATAATCACCACAAAAGGTGGAGAGATAATCACATGATGTGTCCACAAAAGGTGGAAGTGATAAAGTAATGACATGATAAGTCCATAAAAATTGGAAATTCTCCAACAACCTCCTATGTGGTCCCTAAGTAAACTTAACTAAGGTGTAATCATGACCTAGGACAAGGTACAACACTTTTAATTACACCAACACTCCCCCTTAAGTGCAACTTAGGGAGAATGTACGCAAATGCAAACAATGCAAGATGGGTCCCAGCTACTAGGCCATGTTAGGTACCCATGTACAAACACAAAGCAATCTCTCATAAAGCGAGGAAAGGGAGAAAACCTCATGGAAAAAACTCCCCCTCAAAAGAGAGTCACTGCTCAAATGTCACAGTGTCAAGAGTCCCCAATCTGAAATGAAGAAGGAGATAATGTAGAACAATGTGAAGAGTGATGTAGAGCCGACCAAGGATGATGATGAGTCCTCCAAATTTTGTTCCAAAAGAAATGCCAAAATGTGACAAGCACTGATAGAAAGAATCAGGTACAACTGTAGAAAATGCCACATAACTGGTGATTGAGTTGAATCTGTCAACTTAAGAGTAACTACAGAATCTGTCGATGAAGAACTGTAGATGAACCCACACTGCAACAGGAATAAGGTCGGAACCAAGAAGACAACTGTGTGAGCATCAACTAAATGCCCATCAATAGCAGATTGGTACAATCTATGTCTCACTGGAGCCATGCACAAATTGTACATTCCAAGTCTCACTGGAGCCATGCACCAAGTCTCTGGATGTAGAACCAAAATTCTGAAGGCAGGTAGAGTGCTTCCAAAATAAGAGTGTCTATATGGTGACTAGTCCATCTCACCGAAATGCATGGGTAACCAGCTGCTGCATTCGCTGAGTAGATAGGAACTAACACTAGATACATAGATCAATCCAAAGAAGTATACAATATGATAGAGTACACTGAATAGTAGATTTTGGAACTTTATTTTAGTGTGTTTACAACATTAGAAGAGGAGAACTACTACAACCATGATCAAGATGCAAAAGTGCATGAGAAACTCTGAAAAGCTCGAGAGTGCAATTGGACCTTTAGACTTTGAGGAGAAATAAATGCAGCCAAATGACAAAATTATGAAGAAACATCAGCACCAATGGAAAGTTGAGTTCATCACCTTTCTGATGATATTTTGTTTGCAAAAAATTTCCATCTGGATCAAAAGTTATGCAAAAACGAAAAAAAGGCCTAGAAAATGGACCTTTACACTAAACTGGTGCAAAAATCAATCACTAAAATGGGTCAAAAATTTGGCCCTTGGTAGGCCATATGACCTCCCTTATTCAAAGCAACAACAGGATCAAGAGACTAAACATAGCATGTAAGAACTTATGAAAAGCAACAACAGGATCAAGAGACTAAACATAGCACAAAAGAGAGAGACAAGATGAGAGAATATGATGACTGTATTCTCAATATGCATGAAGATGTTCAATGAAGATAGAAAAATAAATCTGTATGCGGCTGGTGGAGAATGTGCATCTACAGAATGCCCACCATAAAGAATAGATGCCCGGAATAAGGTGACTGGCGATTTGACTCCAAAAACCCGTAGAAGAATTAATGAGCTTGGATCACCAATGAAAGAGTGGAAACCGTGCAACTAGTACCTCCAATAACAACCGATGAGACACAAAGGACATTGACTGGTATTGTGCTTTGACAGCCGATAGGATGGTGATTGGAGCAGTCCGATAGAGAGGATGATCAGACCGATTGACCTGTACACCAAGCAGTGACCAATATGAAGGCTGACAAATCCTTCAAGGTTGATATTACGACACAAACCTTGTACAATATCTACCAATGCTCCAATTTGAATACACTGACGGGAGATCAGGGAAAGTGACCGACGGGTGAGAGATATATGTCAAAAATAATGCCAATCAATGGTGGATTAAATGCCCAGATTTGATGGTGTACTTGCAGAAATATCACCGTACCCGCCAGAGGACTAATTGCAGGAAAACTGTGACCACAGATAGCCTAAGAGAAATGTTAAGGCCGATGAGCCGAGGAGCAAGTTGTGGGGTCGGTAGACAGGAAGCTTTCGACCGGAAATGATGCAAGATTTCAGCTATGATGAACTCGGTCGGTGGTGTAGATGATGATCGACCAAAAAATGAATGCTAGCCGATGAAAGGATGTTGAGGGTTGCAAATCCACAGTGGGCACCAAAGCATGGACTGAAAAACCAAACGGGCCGATAAGAGCTTGGGTGGTCGGCTGGAGACTTTCAAAAATGGTCGGCTGAAGGCGTTGGCAAGGAGAAAGCACGAGCCAACAGTGAGTAAATGATAGATCTGCAACAAATGGTACAGGCGACGACACCTTAGAAGGATGAATTGACCAGTAAAAGACCTATCGTTGTGATGACCGGAGTATGCTTTTCATCTAATGAAAGCCAAGCTGAAAAAGAATGTATGTCGAGGACAGTGAGGTGACAGCCGATGTACCCGTCAATCAAGACGATACCGGAGGTTGGCTGAAGGAAAGCGCCTACAAACACCGACAAAACTTGCAAGCAAAGGACAGAGGGGCCGACAAAGTTTGCAGTTGGCCTATATGGCCCTACAAACTTTAATATGTGTGTGATATTTTTAATAAACCCCCACAAATAAAATGCCACCATACAATATTTGACTGAAATAATTAATTAAATCACAAAAATATTTAACTGAATATTTTTAATAGAAAAATTGTACCTATTTGGAGTTTTGAATGGCCTTCGGGCAAATTTTTTTTGCCTTAGTTTGCAATTGAAAGTGCCAAAAATGGAACCCCCCAGGATCTCTCAAAATGACAATCTAAAGGCACTCCAATGGCTCTGATACCATGTAAGAATTGGCTATGAAGGTAGCCACCCAAGATCTAGAGGCCTAATAGAAAGCACAAGCATAAGAGAGATAGAAACTAGATGACAAGAATAGACTATATTCTTATCAATGAATGCAAATATGATGTGCAAATGTACATAGAGGACCCCTTGGTTATACAGCCAAGGTGAGAACATAGAAGGGCATAAGATTATGACAAGTGTCGTAATCTTATGACATGAGACAACTATGAAAAGCTATCACTCCACTTAAAGTGGAAAAGTGATAATGTGATAATCACCACAAAAGGTGGAGAGATAATCACATGATGTGTCCACAAAAGGTGGAAGTGATAAAGTAATGACATGATAAGTCCACCAAAAGTGGAAATTCTCCAACAACCTCCTATGTGGTCCCTAAGTAAGCTTAACTAAGGTGTAATCATGACCTAGGACAAGGTACAACACTTTTAATTACACCAACACTAGGTACTCTTAGATGCATTTTCTTGGGAGTTCAATTTTGAGGTGCTTCTCAAGTTTAAGGAGTTTAAGGATCTTGTCGAGAATCAAATTGGTAAGAAAATAAAGCTACTTAGGACAAATAATGGCGGTGAATTATACTCTAAGGAGTTTGAAATATTCTATAAGAACATTGGAATTGTGAAGCAAAGAATAAATCTATATACACCACAATAGATAAAGTAGTTGAAAGGTTTAATAGAACCTTATTAGATAATTCTAGAAGTATGTTGAGCATTGTTGATTTATGATGAGAGTTATGGGTTGAAGCTATAAGTACCATTTGTTACTTGAAGAATATTTCTCCTACTTTTATGCTAGAAAATAAGATGCCATATGAAATATGGACTTGTAGAAAATTAGTTGTAACATATTTTAGGATTTTTAGTTGTGAGGCATATGTTTAGGTGACAAAGGAGAGATGATCTAAGTTAGATTTCAAGGTGAAAAGATATATTTTCATCATTTATGGTTAAAGGAAACAAGATTTGGAATCTATAAGTATTGAATGTTCTATACTCAAGAGATGCTATATTAGGGAAGCTTTTGCCTTGTCTAGGGAATAATAGTCAAAGGAAAATAAGAGGGAAAAGGTGCATTTTAAAATAAAATTAGAGAAGTAGAATGCATCCAAAACTAACCAATAGAGTTGACATGACACTTTGGGAGAAGAAGAGGCAAGGAAATTATGGCATTAAATTTAAAGAAGAACAAGATGTATATTTGATATGAATTTATTTACTAGTAACTACGAGAAGGTATAAAAGAAAAAAATATCACCTAACATGTATTCCACCAATTTTTTATTATTTTTTCTCTTACTTGTATTAATAATGAACTAAGTTCTATGGAAGAGGATCTCCATTCCAGAGAGAAAAATTCTTGGAAGAATGTCATGGAGGAGGAGATAGTAACATTTAAGCAATGTAAGACTTGGGATTTAGTTAATTTTCTCAAGGACAGGATACCCATTGGTTGCAAGTGGGTGTTTGAGAAGAAGTTCATAGCATATGGATAATTGAGTAGTAAACAACGTAGTTGGTTGAAAAAGACATTCCTAGCTTGAGGGAATTGACTTTGCTAACCTGGAGTGTCTTTGGTGATTTGCTTTCTCCTATTGCTAAGTTGGGTTCTATTATGATGCTATCCATATTTACAATGATTTATTTAGAGATTGAGTAGATGGACGCCAAGAAAACATTCTTACATGGATACGTAGAGGAGGAAATATACATGGAACAACTTAAAGGATTAAATATGAAAAGTAAAGAGAATTTAATTTGCAAGTTGAAAAGGATAATATATGGATTAAGATAGTGCCCACATATGTGGATCCAAAATTTTGACACATATGATAGAATTGAGTTTTGAGAGAAGTGTTGTTGACCATCATGTATAATTCAAACATGTAAATGGCCACATTCTACTTACTATTTTATATGTTGATGATACACTAACCATTAGAGTTGATAAAGCATTATTGCAAGAACTTAAAACTCGGTTGTTTAGTAAGTTTAAAAATGCATGAAAGACATGGGATTTGCTAGGTGCATTCTTAGTATGGAGATATCCAAGGATAAGAGCAACTTGAAATTATGGTTGAACTAGAGGAAGAATATTGAAACTATTTTGTAGGGGTTTGGAATGCTAGACAATAAAGCAATAAGCACACCCCTACTAGTTGGCACAAAACCATATTGGAACGATGTCCTAAATTTGTAGAGGATATGGAGGACATGAGAAATGTGTCTTGTTATAGCATTACGAGAAGTATCATGTATGCAATGGTGTGCATGAGACCAAACATTTCTTGAGTAGTGGGAGTTATAGGTGAATTCACAACAAAGGTTAGAAGTAAAGAACATTGGACACATGTGAAAGTTCACGAAAAAAGGTTAGAAGTAAAGAACATTGGATGCATGTGAAGAGAGTGTTCTGGTACTTGAAATAAAATTTAGTTTATTGTTTAGCTTATCATGATAATAATGATGTGCGGGGTGTTAAATATATTAGGATTTGTAGAATTTGATTATAGGTTGGAGCTCTTGATAATTGGAGGTCAATAAGTAATTATGTTTTCATTTAGTTTGGTGGAGTAGTGAGTTGAATGAGCAAGACACAATAGATAATTGTATTATCCACTACTAAATAAAACATATGACTACAACACATGCTTCTAAGGAAGTAGTGTGGTTGAAGAGGTAAAGCGATACCATTAGTTTTAAGAGTCATAGTGGTGAAATGTGATTCATAGAATACCATTTTTCTAGTTAAGAATCATGTTTACCATGATATAACCAAACATATTGATGTTCTTGATATCATCTTATAAGGAAATGGATGAGAGAAATAAAATCTAAATAGAGAATACCAATGCTCAAATAGACACTATAAATTATTTGGCAAAGCCTATAAGTACTACTAAGTTCATGTGTTGTAGGGATGAGATGGACTTGTCCCATTCTTGAGCATGAGGTTATTTTTTGGGGTTAAATATAACACTCTTTCTTATGCTAAATATAAAATGGGATAATATTGGGATTTAGGTGATATTCACATGTAGAGAGCCCTTAAAGAAGAGCTTATTTATATAGTATAATGTAGTGAAATACAATGAGTTTTGGGTATTGTGGTACAACATATATTTTGACCCACATATGGTGATACTATGGTAGTAAGTTGCAATATAACATAAATGGTTTTTTGCATGTGGTGTTGTGATAGCTATCACAAGTAATTTGAAAGAACTCACAACCACATATGTAAATAGTGTTTGCTAGAAGCTTGAACAATGATGTAGGAGTGCTTGCAATATAACTAGAATTTATATAACACAATTTGAGAGAAAGATAATATTCTAGAAGATGATACAAGGTATCACAAATAGTCATAAGTGAAGTAATATTGTATGTGGTGCTACAAGCAAGGATTTGGTAGTGGTAGTTATACTAGAAATATGTTTATACCAATAGTGTTAAGGTTGTGTGATGTAAGAGCATCCATTGGTGTAAGAGAAATCTTGCATCACCCAAAAATATTTTATTTTCATTTTGTTTGTAGTTTCCTTAGTTGTTTTGGGGCCCATGGCAACTCATGCAATCTTTGGGATAGTTAGAAGTTTGAAATAACAAAAAATAGTCACCTGCTATTTTTAGTAAGTCAGCCTATTCAATTCCTATGGACACGAAAAATTGACCCCAAGGAGAGAAAGGGGAAAATAAGAATTCTGGTGAAAGAATAATCTCAAAATCCTGTATCATTTGGAAGATATTGAATTTTCATCACGAGGAATTTCTCCAATGAAGTTTAAAACTAAAAATTAAGACCCTTAATAGCCCTATAATAGGGTGCAAAATCTCTGATCTTTTAGATCTAGCAAAAGGTGGTTGTAGATCTCTTCGCAAGCTTTCCAATGATATATTACAATTGAAAATCTGACAATTGGATTGAAAGTTATGACCCTGGGAAGTTATAAATATATAAATTAAAAAAAAAAAACTTCTAGATCGGGAAATAGACGGTAGAATTTCTAGCACCAAAATGGGGTTACACCTTCCAAAATATTCTAAGATAGTTACACATCTTGGATAAGGGGTTATAGAGGGGGACTCTAGTACTATAGATCATGGTTTTTGGCTTGCATATTTTTGTCATGAGAAGACCCATGTGGTTCTAGTATGTTATTTTTTGAGTATTGTAATTTCACTTCATCAAGATAATAGAAAGCAAGTGTTTCTTTTAGAATTTTCTGCTTATCTCTCTTATTTAGTTGTGTGTGTGGTTTTGTAAGGGGTGTACCCTCATCATTGCGACTATCAATTCATAGTGTGTGGCAATGCATACATATACAAAGTGACTATCTATGTGGAATATCATACTTGGTGATATGTGCAGTATGCAAATATTATGTTAATATCAAAATATAGTTGCATAAATCTTGGTGTTCCTTGGGTTGGTTGAATAGTTAGACAATTGATATTCCCATATATACATTTATATACATATCATCTTGTGTGAAGGTTCCAGGATTAGACAGTTGTATAGATTGAATGGATACCATTGGATTGTACCTTGTTGGTGTGTATCTTTAGAGCAAATGTAGAAGATATTGTAGATCAAGCATCTATTTAAGACCTTATTATACTGAATCTTTGTTGATTCTAAATAATATAATTGTGAATGCCTTTTGGTGGCATGTTTTCTTTTATAAGGGTTTTGAATGCTAATATTTAAGTCTTAAATATAATCTTGTAGATGCATACTATTCCATTTACTTCCACACATGTTGCTAGATAGATTTTGTAAGTGTGAATGACTATTTTCAAACATACAATCTCAAGTGATAAGTCTAGATAATAGCTTATTTTCTGTTGGTTTTATGCAGACTTTAAGATACTTCTAAACATACTTTCTAGACAATATTCCATATCATACTATCCTTTTATATCCATTATGCAGACCTAAGCCCAAAGACATGGTGATGGAATTATGGTTTAATATATTAGCATTAAATGGTTTATATGAATATGTGTATGGGAATGTTGATGGAATACTATGTTTAATTATGATGAGTTATCCTTGTGTATGTGTTTTGTGAAACTAACTTGTTTGCAGCTAAAGGAGGAACCATGATACACAATAGTTGCAAGATGAACTCGTAGCAAAAGGGGCGTTGGACACCAAAAAAGGGGAAACAACAGTTGAACGTGATGATCATTGGTTGAAGGCACTTAATGAAGATAGAACACATATTATTATGATCAGTTAATAAACGCTAAAGAAGAGGTCTCTTTCACTTGGGATTTTGACAGATGGTTGAATGTTTGCATGCATTATGTTTTGACAGAGTTCTAGTTTTGATAGGATTCTCTTTCCTTTTCAGTTGTAGGTTGAATAATTCCAAGTCTTAATTCTACGCTCTAAATATCTAGAGTGGAGATAATGATTTCTGTTAAGCTGTTGCTTTTAATAAGGATTCCCTTAGTTTGTATATAACTGTTGGTTGAATCCGTAGGTTAGTTAAGTTAGTTTTTCCCAGTTTTATGTTATCTGTTACTTTCAGTTTGAACATGAATCTTTAGAATGATTGAGTATGATTTGTGCAAAGATTTTTTGTAATCTTTCATATTATGCAATGAATGGAGATCAATTCATGGAATGCATAAAATCTATTAGATAGATTGAGTTTAGTTAAAGTGGGAACAGTTACTTGAGCAGGCCACTCAAGGTATTGTTCTTCACTTCACCTTTTAGTTATTTATTTTTGTTAATAGTTGTTATTAGATTGTCATTGTTCATGAATCTTATGTAAGTTGATTGGAATTTCATTTCTTGCTTATTATGAATGAATTATTTGGAACATGCATGTACTAATCATTAGTAGCACTTTGGAGGAAAGTTTGGCTGAGTCTTTAGTCTTTCTTAAGTTTTCAGTTAATAAAGTATCATTTCATTAACAATAGTTCAGTCACAGTCTTTACTGTAGGTACCCGTAGCAACTAGTTTCAATTGATACTTTTACTGTTTTGCAAGTTTTATAAATTTATAGCGATTAGAATAACTTCAATAGGATAGTTTAGGTAGTTTAAGTCTATGAAGGCATATATAATGTTGCACCATCATAAGCTTACAAGCCTTGGGTTGACAATTTAATGTGGTTTTAAGTAGTGTAAAGTGGATTGTTCAACTAGTTAACCCTCTAAATTGAGTGGATTCCACCAAGTTTACAATACATTATCTTAGACTCTACATCAAGTTTCCTTAATTTTAGTCTAGAAATAATGTGCAAAAAGCCCATACAAATTCTTAACAAGAGGTTTACTTAATATTTTGATGTCAATGCCTTTTGTGACCACCTTTGGACAACCATTCACACTATAATAGGTGCATAACACTAGAACATGAGATCTAATATCTTATAAATTTGACAATAAGGTCACAAGTAAAAGGGATCAATAATAAAGCAAACACATTTGCATAATCCTAAAATCAAAATCCTATAATCTGCATCAAAATCAAAATCCTATAATCTAGTGGGAGAGAATGAAGAGGATTCTACCTAATATATTTATGATAATCAAATTAGTTTTATTAAAAAAATCAAAGGCTACATTTGGCATACTTAACACTAATGTAAAAAATAAAGATATCAAACATGATGTGTATCATGAACCACTATGCACACAAGTAAGCATCAATGACACAAAATGTGGTGATGTGATTATAGATTCTATCTACTGCAGCCTTCGGTCAGAGATTGAGTTGATAATTTTTGATGAGGCTTTGCTTATATATTTGAGTCCATAGACTTATTCATGTTCAAGTATTCAATGAGGACTATGTGTGTTGGCATCGTGCACATTTTCCCCAACCTGGTAGTGGCTAATCTTTGTGCGTTGTGCAAGAGTGCCACGTGGCGACTCCACTCGCCACCTTTTGAGGATATTAAGTTGCAACTTCTTTTCAATTTCCATGTTTTTTAGCCTGGGGAATGCTAAAAGGTGTGCCATTGGTCTATTTCAAAATTAGATTGATTGTGGGGGATAACTAATGATGCCATGCGTCAAAGTAGGGGATGCAAGCAACGAGGCAAGTGTTTAGACCAATTCACCAAGTAATTGAGATTGGGGTAGTGGGGCATCCATATGGCACTATCACCATGAAGTGGGGAGGTTATGATTACCCACTCTTACAGTTACAACAATGGCATGATGGTGGATTTGACGGGAGGCATCAGGCTGGAATCTTTTTCGTTTGCAACTATCTCCTCCTCAAGAGGATATTTCTCTATTTAAGTGTATTTTCTCTTGGTATTAGGGGTTAGAAATTTTTGTAACACCACAAAACTTAACACGTTATGTTCTTGAAATAATAAAGACCGAATATGTAGAACTGTACCATTTTTACCTCTGCTCCATGTTTATCTCTATTTATTTACTTGAATTCATACTTTGTGTCTATCTGAAGTGTTTACAATTATGGATTATTCTCTTTCAGATTTTATAATTTTAGTTACATTAATGTATGCAAATTTTTGAATCATGTCTAATACTCTTTTGAACTTCTATGAAAACTGGTCTAATTGAGATTTTACTATGCTACATTCATAATTGAAATGTTGTAAAAGCTTGGAAGATCGCCTGAGTTTAGTTTAAACAAAATGAAGATTCGACTTCTAAAATCCCAGAGGTTGTTCTGCAAAGTGCATTCTATTCCCCCATTTGTAGAACTTCCCATAGGCTATATTTCTTAAGCATAAGCTTTAGAGGCTAACAATTTTTTCTAGTACACCCAGTGGGACTACGCTTAATTCTTGTATTAGAAGTGGGTCTATGAGCCAAAGGCCCTCTACAAGGTCACAAACTGCACAAGACCCAAGCATGCTATTACCTCCCTTAGTGTTTGTAACGCGAACAAGAGTTAATGGGCCAAACACAACACAAATCAAAGCTTAATCATAACAAGTGCAAGCTCCAATGGCTACTAGAAACTTTGTAGCATGGAATAGTAGTAGACTTCTCATTCCTCCAACCCCTCTAGTAGTGTGGCAGACCATTCTTTCTAACACTCTAAAATTTCTCCCTAAGTTTACAAGGGAAGATTTTAAGACACTGAAAAAACATTTGTAAGATGTCGCTAACATGTGCACGATGCATCATGTAACAAAACAAAGTGTGGCCTTAAGGTTGCTTATTGCTTCCTTCAAAGGGAAAGCTCAGAACTGGTACAAATCCCTACCCCCAATTCAATTGCTACATGGGATCAACTCAGAGATAGATTCTTTGAATGGTTTACAGAAAAAGGTGACCAATCTTCATTACTCCAACAACTAATAACCATTAAAAGGGCTCCTTAAGAGGTTTTCATAGATTTCAACACCAAGTTTTACAAAACTCGGTAAAGGATCCCTATGATAGCTAGACCTCTGGTAGGTATGGCTATTGTTTTCTACGTAAAGGCCTTTAATTCCAACATAGTCATAGTGATCTAGTCCCTTGGAGGGAAGACTTTGTCAGATGCCTATGATCTAGCAATAAGAGCTGAAAATAATCTGATAGATATTGAGAAAATTCCTTCTCGACTGCCCATGGCAATGTTTCCTGAGATATCGACTCAATCATGAGAATATGCGGCTCTGAGCACGTCTTCCACTCCTTCCATGTATGTATATCTTAATATGCAAACAAGTGTACCCTTCGCTTCTTCACTAACTACGGAGGTTAATGATATGAAAGGTTTGTTGCAAATATTTTCAAATGAGATAATCAAACTTAAGAGACAACAGGTTATGCCTCAAAATTCTCCCTATCAGAATTATCAAGGTGGAAGGCCTCCTTTCCAACATAATTCTTATCAAGGAGGAGCATGAATGAACAATTACTCCCAACCTTTGAATTAGATGGTTCTAGTCCCTACCTCGCTTCAAACCATTATGAAAAATCAAAATATATATATAGTATCTTATTAGAATAATCTAAAGGATGATTCAAATGCATGGTTTTTGTATGTAATGATGCACATATACCCCATAACTTCCCTAGAGGTAATCTCTAGAAAAAGATAGAAAAAAAGAGGATCCAAGGTGTCACACCTGATGCTAACATTTATGCTTATCAGTATCCTAGGGTGGAAAGTGTTATGCTTGTGGAACAAGTACAAGGCATGTCCCTTGAGAAGGAAAAAAAAATTATGTGGACCATGCTCTTTTATCATGGATGGAAGGAGAAGATAATGTATTTGTTAACAAAGCTTCTAAATCAAAAGCCCTACAGGTATAGTCCGATTAAAACACTCGCTACAAGAGAAGGCTCATTGGGGAACCAGTAGTCCAAAACACAACAACCTGAAGTGACCTATGAAAATAATGTTAGCTCACAAGTAGTGGTTCAACCTTTTCAAAAGACAAAAGATATTTTATCTTACAAGTTGAAAGAGTCAAAAGTTCAACTGCTTGGATCACTTAATGTAGTGGAACAATTGAAGAAATCCCCTACGAATGTGTCATTATGGGACATCCTGGCCATTCTGGAGTAGAAAACTAGCCAGTTCAAGCTAGAGTAGCCTCATAATGCACTCAAACAAAAAATAAGGAAGCAGTTAAGGATGCATGGAACCAACCGACAACAACGTTCAAAAATATCATAGAAGAAAAGGAAAAAGAGGAATTAGGTAAGCCTAAACATACCCCTTTATTTCTAACTCTCATTGTGGGAAACAAAATGTTGCATAAATCTATGATTAATTCTAGTGCCAACACCATAGTTATTCCTGAACAAATAGCAGATGCATTAAAATTAGAGTATGATCCATTGGATAGTGGGGTCATGCAGCTTGATTGGAAGAAGATCTAAGCCCTAGGGGTGATTAAGAACCTTCCACTAACCTTATATTCCTGCCCTAGTATCGCAGTCCTGTAAGAAGTGATTGTAATTGATATTCCTCCCATTTTTGGTTTATGCCTATCTCAAGACTTTACTGCTAAAATCAATGGTTACCTATCACTTGATTGATCTTATCTGATCTTGTGAGCCAAGTACCACTCTAAGATGAAGGTACTTTTTAAACCTTTGCACCCCAAGCACATAGCAAATGATGCTATGATGAACTTTGAAGCTACCCATACCTCTTTCTCCAAAAATGAGTTGTAGTGTGTAGAAATGCTAGAAGATGAAGTGGTAACTAGAGAAAGGAATACAAAAGAAGAGGTTATTTTTAACCAATTCATAGGCAGTGATCCTTTTGGAAATTATCATGCTACCGGCCTTGGAATGTATGTAATATTCAATGAGGATCAAGTTGTTTCCCAAGTCACTAAGGGTCTGAAAGATCACATAGGTGGCCTTGATAATGAGCCTGGCTTGCGGACCTTGTACTTTGATCATGCACTATGTAGAACTGATTCAAGAGTTGGTATCTATTTGGTATCCCTAGTTGGAGAACAAACCTCGTTCGATCTTTCCATTTTCAATGTGATTGCACCAACAATGAAGCTAAATATGAAGGCTTAATCCAAGGGTTAAGCCTCACAAAAAGGATGAGAACCAAACTTTTAAAGGTCATCGAGGATTTTTGTGATTAAGAAAATAAGAGGGACACCATCTGATTGAAGGATTTGATGCTTTCAATAGCCAAGCAATTCTAAAAGTTTGAAATGTTGAGACAGATATGATGGTGATGATTGGTTCTCAATTCAATCTAGTGACAAACCCGCTAACCAACAAGCACTCAATGTGGGTGATTGTGAGACTCGCAATTCCTGATAATGATTAGAATTGGTAAGTGTTTGAGAGTGACACCTAGATTGCCATGTTCATTCAACAGTCTTGTGAATTCATAGAACAACTGTAACCAAAAATTGAAGAATCCTATGAAGACTAGATAATTTAGCTCAAAACTAATAAGATTCCTAAGGGGATAATCATGTTGGAAAACTTGTTTGACTATGACAATGCAAGAAATGACAAGCAAAATTTCATCATGGATAAAGGTGATTACACCAATCTAGATGTCAAAGATGGTAGAAAGTTGAAAGTTGGAAAAGGCATCCCTCAAAGAGACAAGGAAAGGTTGATATATTTTTGAAATAAGTATGAAAGAGTCATGGCATGGACCTATGATGATCTAAAGGGTTATGATCACAATCTGATCCAACATACCATTGACCTAGTTGAAGGATCCAAACCTATCCGCTAGAAGCAAATGCTAATAAAGTCGTAGATTGAGTCTCTCATGGATCAAGAGCTGAAAAAAGATCATTGAATCTTGGATCATATATCCAATTAAGTATTCCACCTAGGCGTCTAATCTGGTTCTTATTTAGAAGAAAAATGGTGACATTGGATTATGCATGGATTTTAGGGACCTGAATAGAGCATCATTAAAGAATCACTATCCTCTACCTTCCATAGAGAAAATCCTCCAAATAGTCGTGAGTTCAAAAATGTTTTCCTTGCTTGATGGCTTCTCTAGATACAACCAGGTATGGGTGAAGGAAGAAGATCAACACAAGACTATATTCACCTCAAATTAGGGAACCTTTGTATATGCCAAGATGTCATTCATCTTTTAGAACGCATGAGCCACTTTCTAGTGTGCAATGGATATCGCCTTCAAGGATTTGATAAACTTAATTATTCTTATATACCTTGATGACCTCAAAGTGTTTTCTAAATCAAGGGAAGATCATTTTGATCACTTAGAAAAGGTTTTCCAAAAATTTCAAGAGTTCAGAGTATCATTGAACCTCAAGAAGTGTGTGTTTAGAGTTTCGCAGGATAAATTGCTAGGATAAGTTGTGTCTAAAGAGGGAATTTCTATTGACCCTAAGAGGGTGAAATCCATCAAATATTTTCCCTTGCCTATAAATAAAAAAGGATTCCAATCTTTCTTAGGGAAGATAAAAAAAATTAGCAAGTTTATATCTAAATTTTTTGAACTTGTTAGACCCATCACTATGATGTTAAGAAAAGATTAGGTTTTCAAATGGACCCCCGATGGGAGGACAACATTTGAGAAAATCAAGAAATTAATTTCCTCATATCCAGTATTAGTTAATCTTGATTTTTCAAAGGATTTTATCATGTATGTCTATGGCAATGAGCATAGTATTGCCGTAGTACTAGCACAAAAGGAAGAACAAGGAACATGAGAGCATCCTATTGCTTTTCTTTCAAGGACCTTGAAGGGATATGAGGCTAAGTATAATTTTGTAGAGAAGCAAGCATTTTCTACTATAAAAGGCCTCAAGAAGTTCAAACACCTAATAGTGAGAAATAATATAACAATCTACATGGCTCACTCCAGTGTTAGAGAGTACATCATGGAAGGGGAAATCACGGAAAAGAGAGAAAATTGAATCACCAAGATCTTGGAGTATGATGTAGAAGTTAAGCCCACCAAGGTGATTCGTTGTAAGGGATTTTGTGAATATTTGACCAGTGAAATTGAATCCTCAGTTGAAGAAGAATTTTTAGAGAAAGTCCTGGTTAATCATTTTGAAGTTGTGGAGTCATGGGTTGTAGATAGAGCTTGATTCATGGAGACTGGTAGGTATTTGAAAAGTCTCTTGTCTCATAAAAGATGATTCTACATATTACAAGGTGTTGGATATGTGTTAGTTGAAGGAATCCTTTTCAAAAGGAAATTTGATGGAGTACTCCTGTAATGAGTGGATAAGAATCAAGCTAGTAGGATTTTGCACGAATTTCACAACAGTCCAGAGGGTGGTCATTTTTCTACAAAAAAACTGTGATGAAGATAATGTGTGAAGGATACTATTGGTTGACCTTGTACTCAAACTACCATGGTATGGTGAGGAAATGTCTACAGTGCCAGTTTTTTATTGGAAAATAAAGAAATTCAGTCATGCCTCTTAATCTGATAGTGATTGACTAGCCTTTTGCTCAATGGGGCTTGGACTTCATCAAAAAGATCAATATGATGTCAAATGTCGAACATAAGTGGATTCTAATAGCAACAGACTATTTCACCCAATGGTGGGAGGTAGTTCCCCTAAAAGGAGCCACATAGAATGAAATTCTCAGCTTTATGGAGGAGTTGGTGATGCATTTTGGCTCTCCAAAGACTATTATTTCAGACAATGTAAGAGCTTTCCTTAGCTCAAAAGTGTTAGAATTTTCACTAAGGAACAAGATATTTCTCAAGACCTCTTCAAATTACTATCTGTAACGTAATAGGCTAGTGGAGTCTATGAACAAGAATTTGCTAAGATTGATCAAATGGATAGGCGCAAACCATCAGAGAGAATGACACAAGCACTTGAGGACAATGCTTTGGGTCTACTGAATTACTTATAGTTTTGAAGACATCCTCATATGAATTAGTTTATGGGAAAGAAGTTGTGTTTCCAATCTTCATGAAAATATTAGCATTGCAATTACTTAAGTCTCTAAAGATTGATGAAAATGGAGCTATAGAGGTGAGATTAGCAATGCTACTCAATGTCCAAGACACTCAAGAGAAGGCTCATGATGCCATGACCAATTTCCAGTAGATGGTCAAAAGATGGTTTCATAAAAAGGTGTCTAATCCTAGTTTTAGAAAAGGAGATTTGATCTTGAAATACAATGAATGAGCCACTAAGCTGGGTGAACACACTAAATTTGATTCACTATGGAAAGGCCCTTTCCGCATTACTAGTTGCAAAGAGAGCAATGCATTTGAACTCAAAGATTTGGAGGGAAATGCTCTCGATATTTTGGTGAAGAAAATCCATTTGAACAATTTTAATTAATCCTTGGTCTCTTGTGATATCCCCCTTGTAAATAGTTTGTTTGCTTTTGTGTGTGCTTTCCCTTTCAATAAGAGTGGCATGCGTGAGTTGTTCAGTTTTCTTGCCAGGTGTCTAGTTGCACTAACATTTCTTTCTATGAGCATCATGAAGAGGTTTCCCCTTGATGACTACTTTTGGCTAATTTTAATGTAAAGCATGCCACTTGTTATCATGTTCTATTCTTTTAGCATTGGAGTTCCCATAAAGGTAACACTATGAGTCATATACTCTCTATCCACTAAGAGTTGTGTTTCCCATGTAAAATGGAATTAAATTCACATGAGTGGCCTCAACATTGGCAGTTAAAAGTTGTTTCATTAATTCATTTTCATTTTTCTAAGAGCGTAAGAAGAGACAAGGAAAAATTGTAAAGCTTTTCTAAGTGCAGAATGTAGAGGTTGAATCGTGCTAAGGAAGTTATTGAACATAGTAAAGAATTGAGAATTCGGAAGAATTAAGTGCTATAGACCCATCAACATCAACTTCTAGTGTAGAAACATAATCTCAAGGTCTCTTCCCTGACCTCTCAAATATTAAATCATTTGCTTCCACTCCAATCCCACTTAAGCCCAAAGTGTCCAACACTAGGAGCTTGGATAAAGGAATCTGCAAAAATTCTAGTTTGGTTTTAGATTACATTGATGAGATCCATGATCCCAAATTACACAAGAATCCCAAAATTCTCTACAAAGGGGCTCACGAATGAATAATTCATAGAGGGACAAAAGGTGAGTATGATTCTTTAGGCATTCAACTATGGAATTATGGTTTGTCATAGTTTATGTTGCCCACGGTTCACCCCTACTCGAAGCTTGTAGATGTTTGCATGCATTTTATGACCTTGAGAGTGGAATTCTAGCCGAGCGTCATCTTAAGCTTATTATAAGTACTCAGGCTATTAGAGATATGCTCTGTGTACCTTCTAACCCATCTATAGAGGTATGTACACAACAAAAATTGGAATATTATTGGGAAAGTTGGATAGATCAACTGAAGTTTTTCAATAATGAGCTCAATAGAGACAAGTGATGAGTCTAGTTTATGGTTTAATTTTGGTAGAATTTATGATCTATTTGTTGAAATTTTCATGAACCTTGATGTTTGAATGTTGATATTTCCTCAAAACCATAGAAATTGGGTCTAACTTTATCTTTGCAAACCTTTAATGGCATTGACATGTTATATGGACTATCTATGCTAATTCTACATGTGGATTAATGAATGTTCTTTAAGATAGTTACAAATATGTGATTATTGTGTGTACTAATATTGCCATGCAAATATGATTAGAGACCTATGAAATGGAGGAAGATTCTGCCAGCTCGTCATTCACCATAATAGTCAACAGGGTGGTCATTTGAAGGTCAATGGAAAGAAGACTCTCGACGGCGGGAGATTCCTCATTCAAATCAAAGTTGTAACTGCCTTGTAAATGGTCTTTATTGCTATTGAGTGAATATAGGTGTTACTGTTGTGCTAAATCTGCGTTGAGACAAGCATGTCTGACCATATTTTGTTCATGCATAACGACCTCTCCACTTTTCATGCTTTCCCTAAAGTGGTGTCCTACTAATCTGTTGGAGTTGACTGCCTTGCTAGGTGATTAGTTAGTAGCTTCTTTTCCTATAAATAAGAGTTGGATGCTCCTTCTTAGGAGGTTGCGTGATCTGATGATGTACTTGCATTCTTAGTTTTCAGCAATTCAATTACACTGCTATATTGTACTCATGTTTTCCAATGAATAAAATGAAGTTCTAAGTTTGTGCATTTGAGTTTACATTAGTTTTAGAGGATACTCATCCAATGGGGCCCACTTGGTGATCATTCTGTCCTTTAGTTTAGTTTAGTTTAGTTATTACTTTTGTTCAGTAATTAGTTAAGAATCTGGCACTGACTGTTCCTACAACCACTAGAATTCCATTCTATGACTATTCCTATAGCCAAAGCAGACAGAGTAGTTTCATGATTGTTTGCTTAGATTTTCATTTTTGTCATGCATTTTAGCTTAGTATAGTTGTTGGTTGATGTTCAGTATTTATGTTATTCCTTTCCAAGCAATTTACCTTCAAAATTATGTTTTTCTTAGTTGTAGAATGAATATGGCTACTTTGGATCCTTAGTGCACATACTGTGTTGATCCATTTCAAGTTCATGTTCCTAGGTTGACAAGTTACATGCACCTTCATGATGATTGAAATGACTATTCAGTTTAGATGTCCAATCTTTGAATCACAACTGTAAGGGCTTAGTTGTTAAATCATTGTAGGAGGCCAACATTTTTGGCACCGTTGTTGGCGATGGTGTCAAACTAGGAAGTTCTTTGGAGTCATTGATAGCTTTCTTGCTATAGTATTTCTGAAAGTTTTTTCTTAGTATACCACTCATTTAGGAAGTAATGAACCCCTTATTCTTTACCAATCCTTTGTGTGAGTTGGCTGATAGTGAGTTGATACCCCATGCATAGAGGAAGGAGATGATGCTTATGGGAGATTCCTTCCTAACAATCTTGATCCATTCCAGCTAGTTGAATATCGAAACTTGCCAAGAGAAGAAGAAGAAGATGATCCACACCCTTTTGCTGATGCATTTCTTGATATAACTAGTTCTAAAATTTCCTCTGAAGATCAAAATCAACTTGAGAATCCCTTTGCTTTGGAACTACATCAAGCAGGCATGGTTGATGCAAATAGAAATAGACCTAACCAACCGAATTTTCCTTTCCCCATTTCTCATCAAAATGAAGTAGAAAACCTCAAAAATATCCCTACTTCAGTCCTTCCTAAGTTCTATGGACTTATCACAGAAGATCTTGATACCTTCTTGTTTGAGTTTGACATACTCTACAGGAGTTATGACTATACCACTGATGCCCATAAGCTTAGGCTATTTCCTACCACTCTGAAAGAAGTTGCATTAAGATAGTTCATGAGCCTAGGCAGAGATACTGTGGAGACATGGGATGACATGAAGAAAAAATTCCTTGAGAAATACAAGGAGTATTGCAGGGGCAGTGACATGAGAGGAGATGACATTTTTAGGATGTAGCAAAAGGAAGATGAGAGCCTAGAGGATTACCTTGCAAGGTTTTTGTTTTTCCTACAAAAATCTCCACACCATACACTCAATGAAGACTCACAAAAGCTACTTTTCTTGAGAGGAATTAATGATAGTTGCACTGATACCTTGGACCTGATGGGAGGAGGATATATCTCCCAAGTTCCTTAGGAGGATATCAAGACGATATGCCAAAACTACTCTAGGGTAGCTTCAAAGAAAGGGAGAGCTTACTAATCTTCTATGGGTAATTCATCTACCAGTGTAGTTTCAAGAATGAAGATTACTCATTTGCTGGCAGACTTCAAGCAAGACATCATAAACAATCTAGCTACTCAGTTGGATACACTTCAGGCCAAGAAGAAACAAGAGGAGGCAGAGGCAATGTTGGCAGAGTATTGCCCCCATTGCAGACAAAAGAAGGACTACATATGCGAGATGGTAGCTAATATTGAAAGTAAGAAGATTCCACCTGAGTTCAAACCAATCCAGATTGAAGAAGATCAAGTCTACTATGTTGCACAAAAGAGGCCTTGGGCTCCAAGACACGGTATGCCACTAGATCCACTCTCTTTTGTTGGGCCATATTTTAATTCTTATTCACCTGGTAACCAATGGTAGCCCCCATATCCATCCAATTATGGAGGATACCCACCACAGCCTTGGGGTAACCCTACAAATGCTTGGCCCAATCATCAAAACTCTCCACCCTAGTGGCAACAACCTCAGGGGAATTGGTAGCAGTTTCAAGGACATTGGCAGCCATTTCGAGGAAATTGGCAGTAAACAAATCAATGGAGGGGAGGACAACAATGGCCAACCCAGACAACCAGTTACATGCAACCACCTTCTCAGCCCCAACAACCTACAATAATGCCTCCTCCTGCTAGTTCAAGTTCAAATGCACCCAAACGTACTCAGCTACCAACTCAGCCCACACCCAATCCAAATAACAAACCACAATAGCAGTCTGTATACTCTGCTAATTCAAATCAATTTCCTGCATATGTTGTAAGTGTAAGTGACATCCACTTACATTCAGGAACTACTATACCAGCTCCTTCCACATCCATTATCATTGAGCTTCCTATGGAAGAAGAGGAGCCTCTAAATACCCCCATTTAGCCCAATGCACCTAAGAATCCTGAACCATTTCCAATCAAGTAGACTGCACAAAAACCCCCATTTCCTCAAAGGTTGGAAACTATGCAGGAAAAAGAAGAAAAGGAGGACACAAATTTTGACATTATTGATCAGCTGAAGCATATATGTGTCCAGATACCCCTATTTCAAGCCATAAAAGATGTTCTAATCTATGGCAAGACAATCAAGGAAACATGCCTCAAGAAGCCAAGTAGGAAAAAGAAAGACCCCACTACGGTTCATGTGGCGGGGCAGCTAGCTGACATCATGCTTGGGAAAGTGACTATCCCTAAGGACAATGACCCAGGTAGTCATATGGTAGGAGTTGTTATAAATGGGATCCAAATAAAGAATGCTTTGATTGATTTGGGGACAACAATAAATGTAATGACTAAGGACATCTTGCAACAACTAAACGTTGCAAGCATGAGATCTACTCCTACTATCCTGCAACTTGCTGATAGTTCTATTGTTAAGCCTGATGGTATAGTAGAGGATCTTGTGGTAATTCTAGATCCTAAAGCTACACTAGGCAGGTATCCCATTATTCTTAGAAGGCCATGGTTAGCAACTATAGATGCATATATTGGATACCGGTCAGGAGACATGACCATTTCTAATGGGAAGAGCACCAAAAAGTTTGTTTTTTTATCCTCTTGCTCAACCATCCCATTGATGAGGATAATCTCGTATGGCCACATATTGGTGAAGAGGCCGAGGAAGTTAATTTTGTGGCACATCTTATGATGTTAGGCAGAATCTCTTTCATGCAACTTCAAGATGAAGATGAAGTATTAGCTAACATCATTCAGAATCATTGTGAAGTGGAGGAAGCATCACCTTCTCATTTTGTTGCTCCAGTCAGGACACTTCTGCCTACTCTTCCTGCAACCACTCTTCCTATAAACGTTCTTCCTTCAGCTACTCTTCCTGTAGTTGGACTTCCTACAGCAACAGGTATGTCCCATACATTGCTACCATATGAACTCAAGGTACCATGTATTAATGAAGCAACTATGATAGAGTTAACTACACAAGTGCAGGTGTCAAAAGGAAAATATCTTAATATTAACAACAAACTGGATGAAGAACAAAAGTTGTTGTTGGAAAACTTACTAAGGACCCACCAGCATGCATTTGTGTGGGACTATCATGATATGAAGGGATTGGACCTTGAGCTTTTCACTCATAGAATTTACATAAGAGATGATTGCACCCTAGTTAGACAGCCACAAAAAAAAATTAACCCTACACTAAGAGAAATTGTAAAAGGAGAGCTACAAAAATTGCTAGATGCAAGATTTATCTACCCCATTTCAGATAGCCAGTGGGTGTCTCTATTGGTGATTGTGCCCAAGAAAGGAGAGAAGTGGCGAGTTTGTGTTGATTACAGGTAACTCAATGCTGCCACCAAAAAGGACCATTTTCCCTTACCTTTCATAGATCAAGTTTTGGACTCACTTGCAGGAAAACAATACTTTTCTTTTCTAGATGGCTTCAGCGGCTACAACCATATCCAAATTGCACCTAAGGACCAGGAGAAGACCACCTTTACCTGTCCATGGGGAACCTATGCCTACTCGGTACTTCCATTTGGCTTATGTAATGCACCTGCAACTTTTCAGAGGGCAGTCATTGGTATATTTTTAGACATCTCTCTTGATTGCATGGAAATTTACATGGATGACTTTACCACCTATGGTGCTGATTTAAATGAAGAATTGGAAAATATCAAGAGAGTCCTACAAAGATGTGAAGACCACAATCTATCTCTAAATAGTGAAAAGTGCTTCATGATGATGCAGGAAGGTGTAGTTCTTGGCAACAACATTTGTCACAAAGGGATTCAAGTAGATCCTGCAAAAATTGAGGTGATCACAAATTTGCCCACACCTGCAAAACAAAAAGATGTTAGGAGTTTCTTGGGACATGTAGGCTATTATAGACAGTTCATTAGGGATTTCAACAAAATAGCAACACCATTGTATACTCTTCTCACCAAAGATGTTGAATTTCAATGGACAGAAGACTGTGACAAAGTATTTTCTGACTTGAAGACAACTTTGACTCATGCTCCTGTACTTAAAGGACCTAATTGGGAGCTTCCTTTTCACATCCATACAGATGCATCAGACTATGCTATAGGAGCAATCTTAGGGAAGAACAAAGGAGCCATTGAAAATTCCATTCATTTTGTCAGCAAAAACTTGCAAGGAGTTGAATTCAACTATACAGTGACAGGAAAATAAATGTTGGCAGTGATTTATGCCTTGAAAAAATTCAGGAACTACATAACCAACTATCAAATATTTGTGCACACCAATGATGCAACCATTAGATATCTCAGGAATAAACCTCTAATCTCTAGTAGGCTAGCAAAATGGTTGATGTTGATGCAGGAGTTTGGCATAACCATTGTAGATAAACCAAAGAAGGTCAATGTTGTTGCAGATTTTCTTTCAAGGCTGACTACATCAAAAGAAAATCAAGCCATAGATGACTCTTTTCTTGACAAGCATCTATTCTCCATTAGTGTGCAAACACCTTGGTATGCTAACATAGCTAATTATCTGGTCACAGGGAGAGTTCCTCCTCACTTCTCTCCAAAAGAGAGAACGATACTCATTGAAAAATCCTTTCCTTTTTCATGGATTGCTAGATGTTTGTTTTATATTGGAACAGACCATGTCATGAGGAGATGTGTGAGGGAAGATGGAACATATGATATTTTGCATGCATACCACAATGAAACATGTGAGGACATTTTGCAGTCAAGAGGACAATAATAAATATTTTGAACATAGGATATTACTGGTCAACACTCCACAAGGATGCAGGAAGGTATACAAGAAAATGTGATCGATGCCAGAGGATGGGAAAACCAACCAAATCTAATGAGATGCAACTTTTCCCTCAAGTAGTAATCACTCCATTTGACAAATGGGGACTAGATTTTTTAGGACCCATTGACCCTCCATCAAATGGTAAGTCTTATATCTTAGTTTGCATTGATTATGTAACTAAGTGGGTAGAAGTTAAGGCCATGAAACATGCAAGAGACAATAAGGTTGTTGAATTTTTTTATGAGGATATTTTCACAAGGTATGGAGTTCCAAGAGAGAAGTGACTGATCAAGGGGCTCAATTCACATAAATCCTTGTTGTAGCATTGGTCAATGAGTACAACATAAGACACAGGAAGTCTACTCCTTATCACCCCCAGGCCAATGGCCAATTTGAGGTGATTAACAAGGAGATTGAAGCCATCTTGACCAAAACAGTGGTTGTTCATAAAAAGGATTGGGCAAACAGGCTGCTAGAAGTTGTTTGGGCCTACAGAACTACCTGGAAGACAACTAAAGGCTTCACTCCTTTTGAGTTGTTGTATGGGAAGATAACTATGATGCCCATTGAATTTGAACACAAGACTCTTAGGACTACAATAGACTTGGGGATGGATATCTTTGAGGAAAAAAGAGAAAGAATCATGCATCTGAATGCTTTGGATGAGATGAGAAGAGCAGCCTTGCATCACATAGAGGTAGTGCAGAATCAGATAACAAGGTGGCATGACAAATTCATCAAGGACAAGAAATTTCAACCAAGAGATTGGGCCTTGCTCTATGATTCAAGATATCAGGATAATGCAAAAAAATTGCAAACAAGGTGGCCAAGACCATATGAGGTTGCTAAAGTATACCCCAACGGTGTTGTTCAGCTCACTACTATTGACCCAATCAGATTTAAGCTACTTGTCAATGGTCATCGCCTCAAATTATATCACAAGCCAACTTCCAAAGAGGATTTCCTGCAACAATTCACTCAACATGCAACACCCAAGCTTCCTGCAACCAAGGGAAGTGGACCTAGTGTCCCTCCTTCTGGCTAACTAAGGTATGTACCTTGTCATAATATGGCACCCATTGTGGGGCACGAGGCAAGAAAACTTCAATAAAAGCTAAACGCTTTTATTTCATGGGAATGACACTCTGGCATCTGATTGCATGATCCACACAAAAGGAATGGATGATAACAATGATAATGTTGATAGGCGACATCCACCTCCATTACCTTGGGGTAATAACATTGGACCTTTGGATTTTGAGGTAAATCATGAGTTACCTAAAGGGTCAAGGAAACGTTTTCCCTGGTTTCACGGTGACGAAACTCAACACCCAGAGGACCATTTATCTGTGTTCACAATGGCTTGTGTCGTCTTGCACATAGCACATGAAGACATCATGGTGCATCTCTTTGTTGAGACTCTTGCGGGAAATGTTGCCAATTGGTTCAATCACCTGCGTCAGGCAATATCGCAAGCCGGGCAACTATGAGTGAGAAATTTTTGGCGAGATTCAAGCCCGTTGAAGATAGTCACCTGTTGTTTTCCCAACTCACAAATTCAAAAATGGAACACAACAAACACATGAGGGATTTTGTAGCACGATTTAATTCTCTTATTACAAGAATTTCTTCTACATTCGATCTATCACCAGAGATTCTGATGAGTTGTTTCATAAATGCTCTTCCATCGGAGATAGCCTTCTTTCTCAAGATGACAAAAGCAATAAAGTTGAAGAGTGCGCAAGAACATGCCATCTAGTTGGAGGATGATATGATCACTTCCAACTTGATGAAATCATATTTTATCATATCTCCAGTTCAACAACTGTACCAGCCAAAGAGAGACAATCTTCAGCCATGGTTTCCAACATCTCCACCAAGATCAATCATTGAAGTTGCACACAGTGTAGTATTTTGTCCTTTCCATGACAATGATGCACATTTAGGACCCACATGTCCAGAGAACCTAAGAATGATCCAAATCATGGGACACACTGATGTTGCTCCTAGTTCTAGTTTTGTACCAACACCAAGTTTGAAGGTTGTCTTACCACGAACGGACAACTTTGATGGTGACTCTGCAGCGGGATACTTCATAAAGAACCCGTAAATCAAGAACAAGAAGAAGAATACCATTAGTACACTCCTTTGTTTATATGTGCTCAACACTTCAAAGCACATAAAGAGGAAGAAGAAAGGCCGAAATCAAATGAAAAGGGTGAAGAAGTGCCATCCACTTCCAAACCCAAATCTTCACATGAGATTACTAGGCCAGTTGCTCAAGAGATGTCTTCAACAAATTTTGACATCGTAGCTTCCATGATGAAGACCAAGGTACAAATCTCTCAACTGGAATATCTTCATGATCATCCAGAACAATTAGATCAGATTCTCAAGGTTGCAAAGAAGTAGGTTGTGCTCAAGTCATCTATTCCAACAAAAGCAAAGGTTGAAACGGGTCCTAGTAATTGTGCGACTCTGTCAAAGATAGGAACTGAAGACCAAAACATTGCTTGTTCTGAAAAGAAACAGACAGAGGAGACAAATTCATGGACAATACAATTTGATGGAGATTGTTCAACAACATTTTTCACATGCAATTTTGTAATTAAATATTACAAAAGGGCACAATAATAAATTATTGAAGAAAATCACCCATTTTGAAGCTTGCATCAAAAAGTTGAATTTAATATTATTTTGTAATCCAGACTTCAAGTCAATTGCAGTTCAACTGGAGGGGGGCCAATCAAAACCTTTTTTTTGTTAGTCAAGGTTTAAAGCTAAGAGTGGCGCCATTATGCAACAATTTTCTCTATTTATTCATGGCATCCATCATTTCTCATTCATCCAACTTGAGCAAAGGCGAATTTCCTTCAGAGTTGGGCAAATTTTCATCAATGATCATTGGCGAAGACATTAAAATTATTCTTTTGTAGGTACAAGTCCAGATTTATCAGCAAATTTCAAGATCAAGTGGCATTTTTGGCAAAAGAAAACATCAAAAAAGTCTTTCTTCTTCTCAATTTCTTCCATTTTCTCGTCTTAAATTCATTCACATGTTTGAAGAATTGGCGACTTTTGACAAAACAAATCATCTGGGTTGATTTAGAATAGCTTCCTCGAGAAAACCCATGTGCCATAATTTTTCAGGAAAATTTACTCCAAAGCATCAGTTCTCGAGGCTCCAATTTTCTCAACTAAAAATTCCTTGCATGGTCGAGTAGAAGTCAAATTTTCACATTTCTGACGTTCTGGGTTTGTCTTAGAATCTTTTTCTAGACAAAACCCATATCTCATAATTTTTCATGAAAATTGCTCTCTGATAGGCTATTTTTTAGCCTCAGTGGGCTATTTTTAGTTTTCCAGAAAAGTTATCAAAATATAGCCATGTTCACACTCAACAGGCGAGTTTTTCATAGTGCAGTACACGCAAATTGAATTCAAGACCAAATCGGTCTTAATTCATGATTTCATCAGAAAAGTTGAGACTGATTTGTATCAAGTGCATTCAGAGGGTTGACAAGCGTAGTCACTCAAATCCATATGGCTGCATGCCTTGTATGGTCGATTGTCTTCCAAAGCTGGTTTAGAGGGTTGATACCGTTGGAATTTTGCTTGTGCAGCAAGTTCGTTTGCATTTCTCACAACAGAGTGTGCGCAATCAAATCTTGTAGTTTTGTCATGCAACACTCTTTCATTAAGGAAAAGCATTAGAGACATCAAGCTGTAGAAGAGATAGTGGCCATCACTTTAGTTACGGAGCCACCAAAATTATAAGTCAGTGAAATGCTAGTTTGAGTGTGTGAAAATTTCCAAGATTGCTCAAGTTGTTGATAAGTAGTTAATTGTCAGTTAAGGCATGTGACGACCTCTAGATGGTTGTTTGAGATATTAGCCAGTGATCAATCAGTTAGAACCTGCAGTTGTTTGTGAGGACAAAATCTGGAGCATGCAATTAGAACTCGATTTTCATCTTCAGTTCTCTTTGCGAGGTCCACACATGTCTATCTTTATCCTCAAAGATATCTTGCAAGACTTGGAGTTTTATTAGGGTTTACGTTAACTAATGGTAGTGTTCCAGTTAACTTGCTTTCAATAAGGATGTGCATGTTTGCACATTGTCCATTTAGATTAGATGTTTCGGTTAACTGATGGTAGCTTTCCAGTTAACTGTATAGTTTGTTTTATTAGGGTTTAGTAATAAAATCTTACATGCATTGCAAGACTGTAATTGACTCAAGGTGATTTTAGGGTTCCCTACACCTTTTGATGTCTATAAATAAGAGCTTTTGCTCATTTGTAAATAACTTTTGCACGAGAAAGTAATATATGTTGTGCCCACCTTTCCTGTAATATTGCCTATTTTGTATTTGTTCACAAGTGTTTATTATGATGATGAATTGTTATGCCACTCGGGTTTCATGCAATTATTATGGCGAATGCTTATCTTAGTTAGATATAGTGGCTATTTTGATCATAAATTGTATGTGTGTCTCGTCTATGCAATTTACTGTCCTAGTTGGCTATCCTATGTGTTGTGTTTCCAATAAGCCTATTCAGATTGAGAAAATAGTTGTGCCCACCTTGCCTTCATGTTGTAAAGTTGTACCTAATTTATTGTATGTTTGTCATTTCCAATAAACTTCTTCCTAGCCGAGCAAATAGTTGTTCCCACCTTGCCTTCACGTTGTGAAACTGTACCTAAATTTTATCGTATTAGAATATTCCTGCTCCATTTCCTCATGCTCTATGTTTCTTGAGGAAACTGGATAGATTTAAAGTAGTTAGCTTAGTTGTAGTTAATGATTTGCGAAACCAAAAAATCCTTAGCTACAACGTTCTTGGTTTTCTTAACCTTGTGCCTCTTCCAGCTGAGAACAAAAAGATAGGACTTATATTACTTTTCTTTTCCATGCATTCCAACACTACGAGGGAGCTTCCCCTCCTAATTTGAAGAGCACTCATTACGCAGCGTGCATAGTTGTTCATACAAACTTGCACTCTAGAGGTGTTAGTTTTTATGCCAACATAATAAAGACTTCCACTCCTATGGGAGTCCACTTATTCACCCATCTGCCCATCCATCTCCACCTTTCTCTCTCTTCCATCATTTCACTCCATTCCACTTCACCTCATTCCACCTCATTTTCATTAATTTCTCAACTTATTTCTTAAAAGGAGACCGATACTTTCTCCACAACCTTCGCAATCAATCTTCCATGAATCCAGGTATGTGCACATTAATTTCTATATCTTAATTGTCTTTAGTGCATTCATTTAATTGCTATGAATTAATATGGACGTTCACCATAGCATGTCATTATTCCCTGTCCCTATCAAATCATCCTTACCACCTCACATGTGAGGACACATGCTCAAATTTAGGTTGGGGGGGAAAGATGTGAGTACTTTGCCCATGTGTCAGTCCATGCTATTCTATGTCAACAAAGTTTAATCGAGCCAATTTGAATTTTGAGTGAGATGACGACTCGTATGTGTGAGGTGACACCAATCACCTCCGCCATTTTTCTCCATCATAACCTTCCTTTATTACTCATTTACTGCCATTATTGATCCTTTCATAATCTCAAGTCACCAAAAGGTAAAATAGAAAGAAAGAAAAGGTAAAACAAAAAGGGAAAATTTAGACGATATTGGCATTGGAAATTTGGCAGTGTTGTAGGAAGGAAAACTTTGTAGAGTGATTGTTGATTGTAGACAATGGGAGGTGGGTTAATAAGGAATGAACCCATAGTTCATGACGTATTACTACATGATGCACCTTCACAAGCTGAATTCAGAAACTGCGGCTGGTTAGACTACTTCCTAAAGCTTAATGGTTTTAATGAAGACATTGCATTAGAATTTTCCCAAACATTGTCTAAAGGAAAAGCCATGGTAAAAGAGCTGGAAGTATTGGCTACTGAAGAAAGAATTGCATAAGTTATAGGGTTACCTGTTGACGGTGAAAATTACCCTGCTTCCAGAGATGCCAGGTCAGCTAGGGCCAAATTTATAGAACCTGGCGACCCTCCATTGAGTGTGGACAAACAAGGTGCAAAAAGAACCTCTCTATCCGAGCCATGGAAGCAACTAGTTGTTTATGTTATAAAATATATCACCTATGAAGGATGCCAATCAAATCTACATTTCGTGCACTTCAAACTCTTGAATCACATGAGGCACACGAGGAGGATGAATGTGTTGAACATGCTTTACCACCTTCTTTCAATCATGGCAGTTGAGACTCAAAAAGGTAGGGACAATTCCATTTCCCACTTGTTTGATTAAATTGCTAGTTGAGAAGTCTCTACATGATATATCTGAGATGCCTTGGGAAGAATTCATAAATATTGATCAAATTAGACCAAATCATTTGTGACCTGGGGTTTTACCTCAACCTCGTAGGTCTAGCAGGAGATTGAGCATGACTAAATCCACTCCTGGTGCTTCAATCTTTGGCACAAGCCCTAATGCAAACCCTCCTGCAGTAGAACAAACAATAGAGATTAGTTCTTTTGAGACAGAGCACTCAAACAAAGAAAGTTCCTCTCCAGATTTTGATGATGATGTTCCTCTTGGAATCCTAATGAAAACTAGGGCATAGAAGAGAGAATCAAAAATAATAAAAGGAAAAGCTAAAAAGCAGCTGGTAGAAGAAGAAGTACCAAGCTCTAGGAAGCAGAAGGCTGACACTGTTCATCTTGCAGCCAAAGAAAAACATGAAAGCCCTCCTAGGAAATCAAGACCAATCGAGCCAAACTTTGATATACCTCTGCAGGAAAGCCCTAAGTCTAGAGAAATATCACAGGGGGACACAAAAGCTCCAATAGGGCAGATGAATATCGAGGAAGAGGACATATTTGAGAAAGCAACAAACATAACACTGACAGATCTTGCTAATATTGCAGAACAAGTTGAGAATCGAGGGTATGAGGAAAATTAGGATTTCCTGCAACAAGAGATCTTGTAGCATGAGCAAGAACAAAAACAAGAGGCCCTGCAGCTAGAATTGGGAGAACAATCAGTACCCTTGTAGCCGAAATTGATTGAACAACCTGAATCCCTGTAGCTGGTAATATATGAAGAGCAAGCATCAGTGCTAGAAAAATTATTGATATGAATACATAACCCCCCTGATTTTTCAATGCACATGCTAGCTATGCATTTATGGAAAGAAATGCAAAGAAGGGAAGAAGAATTGAAGGAGGAGAAACGCAGGCTGAAGAAGGAAATTCAAAAGAAAGATGAGGAGATTGAAGACAAGGATGCAAAAATTGCTACTTTAAAGAAGAAGGTGGATGATATGACAACCTTGGTACCCTAGATAGTAGAATGTAGGACTCCCCCAAGGGTCTATGCTTTGCATTTGAAGGAGAAATATCTTTTTTTTAAGCTGGCAAGGATTGTCTCAAGTTTGAACCCTTCCATTGAGACTCCTATTGAATTTTTCAATGCTTATCGGATTGCTTCCCCTGAGATGAAGAATTTGTTGTGTGAATTCTATTTACAAAATTATGTTGTGACTCAAGACCGTGATTGGAATCCACTATCATATGTTGGGGATGTCCAATTAAGAGCATTTATGTCCTGGGTATAGAATGAGATCAGTTGGGGACAACAATACGAGGCTTATAAGAAAATTGAATCCAACATCCCTTTGCCCATCAGGGTTGAATCAAGAAACCCAAGGGACATTTACAGGGATTGACACATAATGCTTCTCAAACCTAGCTATGGTAATAGGATCATGCCTTGGATAGAAGCAGTTTACAATGAATATGAGGTGGTGGCAAAAGCAAAAGAGGAAACTGTGAAAAGATACCTGTCACAAAGATGGAATAGCCTAATTGATGATCTAAAACAAGTTGAGCCCCGCTCTATACAGAACTATGATGCAACACTTAAAAGAATTGACAGATATATACAGATTGGAAGGACAAAGGGACGATTTTGGCTTCCGCTGACTTTTTAGCCACCCATCCTGATGTGGCTTGTGCCAAATTTAAGGTTTTATCACTATGATATTGCTGTAGAGAGACAAATATGGAACAAATTGGAGAGACAACAAGGGTTCTATTGGGATCCTGACTCACGCACAACAAACACTGATGTAGGACAATTGGCGGTTGCAAATTTTAGGGCTTTGACTAAGCAGAAGAACAACCCTTCCCCTGCTGGAGGACCAACAAAACCTTAGGTTGGGGGGGAATGATGAGTTTAGTTTATGGTTTAATTTTGGTAGAATTTATGATCTATTTGTTGAAATTGTCATGAACCTTGATGTTTGAATGTTGATATTTCCTCAAAACCATAAACATTGGGCCTAATTTTATCTCTGCAAATCTTTAATGGCATTGACATGTTATATGGACTATTTGTGTTAATTCTACATGTGGATTAATGAATGTTCTTTAAGATAGTTATAGATGTGCGATTATTGTGTGTACTAATATTGCCATGCAAATATGATTAGAGACCTGCAAAATGGAGGAAGATTTTGCCAGCTGGTCATTCACCATAACGGTCAACAGGGTGGTCATTCGAAGGTCAATGGAAGGAAGACTCTCGACGGTGGGAGATTACTTATTCAAATCAAAGTTGTAACCGCCTTGTAAATGGTCTTTATTGCTATTGAACGAATATAGGCGTTACTGTTGTGCTAAATCTGTGTTGAGGCAAGCATGTCTGACTAGATTCCACGCATACATAACCGCCTCTCCATTTTTCATGCTTTCCCTAAAGTGGTGTCCTCCTAATCCGTTGGAGTTGACCACCTTGCTAGGTGATTAGTTAGTAGCTTATTTTCCTATAAATAAGAGTCGGATGCTCCTTCTTAGGAGGTTGAGCGATCTGATGATGTACTTGCATTCTTAGTTTCCAGCAATATAGTTACACTGCTCTATTGTACTCATGTTTTCCAATGAATAAAATGAAGTTCTAAGTTTGTGCATCTAAGTTTACATTAGTTTTAGAGGATACTCATCCAAGGGGGCCCACTTGGTGAGCATTCTATCCTTCAGTTTAGTTTAGTTATTGCTTTTTGTTTAGTAATTGTTAAGAATCTGGCACTGACTGTTCCTGCAGCCACTAGAATTCCATTTTGTGATTGTTCCTGTAGCCAAAGTAGACATAACTTAGTTTCTTGTTTGTTTGCTCAATTTTTCATTTCTGTCATGCATTTCAGCTTAGTATAGTTGTTGGTTGATGTTCAGTATTTATGTTATTCCTTTCCAAGCAATTTACCTTCAACATTATGTTTTTCTTAGTTGTAGAATGAATATGGCTACTTTGGATCCTTATTGCGCATACTGTACTGACCCATTTCAAGTTCACGTCCCTCGGTTGATAAGTTAAATGCACCTTCATGATGATTGAAATGGCTATTCAGTTTAGATGTCCAATCTCTGAATCACAGTTGTAAGGGCTTAGTTGTTAAATCATTATAGGAGGCCAACAAGGATGAAATGGAAATGCCAAATATTCCTGTTGCATTCAAGGCCTTCCATCTATTAGATATGCAGGACGTATTTTCTATGCTCACTTTTTTCTTCGACATGGACAATAATACTCGAGTTTACGAGCTCCAGCTGGTATTGGGCTTCCATCTGAGAAAGAAAAATGAGGGTTTCAAAATAGATTTCACAAATATAATAGTGGACACCATTCATGAGCAACTAGAGGCATATTCAAATCAATACACCTTCATGTATTCATCTTTCTAGTCCACATGTTGCTTCATCAAAACATTGATTTCTTCAAATCATTCATGCAATTAGCTATTGCGGATGAATTCGACGCTCAAAAAAAAATTTGGTATCCATATGGACCCATGTGCTATCTACCACATCCGACTATTACACATTCTTCGAGTTATTTTTAACTCCAGCCCTTTAGGATTTAAATCATTAAGAGAACATAGTCAGAATTGCAGATCACCAAAAGGAATGGATGTAAAAGTATAAGGCACCTTGTGATTGGTTCTTTGGGACCAATTTTACTTTTGTGTAGATGCATGGATTAAGGGATGAGCCTTTTAGGCTCCCAACCTACTTAACAGATAAAATACTAGCCTTGGAGTTAGCCCGACAATTGTGTGTAATTGATATAGATTTTAGAGCTGGAAGGAAAAATATGGTTGTTTACGCAACTCCACTCACAAGGGCACGTATTTTAGTGAGGAAAAGGAAAATTTGCTTGCTTCAAAGCTAACTAATATTGGTCTCGACGTGATTTGTGATCAATGGAATTATGATCCAAACGATTGTCTTGTGGGCTAAAAAATAACAATGCAATTGGTTCATGAATCACGTTAGTACTAGGAGAGACCTTCGTCAATTTATCACATATCCTTACTGATTAGCCAAGGCCAAAATGGCTCTCTTTCTATGATATGACCTAGAGATCAAATACATAAAAAGCTAAAAAATCAATTGGAAAGGGAAGGTTGGAATGTAGAAAAGATTGCAACCTTCTGGGTATATCATCAGGAGATCCATGATTTGAATTCCTTGTACAATACAATCGAGTCAGATGACCAATTTGACACCAAGTGGGATGCAAAACACCCATCACCACTTTTGACATCAAGCACAAGTGATACTCAGTAGCAAGGCCCCGTAGGAGAGAGTAGAGGAAAGACCACTAAATCCTCCATCATGACAAGATGTGCAAAATTATGATATATCAAGACAATAGAGGTCCTAGATTATAAAAAAGAATCCTTCTGTTGTGCAACAAGCTCAAGCATCTTTAAGCTCCACGGGTGAAGGATCCTCTTCAGAAGCTACATCATTACCCAAAAGGAAAAGAAAATGGTAGAGGGAATACTTGAGCAATCTCTTGGAGGAGGAAGAAGAGGTGGTTGAAGTCACATAGCCCTTGGCAGTCTCCATGACATAGGTATGTTTCACTCCCTCTCTTCTCTCTTCTCAATCTTTAGTCATTCTAGCTGTGTTCACAACTTTCTTTACTTCCCACTCATGGTTGATACCATAATCACTTATGCCATCCCACAACCCCCTTTCCCCAATCCTGTGATTTTCCCTTCATCTTCACCCAATACCACTTCAGCTTCATCAACCACACAGACCTCCTCGTTGCCACCAGTCACAATGCCTTTGGTCTTACCTTCCCATTTGGTCACCCTAGTACGTCGCACCTTGCACAATCCTTGCAAGGTATCCCATCTTTTTCTCTAGTGACTTTAAGCCTTCCACTTACCTCTCTATGGGAGAGAAAATGGGGACCTCTATTGTTCCTATTCTGCTCGACCTTCTTGCAAAAATCCCTTTCATTGGGAAATATATCCAATATCCCTCAGAATATTGAGGGCAAATAGATGCAACAAAGAAAGCTCAGGAGGAGAGGATGTAAAAGAGAAGAAGGAAGGAATCCTTAACCCTAGTTGCCTCAAGGATGGAATTGATTTATGATAAGAAACACCATACATTAATGGTTGCAATGATGACTCCTCTTGTCCACAAACCTAAGGGATAGATGGAACCTAGGGAATACAATGTCCACGTCGTTGGCCTCAACCTCAACTAGACTCACCCATAGGATAAAGTGGAGCTTATGGAGGAAAGTAAAAAGTTTGTTACAAAATAATAACTGAAGGTCAGTCGAAAGGGGGCAAGAGAGAACAAGAGCTTAAAAATTTTAATGCCATGGTTGATAGGCTATAAGTTGAGATCAAAGGTAAAGATTTGGGGATTGCCAGATTGCAAAAGGAGCTACGTCATGCCTTGGCTTTAAATGATGCGAACAAAGAGGAAAGAGTAGTCGTGCATGCTAAGCTGCAAGCGAAGGAACGTGGATTTACTTAGTTGTAAACAAGCCTCTTCTTTGCAACAAATTTGTAACAAAAATTACAACAAGACATGCAGGGTTCGAAGGGTAATTTGTAGAAGGAATTAGATAACACTCAGGCTCAAATTGAAATAGAGAAAAAAGAGAGTGATAGTTGAGAATCAACTACATGAGAAGATGCACGAGTTGGAAAAAATTCAGTAGGAGCTCTTTGATTCATCAGGCATATAGGTGTAGGTACAACAAGAGGTACAAGAAAAAGATGTCAAGTTCCACAAAGAATTGGAAAAAAGTACAAGCTTAATTAGATGCTGAGAAGAAATAAAAAGAGACCATCAAGTTTGAATTGCAAGGAAAAGATCAAAACTTGGCACAATTGCAACAAGAGCTCTCTAATTCTATGAACAAAATAAAGCAGGTCCAACAAGAAAATGGAGATAAAGAGTAGCAAATACAACTATCGCAGGGTACATTATCTAGTTCTATGTAGCTACCAAGTATCCTCCCTATGCTCCAACAACTCTATTCTTCATATTGGGAGAAAATAAAGAATATAATAAACTCTTTCCAACCCACACTCAAATTGATAGTAGATTCCCATAAGTTGAGTGCAGTTATTGGCATTGCCAAGGAACAAAATTTTTCAGCTATCGTGCCAAGGGTTATGAAATTTGAGTTGTTGATCAAGAAGTTATACATCACAACTGATGATACTTTGGTGGTGGAATGGATTAGTGATAGAAGGAAAGTTGCCAAAAAAGTGAATGAATTCATTAAGTGTAACAGGGTAGCTTTTAAGAGCAGGGGTATCTTGATGCTCTAGACCAGAAGGTGAAGCAAATGAGGTAACAAATTGTACAACTAGTCTATTTGGGTCTCCAGGTTCCTTTTTCCTCCTTGATGGGTCAGTTCTTCCTAAGGATCAAATAAAGAAACTTCTAGAAGATAAGCAACATGACCTATCTATGTTTCAAGCCTTGAGTTCACCTCTGAGTGCCATAGAAATAGAATGGATTTTACATCCCTTAGCTCAAATTGGTTTTCATATGGAAGCTGCATTTTCAATGTTAAGTAATCTCCCTTTCAAGGATTTGATCGACTTAGATTAAGCATTTGAGGCCCTGCAATAGAAGACTCATCCATCAGAGGTAGATTGGGCCCCTTTCCAATCATCTCTCTCAAAATTGTGATTCCACTTTCTCCTTTTTGCTTTCCAATTTTGGTTGCAAACCAGTGTTTTGGGGATCTTTACCTCTGCAAGAAGAGGTCCCCAAGGGGTCTCCAGAGCTGTAGATTCTATCTACCATAACCTTCGATCGAAGCTTGAGTTGATAATTTTTAATGAGTCTTCACTTATATTTTTGAGTCTATCGACTTATGCATATTCATGTTCAAGCATTCGAGGAGGACTACGCGTGTTAGTGTCACACACATTTTCCCCAACCTGACAACAACTACTCTTTGCATGTTGCATATGAGTGCCATGTGGTAGCCCCTCTCGCCACTTTTTGAGGATATTAAGCAGATGTTTCTTTTCAAGCTCCATTTTTCCGATAGTGCAACACATTAGACAAGTGCAAGCCCGAGATTGTTTTGAGCCTAGGGGATGCTAAATGGTGCACCATTGGTCTATTTTAAAACTGGATTGACTATGGGGGATAGCTAATGACGCCACATGTCAAAGCAGGGGATGTAGACAACAAGGTAGGTGTTTAGCCTAATTCACCAAGCGGTTGAGATTGAGGTAGTGGAGCATCCAGATGGCATTGTCATCGTGAAGTGGGGAGGTTATGATTACCCACTCTTACAGTTGCAACAATGACATGATGGTGGCTTTGATGAGAGGCATTAAGCCAAAATATTTTTGGTTGCAACCATCTCCTCCTTAGGAGGATATTTTTCTATTTAAGCATCTTTTCTCTTGGTATTAGGGGTTAGAAATTTTTGTAACACCACAAACCTAAGCATGTTATGTTCTTGAAAGAGAGAGTATAAATAAATAGAATTATTCCATGTTTGCCTCTACTACGTGTTTATCTTTGTTTATTTGCTTGAATTCATACTTTGTGTCTACCCAAAGTGTTCACAATTGTGGATTATTCTCTTTTAGATTTTATAATTTAAGATACATTAATGTATGCAAAATTTTGAATCATGTCTAATACTCTTTCGAACTTGTACAAAAATTGGTCTAATTGAGATTTTATTATGCTACATCATGATTGAAATATTGTAAAAGCTTTGAAATGTTGTAAAAGCTTGGCAGATCGCCTTAGTCTAGTTTATTTCATGTTCTCTATCTCTCTCTCTCTCTCTCTCTCCCTTTTCCCTAAAACAAAACACAAAGCTGACTTCTAAAATCCTAGAGGTTGTTCTGCAAAGTGCATTCTAGTCCCCTATTTGTAGAACTTCCCATAGGTTGTATTTCTTAAGCATAAGATTTAGAGGTCAACATTGATGATTGGTCTTAGAGTTGAAGTCAAACTTATATTAGAAACATGATTACCTTAAGATTGTCAATGTGAGCCAAAATTACAAAAGACTAACTATGCATTCTGATTGCAATTTTCAAATTCCTTGCAAAAGAAATAACTATCAAAAAATATGAAAAGCAATTTCATAAAAATAAGACTTGATGAAAGGATGAAATCTCATCCTAATTCTCTAAAGGTATCAATAAAATTGCCTCCTTTGCACCACACTTTTGCTCCTTGAGAAACAATTGATGAACATCAATCATCAACATTGTTGAATGTGCATCATGTCATCATGGGTCTTGGGGATAATTTTGTGAAATCACATTAGGGGGTAATGACCTTTATGACACACCTTTGACCCCTATTGAGGATGATCCATTACCCCTCAAGTTTACTCAAATAATTAGTTAGCCAATTTTTACTTTTGTATTACCAACCTTTAGTTATATTTTATAATATTATTTGTATAGGTAGTGTTGTGCTTTGTATTCTCCCAACACTTTCTCTTCATCTTTCTACTTGGGGAGCAAGGTATATCTCTTTTATAGGTTCCATGTGCCCATAATTTCTTTCGCTATAATCTTATACACTTGTAGTTGAGCCAATCTTAGTCTTAGATCATTCTTGGTTACATAAGTTACATAGAGTGCATTGTCATTGCAAATCTACTTGACATGTTTTAAAACTTTGTACAAATTGTAAGCGAATTGGATTCTATTGAGGAAGTCGATAATCTTCTCTCCACTCTACAACACACCTCACAATATTTTTTTTATCATAATTGCTTTCTCAGTGTTAGGTACAAAAGGCATGAGTGGACATAAGAGATCACATTGACAACAAACATGGTTTCACGAGTTAGATGAGGTTGCGTGGTGTGGCCTAGTCCAAGATTAGGCCATATGACACAACCTAGTCCTTGACTATACTACATGACACTCCTAGTTTAGGACTAGATTGCATGACACAACTTTGTATTTAGTAACAATTTTTTTAAAACATCTCTATCACGACTTCATAATCTTTATCCCACAACTAAATCTTAGATTCTAATTATCAATTGCTATATCACATCAAAATTAATTAACAAAGTTAAAATCTATATTAAGGGAGAGGGGCCTATAGTGGGCCACCCTACCTTCGCGTTTCTCAAAGTCTTATGTGAAAATCTCAAATCACTCTCAAATTTGTACAATAAGTTATTTGGTAAGTCCCCTGCTTATAAAAATTGGTTTCAAGGCTACATCATCAAATATGATGCCACATCAACATGTTTTTTTGTCAAGGTATCCAAAAAGGCCCAAAAAAAAGTTGAGACCGATAGTGAGTCACTATGTCATGTATTATTGGTGCGCTGATGTGGCATCACATGATTTGTTAGTTTGTGTACTTTATGGATAAAAGTGTTTTGCAATTAGATATTAAGTGTAAGTTCATTGGAAATTAAGCCTACCCACTATGGGACCCACTCAAGCCTACTTCTATACCCACCATTGAACCCCTACCCACTATAGGCCCCTTTCCCTTACATCAAAATCTTCTTTTCATTCCCCATTTTTATATCTAAATTAAATTTACTATTTATTGACAATATACCTAAATCAGCCATGGTAGGAAGCATTTTTTAACTCAAAAATCTTTCGAAGTAGAAGAAATGTTCAATAGAAACCGTGAAAGATGCACTCTCTTAATTGGCGAAGTGCGAACGAAGAGAAAACGATCACATTTTCCACAATATCAGTCAAACAAAACCACTCAAGAAAAAACACAGCTGGACCACCAAAATTTAAATCGTGCAGAATCCTATCAAATGGTATGTAAGAAGCAGGTCTCTTCGTAACTGTTTGAAAGATAATCCTCACGCGGGTAGAAGAGTTCATGAAGTTGTGGCTATGGAGACCATGCTCAATTGTCAAGCTTCAGAAGCAACATTCGGAGTGGATTCGAGAATACCCATTTCTTCACTTAATAGATTGAGGGCACTTTCGGCATCAACTAAAAAGCAGCAATCATGCCCTCAGGTGTGTCTTCCCAACCTCTCCCACAATAACAAAGACATTTCACTTCGTTGCAGAGCAACCCAGGTTGCAGTACCCAATGCAGCCCCTTCAAGATCCGTATCCAAGTAAGCCATACTTTTCTCTCCATTTTTTTTATGATTTAAAAGCCTTATACATACACAGGTATGTATGGAAACACTTGCGTTATATACACACAGTATATGTATGCACTGTATATACACAGTATATATATTCTCCGTGCATATATTACACCTGCATATATACAATGTATATGCACTATATATACACCCGTGTGTATAGAATTATTTGAATATATGCGTATACATATGCTATCTACACACTTGTGCATACGCATAGTATGAACTCTATAAACATTCGTGTGTATTCATAGTGTACACATACATATCTGCACGTATATGTTTCTATACATATATAGATGAATACACATGCATATATATTTGTGTATATACAGATATGTATATACTTCACACACTTCTACATACATATATATATGTAGAAGTGTGTGGAAGTGACTGATTTGATAAAGTGAAGGTTGAGGATGTAATTGACACGCATGTAAACAGGGTTAATTGACACACAATCTCTGTGTTTGTGGGGGATGAAAGTGGGATGATAAACCGGATAGCAGGGGTGTTTGATAGGATAATTGCGTTATGATTTGATAAAGTGAAGGTTGAGGATGTAATTGACACGCATGTAAACAGGGTTAATTGACACACAATTTCTGTGTTTGTGGGGGATGAAAGTGGGATGATAAACCGGATAGCAGGGGTGTTTGATAGGATAATTGCGTTATGATTTGATAAAGTGAAGGTTGAGGATGTAATTGATGTGCATGAAACAGGGTTAAACGACACACAATCTCTGTGTTTGTGGGGGATGAAAGTGGGATGATAAACCGGATAGCAGGGGTGTTTGCTAGGAGGGGATACAACATCGAGTCATTGGCAGTTGGGCTGAACAAGGACAAGGCGCTTTTCACTATTGTTGTATGTGGTACAGACAGAGTATTGCAGCAGGTTACGCAACAGCTTTATAAGCTTGCCAATGTCTGGAAGGTCAGTTGTCCCTTTTCCTAGAAATCAGGATAATTTACACAAATGCAAAAAATTAGAATACTGTCATACATTCAACTTGTATAATGACTTATGAAATTGCGAAACACATTATCCAAAATCACTTGCACCTAGCCAAAATAATATTTTCGAAAACAAAGTACTTATATAATTATATTCTTTCCCCTGTTCCTCTGCTACATTCTCTAACCCCCTTTTAAAAGATTCATAATGAACAAGGTCAGCCGAACTTCAAGTGTACCTGGTATGCACTTGCACCTGCACATCATATTTGCACTATCTGTCATGTTTCACCTTACCACACGTTGGGTGCCTATGGGATGCATCTTCAACTTGGGATGTATTTCAACCTTGTGAAATACACCTAACCCACACATCCTATGCAAATATTTATCAAAAAAAATATTAAAAAGAAAAATTCTGAAAAGTAAAAATGAGCATTATATAAGGATTTACAAACTCATAACAAAATCTTGCTGCAGCTTACATGTAGTTTGATTTTGAACATATATGGTAATTTTGAAGTATGGGCATTCATAAACTTACCTTTTCAATGTATGTTGTTTTATGTTTATCATTATGTTAATTTTGTGCTTTAGGTGCTCATTATAATCTCTAAGTTTTCTAATTGTTTTAATGCACATATGTAATTATTAATCTATGACAATTCTTACATAGTTACCACCTTGGACCTAGGTAACGTAAGTTTTGGGGGTCTGCATTTGCACTCTGCACTGGGTGCTCTGTATCTTACATAGCCCTACAACTTCACACTTACCCAGCTTTGATAAACAATATAGTCAGATTTTGGAGGCTTTTACATTCTGTAGTGATAAAACAAGTTTTGGGGAGATCTGTGAAAAAAAGAAATGAATCATTAACATTTTGAATAACCCTTCCTGATCCATTATTAGGATGAAATTTTTCAAAATACTGGAATTACCTCTCTTAACAGTTTTCATAGCTATGCACATTATTTGCATTTTCATTACAGTGATCTTTTCTAACTATTGATTACGGTTGCTAAATATGCAGTAGAAACTAGTTTGGTACGTCTACAAGTATTCAATTTGGTTTTAACATACTTCTTCATCTTGTGACAAATCTTATGGGCTATTTCTAGTTAATTGGATATTTTATTTATAATAAATCTTATAGGCGGTTGCAATTATTTTCTGCAATCTAGCATGGTAGCGATTGTCAGAAATAATTTAATAGTACTATTTTTTTTTTTTCAGACAAATGGCATAGGTTTATGTAGGTGAAAATGTCTTAATAATAGTTTTTTTTTATCTATATAAAAAGAGGGAAAAGCAAGATCAAAACAACAATCTATTTGGACTTAACTTTTTGTTATTCAGTGATCTGAGCTCTTATTCTTTGCAATTTCATGTGAGCTCTGACCTTGACATTAGTTACAAAACTTCATCACTTTTGCTAAATACGAATAAGTGACGACTTATAGTTGGAATTGCTGCTTACACAAACAAGGGTACAATTGAGAATCCTTCTCTAAAGTTTCTAAATGGTTAGAATGCTTACGATAGGCAAGAAAAATGGTGTAACTGTTATTTTTTTGAATTAGTGGGACTCAATGGTCCTTTGTGCTTAGGGTATGGAGCCAACTTTTCTTTGGACATGCAAAGGTGAGGCTATTAATCTTCAACCCTTTTTAGACTTCCAAAAGTTGGGCAAGTATATTTCACAAAGTTCGCCAAATTTAATCCATGAAGTTCGAAATTCCAGCAAACTGTAAGAAAACCTGAGAAAACCATTTTAGTTTGCCCTAAAATTTGTATTGAAAAGAACTTAGGATTTTTTATTTTGGTTTAGGTTTAGATATGGGGCTAGGATGGCCTTGAGTTCATCCAAGGTTTGGCCTGGGCTTCCCTAATTGTATTTCACATTTGAGAAGTCTCGTTAAATTAACATGTGTGTGTTATTGTCATTTGCAGTGCAAGCTATAGTAATGGGGATAAGTAGTAGATAAATCTGCAGTGTGAGACAGAGGAGGGCCATGTATATTTCAAAGCAAGTCAAGAGATCCAAGTTCTAACCATGGCGATTTGAGGTGCAGATATGTTTTTCTGTTGTAGAGGGAAGGGAAGGGTCACTTTAAAGTGCCATTAGCTTCATTGCTTCGTATATACTGCCCCAAGCGCAAATGATTATTTTAAGCGAACTCTTAGTTTGGTAGGCTCATTGGCTAAGTGACTTTGCCTTTTTACTGTGTTCAAGGTGTATTCTTTATTTAGTTACTATGTCCTTCTTAGTCTATAGTTTGGTATGATAAAAGTGAATCAATTATATTTATATTTGCTTTATTTTTCGTTTTTGGTTATTCTGTTTGTCCCCTCTAACATTACTTCATGCATAATTTTTAGTGTTTATATATATATATATATATATATATATATATATATCATTCATAATTTTCATAAGTATATATATACTTGATGAATAAGCACTACCAAGGGGTAGCTCCCATTTTATTGAATCAAAAAGAGAGGATATCATTTCTGTCATAGTCATACAACTATATATTAAGAAGTCAATTTCCTAAGTTGGAAGAATCACAAACCATTTGAAAGTTCAAAAATCCCATTTATTTGCTGACGAGAAAACAAGCCCAAATGATGACCAAGGAAAAGAGCGAAGCCTTTGATGTTGTTACGAATGAAGCCATCTTTGAACAAATTCAATGTTTCATTTGATGCACCCCCAGCCAAAATGGCCTTCATGTTGAAGACACCAGCGATTGAACTATCAATCAGATTCTTGTCAAAGGCAGAGATGGAGTTGTACGTTGTCTTTACCACACTGGGATAGACTAGGCCATGAGCGAGTATTTTACCCATCTTTTGTACCAATATTAAAATCACATTTGCCAAGAAATCTCCATATATCCTACCATCATGCGAATGGGTACCATTGTGTACTCTTTTGTCGATAACCTGGGAAATAGCTCTTGCAACATTATTATCTTCCACCTAAAAGAGCCTTCTAATTTGAGCATTCAGATCTTCATGTGCACATGAGCAGACCACCAAAACTTCCATTTTTGCTTCTCATGCTGAAGAAATCAAAGAGGCCAAAAGGATAAACATACTCCCGGGGCACAAAGGAAGAGAAAACTAGCTTAGGATCCTAGAGAATTGACTATGGAAGATAGCAATCACATTCATTTTTCATTTTCTGTACCTTCATCTACCAAAATTCACACCAAACCATTTGATGCAAAGGGCGAGTCTAAGATAATGAGAGATTCGCTTTGCATGACACCTAGTTGGCCAACAAGTTTGCAGCCCGATTAGATTCTTTAAAGACATGTGTCAGAGAAATCCTCCATAATCCCCAAATTGGACCAAAAGCATCAACCCATGTTTGAAGTTTCCAACTCATTGTTTTCCTTGCTTTGATTGCATTGATACATACTTGGGAGTTGCCTTCTATATCAACTAACTTAATACCTTTCTTTTTGCACAACCATAGACCAACTGCTAGCGTCTCCATCTTTGCTTCATTATTGTAGCTTCCCCAAGGTTTTTGGAAAGGGCCCAAATTAGACGACTACCCTCATCTCTAATTATACACCTCGCCCTTGATGCCCCTAGATTTCCTTTGGAGGCATTATCAAAATTTAATTTGGGTCTACCACTAGGGGGGTGGACCACCTTGCAATTTGCCTCTTCTCCTTTGAGCCCTTTGAAAAGTTGTTGTGAGGGGGGAATTTGAGGCCGTCCTAGCTTCTCATAATTGTGTCATCCTAGTTCGTATAAGTTGTCTTCCCCGGGATCTTGATGTTGGAGTTCATCAATTCACATATGCCATTGTCAATTCTTTGAATGACTTAGTTTATTGAACTTTCAAAATCATTGAATATCCTTTTGTTCCATTCCTTCCATAATTGCCAGATGATAATCGAAGGGCTAGCTACCCATAGGCTTGCCCAAAAAGCATTTTTGTGTAGTCGAGGCCAACTGTAGAAAATCTCACACATCCGCTTGCCTTGGGCAATCCCAACTAAGCTTTTCTTGCAACTAGTCCCAACATTGGGATGCAAAGGAACAATTTAGTAAAAGATGGTTTATTGTTTTTTTATTTTCTTTGCAAAGAGGACAACTGCTAGGTCCCGAAATACCAACTATATGTAGTTGATCTCCAGTTAAGATCTTTGTCATCCCCCTGAAATTGCAACACAAACCAAGCATCAAAATGCAAATAAATAAATAAAATAATAAATAACTATATAAATATTAAAATATAAATAAATATAAAAATTAACAATTTAAATACTATATATATATATATATATAAATATTAAAATAAGTATATTCAATTTATAATACATAAAAGGCCCAAAAAAGGGCAGTGATCAGATCAGACAGCAGCGATTAATGTTTAAAGGCTGTAATTAATATATTTGGAGGGGCAGCAAATTGAAATATTCCGAGCCAATTTTTTTCGTTTTTTCAATTACCAATTACAAACCAATGCGCCCGTTAAGGTTAGCAGCTAAACCAAAACGTGTTGAAGCAACTCTAACCAGAATGTACACCAGGATCCCGATGTGGGCAAGGTGTGAGCATTGGTCAGAGGATCTAAATCAAAATGCTTATGCGAGAACTCTAACCAAGAATGGCGCCGATGATGGCGAGCATATGGTCAGAGGATCTTCTACACTAAGTACTGAAAGGGAACTCGACACCAAGTATGTGCTACCCAATCCAGTATGGAGTTGAGGCGACCATATGGCGGAGTATTACAAAATTACAATGCTTGAAAGAAATAACTGAAATGCTGAAAGTACTCAACACCCAGAATGTGCTTTCTAACCCAGAGTGGGAAAGTAGCTACCATAGGGCGGAGATGTAACTATTACAAAACAACTTCACAATGAAAAGTGAGCATTACAAATCAGAAGTGAACAAGCTTGAGAATTACTGCCAGTACTACTGTCAGTTTACAAAATGAAGATCATTTGCCTGTCAAGAGCATAGGAATTTGAAAGATTAGCATTACATCATATAAGAACTCTCCGTGGCTTGATTAGAGATGCCAGTTCAATAAATCTCTCAATGATCAAAATAATAATTCTGTTTTTCCACAAATCTGCACTTTTAAATTAAAAACCAGCAACCTAGGAATTCACTCATATGCTCATATCTCTCTCTTATCTCATCCGATTGACTTGAAACAAAATGCAGTATTCCCTAAGAATGATGGCGACTAGGATAGAACACTAAAAACAGATCCAAAAGCCATGTATTAATTATGCACAGATCCCAATGCACAGCAGATGGTACGGCTTTCAAGAAAGGGGCGATCTTCTTTTAAAAATCACAGCAATCTCAAAAAAATCTGCAAATTGGAGAAAGATGACGCCTAGACCTAACAATGAGAATGGGATAATACCCAGAACAATATTTTTGTTGTTTTTTGACTTATGAATAAAAACTCAAATCTGCTGTAGCTAACAATGCAATATCTGGAAAACCACTAATATGCAAAACTGATCTAACAATGCACAAGCTGAATACAATGCTCAAAACCCAATGCAAAACTCACAATTTACGCTACCTCATCACTAGTTGCTGTGTTGCAAGCAAGAAGCAATGCCTGAGCTAGGAGGCCTTCATTCCTCGAAGCAATCCAATACCATTCCGGCAGAGTAACAATACTGTAGACCAAAGATTCTGAATTGAGGATCAAAGTCTTCCTTTTATAATTTCCTGTTGACTTCTCGAAACCCTAAACTTCTCTTCAAAGTCAAAACCCTAATCCTTTCAAAAGATGGCGTCCCTCTTCTTTAAAGCTCAATATTAACCTTTTAAATAAATTCAACACTTTAATAAAAGCGTCCAACTTTAAGGCTTGATTTGACTTTGGTAAATTATAAAATAATCTTTAATGAAGGCGCCACCCTCAAAAGACCACTTTTCAAAACAACATGAAGTCAATAGACTAGGCTAAGGGGGTCAATGTTAAAATATAACATTAAAACGTGACTTTTAATTAAATAGCTCAACTTATCTCTCCAATTGTGCCCCGAAGCCACAAGTGAGCAAGCCAACTGATCAAATTGAAGTAGGAAGCCAACCATGCCAAAACCAACTGTAAAACTGCCAGAAATAGAATTTACTAAAAATAGTAAATTCCTGAAGATGTTCAGAATGCCAAGAAGAACATACCATTGCGAAGCTCTCTGAAAACTCAGAAAGAATCCGCTATTGAAACAATCAACTCCGAGCCAGAACATCCTTCAAAATAGGAAACCCTAATTTTACCTTCCGACTAGCCTACGGGTCTCCGGAATAGGCCAACGGTCACTGAAAAGATTAGGCTTGAGACGGGGACATTACAGTCCGCCCTCCCCAAGATTGCTTGTCCTCAAGCAATTGCAAACCTGGATGCTGCAGAACCTCATCATTCTCCCAAGTTGCATCCTCCAAAGGCAAATTTTTCCACTTCACCAAGTATTCTCTGATTGTTGTTTCTCCTCCTCAAAGAACGTTCTCTGAAATCAAGTATCTCCTCTGGAATTAGAACCAACTGTCCTTCTTCATCCAAAGGTGGCAACTGTGATGAAGCAACCACATTATGTCCAAGTGCCTTCTTGAGGCGAGACACGTGGAAGACATTGTGTACTCTGCTGTCAGAAGGTAGCTCCAACTCATAAGCTATTGCCCCAACTTTTCTGATGACCCTGAATGGCCCATAGAAGCGAGGTTTGAGCTTCTCAGCTCCACTCTTCTTGAGAGTAGACTGTCTGTAAGGCTGTAATCGGAGATAAACCATATCCCCAACCTCGAAAGAACGCTCAACACGCCTCTGATCAGCATACATCTTCTGCTGATTCTATGCAATCTGCAGATTATTCTTCAATGATTTCATGATGTCTTGACTTTGCTGCAACAAGTCCTTGGCTTGAGGTGCTTTGCTATCACCAAACACCAAATCGGCAAAGCTAGGTGCTTCATACCCATAGAGAGCCAAGAAAGGAGACATCTTAATTGACATATGAAAGGAAGAATTATAGCAGTACTCGCCTATATGCAGCCACTTAACCCATGCTCTTTGCTGCTCCGACACATAGTTTCTCAAGTAGCCTTCCAACCACTTGTTCACTATTTCAGTTTGTCCATCTGTTTGGGGGTGATAACTAGTGCTTGGAGTGAGCACAGTACCACTCATTCTGAAAACCTCTTGCCAAAAAGTGCTTAGGAACTTGCTGTCCCTATCACTCACAATGTTCTTTGGCAACCCATGCAGCCTAAACACCTTGTGAAAAAACAGATCTGCAACTTGGGCTGCGGAAAAAGAGCTGGTAATGGCGAAGAAGTGAGCAAATTTGGTTAGCCTATCCACTACCACATAGATACAATCCTTCCCTTGAGCTTTGGGCAACCCTGTGATGAAATCCATCGAGATGCTTTCCCATTTTTGATTGGGAATAGGGAGTGGTTGCAGCAAACCAGCTGGTAATGTATGCTCATTCTTGTTCATTTGACAAACAGGACACTCCTGAATGTAGCGTTGTACTTCTCCTTTCAATCCTTTCCAAGAAAATCTTTCTCGGATCTGCCTATATGTCTTGAAAAATCCTTGGTGACCAGCAACCGGAATGTCATGAAATGTCAAAAGAATCTTCTTCTTAAGCTTAGAATCAGCCACCAGAAAGATTCTCCCCTTATAGTATATCAACCCCTCAATCACCTTGTACCTTTCATCCTGAAAAGTACCCTCAATAATGCTGGTTGCAAACTAATTTTTGGCATAATCAGCAAGCAACATGTCCCTCCAATCTGCAGTAAGCTCACACAATGAGCTAAGATGGGGTCTCCTGGACAGAGCATCAGCCACGATATTATTTTTCCCTTTGACATATTCAATGTCAAAGTCGTAAGCTTGAAGCTTACTCACCCACTTTTGTTGCCTCTCGTTCAGGTCCTTCTGATGCATGAAGTGTTTGAGGCTATTGTGATCAGTCTTGACCACGAACTTGTTCCCCACCAAGTACTGCCTGAACTTGGCTAGTGCATGCATAATGGCAAGCATTTCCTTGTCATAGATAGAGTATGTTCTTTCAACACCCCTCAGTTTTCTGCTCTCAAACACAATAGGATGTTTGTCTTGCATCAGGACAGCCCCAACTCCTTCACCGGATGCATCACATTGCAGCTCAAAAGGCTTGGAAAAATCCGGAATAGCCAGAATCGGACAAGAGCTCATGATCCTCTTAAACTTGTCAAAAACAGTTTGAGCCTTTTCTGACCAACAAAAGGCTCCTTTTTTGGTGAGATCAGTAAGAGGAGCAGCATTCTGCGAGTAGCCTTTTACAAATCTCCGATAAAAACCACAAAGACCCAGAAAACCCTTCAGCTGAGTCAAGTTTTCAGGAGGTGGCCAATCCACTACTGCCTTGATCTTTTCTAGATCCACCTTCACTCCCTCAGCACTGATTATGTGGCCAAGGTACAGTAACTCCTCCATTCCAAATTCACATTTGGATGCTTTTGCGAACAAACTCTCAGATTCCAGGATGCTAAGCACTTCCTCCAAGTGCTTGAGATGATCTTCCCAAGTCTTGCTGTAAATCAAAATGTCATCGAAAAATATCAACACAAACCTCCTTAACTGATTCTGAAAAACTCTGTTCATGCAAGACTGGAAGGTAGCAGGAGCGTTAGTCAACTCAAAATGGCCATAGTGACATCTGAAAGCTGTCTTCTCAACATCGGATCCTCTCATTCGAATCTGATGGTAACCCGATCTCAAATCGATCTTCGAGAAGAACTTGGCCCCATGTAGCTCGTCAATGAGCTCATCTATCCTTGGAATGGGGTATCGGTTTTTGATTGTGCTTTGATTCAAAGCACGATAGTCCACACACATGCGCATGGTACCATCCTTCTTCTTCACAAGAACCACTGTAGAAACAAAGGGGCTCTTGCTTGGGCGAATGAAACCCATCTCCAAGAGTTCTTGAATGTTCTTCTCAATCTCATCCTTTTGCCTCTTGGGGTACCGATATGGAGTTGTAATCACCGGTTTAGCTCCTTCCTTGAGCTCTATGATATGTTCCGAACCCCGTTCAGGTGGAGGTCCCGGAGGCAAATCAGCAAAGACTTTGCTCTTCTTTGTGAGTAGAGACTGAACATCAGGAGGATAGTCTCTTTTAGTCTCAACCGGACTATCAGGAAGGATCATGCATTCTGCAACCCACTCAGCTTAATCGTGACGGATCAGCCTTGCCATTCTTTTGAATGACACAACTCGAGGGCCCCCATTGGACATTCCTCTTAGTACTATCCTCTTCCCATCGGATTGAAACTTGAGCTCCATAGTTTGCAGATTCAAGGAGATCTCCCCAAGTGAACGCAGCCACTGAATGCCTAGAACGGCATCAGTATCTCCAATATGGACTACATAGAAGTCATCCTTGACTTCGTAGTTTCCCAATTGCATAGTCATGTTCGAAATTTTCTTGGTGCATGAAATGTGAAATCCATCGGCAACCATGACCTTGAAGCCTTCAAACTCCTCTGTTTGCAGCCCCTTCTTTGCCACCACAACTTCATCAATGAAGTTATGTGTTACTCCAGTGTCGATCAAAGCAATGATTCGCTGCCCTTTGATCATCCCTCGAACCTTGAAGGATTCATTTCTTTGGAAGCTCGAAAGTTGAGCCAAGACTCCTCCACTTTCCTTCTCATCTTCGGACTCTTCTGGAGCTCTTTCTACTTCACTCTCTTCAAAATCAGATTGTTGGTCTAAAAAATCAGAATTACTTTCACCAGCTGAATAGTATTCAATCTGATTGAATTTAACTCCCTTAGGGCAAACATGATCTTGAGACCATTTTTCCCTACATCGGAAACACAACCCCTTTCTTCTGAGTTCGTTCAGGGTCTCTGGATCCAATCTGGTGACATGAGGATTATGATGTTTGAACTCCTTATGCTGAGGTCTCAAAGGAGGTCTATGTTGAGGTCTTTTCCCTTTATCCCTTTTGTGAAAAGATGGATTGGGTTGAAACTTTGCCTTAGGAGTAGCCCACTCCATGTTTCTTGCCTTCTTCATGGCCTCCTGTAGGGTTGGTGGATCAAAGGCTTTAATCCAACCCTTGAGTGGTTCTGTCAAACCTTCACTGAAAAGGATCACCAACCACCTCTCCGTGATTCCAGTGACCATGACTGAGAGTCTCTGGAATTCAGCTATGTAGGCATCAACTGTGCCATACTGCCTCAACTGTGCAAGTTCTCTGAAATGTATTTCAGGGTCTTTTTTCTCAAACCTCTCGATGAGCGTAGTGGTGAACTCATCATAAGTTGTGATAGACCGATGACCCAGAGTAACTAGGCCATGGTACCACCACTCGTGCGCCACCCCATCAAGGTGTAGCGTAGTAAACTTGATCGCCTCTTCTTCTGCCATGGGTCTGAGAGCTAGATAGTTATCCAGCTTCTGTATCCAAGCTCGGGCTGAGCTGTTATCACTCCCGTCAAAGTGTGGAAGTGTAACCTTGTTGACAGCTTGATACAAGTCTCCTTGAACTGATGTTCTTCTTTGATCATAATGTCTCCCTTGTCCTTTATTTTTCCTTTTATGATCCATAAAGTCATTATAGGACATATCCATCTTGATGTCGTTAGGGAGAGAATCATACTCTGCACGGCCAAGTCTCAACTGCTCCACGAATGAAGCATTCTCTTCAGGATCTGGCTGAGTGTTAACACGTGCCAAGAAGGTGGGTTTGAATGGCCTGGCTGAGACATAAGTGTTGTTTGAAGTATGCTAAGCAGCATGTCCATCATGCTGGTTGGAGGCACTGTGTTCTCCTCTATGTCCTGAGTTGTTTTGTGGAATGGTGTTCTGGCCCACTTTCCCCATCATGAGCGATACCATATCCATTAAAGCATCCATCTTCCTTTCAAATCTCTGTCCCGGACTGATGGATCTCTCTCTTCCCTTTCCACTATCATCTCTGTTGCTGGTAACCCTCTCGTTACCCCCAACTGATCTCTCACCTTCTGCCATGTCTATTTCCTGAGAAGACTCCCAATGAGCCCTCAAAACTTCTGAAGTTGTCTGACCTTCTGGAGCCTGATAGGGCTGGAACTGTTTTCCAACCTTCTTGTCTTCCCTTGCAATGTACCTCTTTTCTCTGTCACTCATAGATAGATTGTTCACAGGATGGCAAGATCTTGGCTCTGATACCACTGAAATATTCCGAGCCAATTTTTTTCGTTTTTTCAATTACCAATTACAAACCAATGCGCCCGTTAAGGTTAGCAGCTAAACCAAAACGTGTTGAAGCAACTCTAACCAGAATGTACACCAGGATCCCGATGTGGGCAAGGTGTGAGCATTGGTCAGAGGATCTAAATCAAAATGCTTATGCGAGAACTCTAACCAAGAATGGCGCCGATGATGGCGAGCATATGGTCAGAGGATCTTCTACACTAAGTACTGAAAGGGAACTCGACACCAAGTATGTGCTACCCAATCCAGTATGGAGTTGAGGCGACCATATGGCGGAGTATTACAAAATTACAATGCTTGAAAGAAATAACTGAAATGCTGAAAGTACTCAACACCCAGAATGTGCTTTCTAACCCAGAGTGGGAAAGTAGCTACCATAGGGCGGAGATGTAACTATTACAAAACAACTTCACAATGAAAAGTGAGCATTACAAATCAGAATTGAACAAGCTTGAGAATTACTGCCAGTACTACTGTCAGTTTACAAAATGAAGATCCTTCGCCTGTCAAGAGCATAGGAATTTGAAAGATTAGCATTACATCATATAAGAACTCTCCGTGGCTTGATTAGAGATGCCAGTTCAATAAATCTCTCAATGATCAAATAATAATTCTGTTTTTCCACAAATCTGCACTTTTAAATTAAAAACCAGCAACCTAGGAATTCACTCATATGCTCATATCTCTCTCTTATCTCATCCGATTGACTTGAAACAAAATGCAATATTCCCTAAGAATGATGGCGACTAGGATAGAACACTAAAAACAGATCCAAAAGCCATGTGTTAAAATTGCACAGATCCCAATGCACAGCAGATGGTACGGCTTTCAAGAAAGGGGCGATCTTCTTTTAAAAATCACAGCAATCTCTAAAAAATCTGCAAATTGGAGAAAGATGACGCCTAGACCTAACAATGAGAATGGGATAATACCCAGAACAATATTTTTGTTGTTTTTTGACTTATGAATAAAAACTCAAATCTGCTGTAGCTAACAATGCAATATCTGGAAAACCACTAATATGCAAAACTGATCTAACAATGCACAAGCTGAATACAATGCTCAAAACCCAATGCAAAACTCACAATTTACGCTATCTCATCACTAGTTGCTGTGTTGCAAGCAAGAAGCAATGCCCGAGCTAGGAGGCCTTCATTCCTCGAAGCAATCCAATACCATTCCGGCAGAGTAACAATACTGTAGACCAAAGATTCTGAATTGAGGATCAAAGTCTTCCTTTTATAATTCCCTGTTGACTTCTCGAAACCCTAAACTTCTCTTCAAAGTCAAAACCCTAATCCTTTCAAAAGATGGCGTCCCTCTTCTTCAAAGCTCAATATTAACCTTTTAAATAAATTCAACACTTTAATAAAAGCGTCCAACTTTGACTTTGGTAAATTATAAAATAATCTTTAATGAAGGCGCCACCCTCAAAAGACCACTTTTCAAAACAACATGAAGTCAATAGACTAGGCCAAGGGGGTCAATGTTAAAATATAACATTAAAACGTGACTTTTAATTAAATAGCTCAACTTATCTCTCCAATTGTGCCCCGAAGCCACAAGTGAGCAAGCCAACTGATCAAACTGAAGTAGGAAGTCAACCATGCCAAAACCAACTGTAAAACTGCCAGAAATAGAATTTACTAAAAATAGTAAATTCCTAAAGATGCTCAGAATGCCAAGAAGAACATACCATTGCGAAGCTCTCTGAAAACCCAGAAAGAATCCGCTATTGAAACAATCAACTCCGAGCCAGAACATCCTTCAAAATAGGAAACCCTAATTTTACCTTCCGACTAGCCTACGGGTCTCCGGAATAGGCCAACGGTCACTGAAAAGATCAGGCTTGAGACGGGGACATTACACAAATATAGTTGAGGAGCAGCAATGTATGTGCAGTAATTAACAAATAAAAAAGAGTGCTCAAATTTGTTAAAAGAAAAGCAGTGATCACTTTGGTAAACAAAGGGATATGTCTCTTCATAAGGGCATCATAGTTTGAAGAGGTATGTCTCCTCATTAGGACATGAAGATATAAATAGTAATTGTATTTTGGGATATGAAAGGGAAGAAATATATACAGCAGCAGATAAAAAGAGAAATATGCAGATCTCAAAAGAAGATATATGCAGACCGATGATAGATCAATAAGGGAAGTAAGTTTATATATATATATATGTCCATATGAAGTGATTATGGGAAGAATGAATGTAATTAGGAATATATACACAATTATGCAATAATGATGCTTGCAACACTTATTGACTCTTCTAAGTAATTATGATTCTTTAATATAAATGTGGATAATAGATTCTGATTCATTGATTTATACTAAGCAATCATATGGAGGAGAAGAGGAAATGCAAGGAAGGGGAGCAGATACGAGATCACCATCTAAGTAGACCACCACATGTTGGATGTCCAATGTCCCTGCCACTTGTGGCCAAGAGGGTGAGTGTCCGCTCTTGGGCTTATGTAGGGGGATTTCCGGGTACCCCATTGAAATTTCCTTCCCAACCTCTACGATGGTTGATTGTTGGAGAAATCACAATTTAGAAGAGGATGAATAAGAAGATATGAATAGGGAGGGCAGATACAAGCACCCCACTAGGTAGACCACCCCATGCTAGATATCCAATGTGCCTACCACTTGGGGCCAAGAGAGTAAGTGTCCACTCTTGGGCTTAGTGTGGGGTTTGCTTTGGGCCAACCTATCATTCTCCCTCATTCAAACCTATTGTGATTGAATATTAAAAATACGTATAGATGTAACATGGCTTATCTAATGAGTTATGATGATTTTACCTATTTGTACTTATATGTGCGATTATTAACCCTAATAGAAATAGTTGGATTTATGAATAATATATACATATGCAATATTGCCTGATATGATTGTAGGACATAAATCAGGATTTATCTTGTTATGAGGCATTTAATTCGTAAGTTATATCTCTAGCTATATTACAATTCTCCTTTTAATGAAATTTGTGATTCTAGGGCAAGATTTAGGGTAATTCCCAAATAGGTGACATTGCAATCATTTTGTGTACCGCTTTCCATGCAAAAGCCCTAGCCTTGGGTAGGAAAAATTTGCCCCAACATAAATCTTTAGGCCATTCCATGGTGTTCATTAGTAGAGTTTGGATATGCAATTTTCTTTTGTCAAATTTTCTTTGCGTTAAAGAAGTAGGTTTCTGATTTTTCTCTATTAAGTAGTTGCTCGGACACCTTAAGGTCTCCCTAGTGAATCTCATTTGTACTCTCAAAGACACCAAAGGGAGAACCATTAACTAAGATTGAGAAACACACCTTAGAAATGCAGTGAAAAATACAACACAACTATCGGTTGTAGAATCCAAAGCTCTTTATACTAGCATAAAAATCCTCCAATTGACCCTATCATTAGCCTTATTGATGTCTAATTTTATCATCATACGTTTTTGCTTTGATCTTTTTAGTGAATGGACAATTTCATTCACTATGATAATGCAGTTTGTTATTTCTTTGCTTTGGGGGTGAATCCACTTTGCTGCTCCAATATAATGTGCTCCCGAATCTTTTTTAGTTTGTTCGCCATTGCTTTTGCTATGATTTTGTATAAAGTATTACATGTGGAAATCGACCGATAATTAGCGAAAGAGGTGCAGTTCGTCTTTTTTGGATGAGCACAATTATCGTATTGTTCAAATCTTTCACAAATCTCTTCTTCTTCTTGAAGTCTTCTGCAATCTCCCAAACTTCATGATTAATGAAGAGCCAACATTTATGATAAAAGAATGCTAGGAAACTATTTTGATTGGGCGATTTGTTTGAATGGAGTTGGAAGGCTGTTTCCGTAATTTCCTTTTCTGTGAATGGAGTTGATAACATCTCATTATTTGCCTCAGAGACCAATGATGGGATGCAATTCAATAATTTGCCCATGTTGAGAGTTTCCAACGAATCTTCTAGAGCTAAGAGATTAAAAAAGAAATTGACAGCCTCCGATTGGATGTCTTCCTACGAGTTTACCATTTGACCTTTCAAGTTTGTAATGGATTCTATTTTGTTTTGGTGTCTTCGCACCTTTGTCGTGTTATGGACGAATTTAGTATTTGAGTCTCCTTCAAGAAGCCAAATATCTCAAGTTTTCAATCTCCAAAAAAAATTCTTCCCTTGCCAAGATTTTTACATGATCAGCAAGGAGCTCCTTTTCTTTTAAAAATTCAACATAAAGCATTCCATATTGGAAGACTTTTTCATTCAGTTCTTCTAACTCCTTTTCAATACGCTTCTTCTCCAAAAAAATGTTCATAATGATGTTCTTAAAGTGTTGTCTGCATAGTATTCATATTATATTTGAGTACTTTCTGAAGTTACATCTAGTGTAACTATTGCATTTTCCTCCTTAGTGCAATCTATTTTGGAGAGATCCGTCCGTTCTTGCCTGCTTACCCATAGATGCCTCCTTGTGTGGATGAACTCTTTCAAATGGACTTTAGAACTATAAAATTTTGAGGTAGCTTTCAGTTGTGGTTACGAAGGCTTTTTGAGACTCTTGCTAGTGTTAAAAATTCCAATCATGATGACTAATTATCTAATGCTTTGAAAACATTGAATTAATCATACAAATCATTAAAATTCAAAATTGCGGAAATGAAAGTGGAATCATACACAGATAATTTCACCTCATTACTTGTTTTTTTATTCCTTCAAAAAATGAGCAAGGAAATCTCCATAATTGATATAATTCATAGTTGCATGGAAACCATTTGTATCATACATTTATTTTCTAGTCCTTTGGAAAACTTAGTGTTGCCTTGAGTTTTGTTTTTCTCATGTAATTCCCCTAAGCCAAGGATTTGCATCTTATTTTTGCTTGTTAATGGTCAAAATGTTATGTTGTCGGTAAAACAACAAAGCTTCAAAACCTTGTGGCCTGCGAAGAGGTTATCACAACCTTTTCAGCCTCCAACATGGTTACTCTAACTGTGTTGGAGTTCAAAAGTACTTTCACAACCTTTTTTGTCTAAAGTCTTTTTGTAATTTTTACCAAGTTGCAAGACTTTAAATTCGTGTCAAAGTGTCCCTCAAATGTGAGTAGCTCATGTCTTAGCTCCTAAAACTCATTCAGCGTCAAGCGGGGTTGTCACAACCTTGTTGGAAGCTGACAAGGTTCTCAAAACTAGGTTTGAGCTCAAAGAATTGTACGAACTCCATATGACAAGGTAGTGAAAGACTTTGAAGAAGCTCAAGTGTTGATAAAGATGTCCCATTCATAATTTAGTTCAAGAAATGAGGCAGAAATTGGTGAAATGGGTTTGCGTAAAATGTTAGGGGTTTTGAAACCTATAGCAGAAGGCGGCAAGGTTGTCACAACTAGGTTGGTGATTGACAAGTGATTCATAATCCATCGGTTAATGATAAATTTCTGAAGAAGGTCTCATTGATAGTGGGAAGATCATTTGGAATGTTGACAAAACAATATTGGTGGCTTTTGGAAGAAGTTTCGAAATAGGTGTCAGAGTATGACAAGGTTCTAAGAACCATTCAAACCTCTGACAGGAAAATTCAAATGAGGACATGTGTTGGTAGGAGGTGAAAGCACGCACATGCCAATGCTAAAGGCGCCATTAATAAATTCTCGAAGCTTGAGAACATTAAAGACTGGCTTATAAAGTAGAAATTAATCACTGAAAGAGGCATTTTTGCGAGTGATCGCTAGAGAATTAGCAAGAATGAGAAAGCAAAATTGCAGATTGAATCTAAGTGGTGGTGTAGAAGTGATTTTAAACCCACTACAAAATAGAATGACATGCAAGGGGTAAAGGTACACAATTTCTTACTACTTTGTGACCTGCAAAGAAGGATTTTGTGTCAAATAGATTGATTTCATGAATATTTGCATATTGCAGAATTGCTCCCTCAAATTGAAGCTTTCCTTGGATTTATCTTGCTGTGTGTTTGAAGAATCAGTCTACATTTTCTGCAATTTAATCCTAGCTGAGATGAAATACAAATATTTGGGATATGAACATTTATCTAGTCTAGAAAGCGCATTGCCTGAGATTGGCGACACGAAGTTAGGGCATGTAAATTTGGATGAATTCTGCAAAAGGGTGAATAATGTAGATAGACCTCCAATTACACAAAGATTGGTGGAAAGTGGGTTACTACAAGCAACTAGTCTCTCTGTGGTTGTACAATGTCCAAAATTAGTAATGAAATGCACGAACCATTACAAACACCAAGCTCGACAAGCGAGGACTAATGATAATAGGGTTATTATGAAGATGGATAGAGACGCTTTTACTTTAGTACTCAGATTGCATCATAGAGAGGTCTCCACGGACCTTGATGTTACCTCAACCTACTAATGTTTTGCGGAGAAGAATTGATCTTAGAATACCATTGCTAGATGTTGGTTGGCAGTCCCAAAGAAAGGGAGATCCCAATTGCCGAAGAATTTGCACATGTCAAATTTTGCAAACGAGATTTTTGATATAATAGTGTTGCTTCATAGGCTGATCGGCAACACAAATGCCCATAGAATGTACTTCTTTATCGTTGAAATCACTTTGGGACAACAATTCATAGATTGGGGCAATATCATCAATGATCGTCTCCATGGCAAAATGACAAGTTTTCGACTCAATAAGCATTTTTACATGTCCTCATATTTATTCTATGCCATTGCCAACATGAGAGCTTGGCTAGGGTTGCATTTAGTTGGGAATTTTGATGAAGTGACTCAGATTTACAATCACTATTCCCAACTCCAATTGGAGAATAGTTATAAATTTTGTAGGAGAGTAAACAATGCATTCACGATGCTGGTGGCTCGAGAATTTCTAGGCGATATGGGTATGAGGATATCTCTGGCGGCTTCCCAAATGATCAACACTTATAGGAGTTTTTTCATTCAATTTCAAAGATTTACCTACATCAAGATTGGAGGATATGATGGTTTCCCATGCAAGTTACTGAGATATGCGAGTGATAGATTTGTTTTAATTGAAGTATGTAGACAGATTGGTGAACTCAATAAAAGATGTAGTGAGAGAAAGAAAGCAGGAGTTGCTTTTCCCATTGGTTTGTCCCTTTACAAATGCAAATCTTCTTCTTTTGCATTGAATATCAAAAGAGATTTGACAAAATATACACTCCAATTCTTTGAATTTCGTTTCCCAATTGATAGCAAGGATTTTGTGAAACCTAGCTTGCAACTTGAACTTGGATTTCGTCATTTTCTTGAGCTAGAAGACTACTGGGGTGATTGTGTTGATGAGTTTGAAGTTAGGAGAAGAGATTGGATGAGGTTATTTTCAAGGCAGGTTAAGATGTTGCATTTAAATTGGGATATCCAAAACTTGAAGATGATGAGTCCAACTTGGTAGATCCTATATATTTTGATCATATATAAAGGCTACCAATACTACATGTTATTTGGGATGTTAAAGAAATTAGGAATATAGAGGGGAGGTCGACAGTCATACTCAAAAGAACAAAAGAATGAATATTAAAGAAAATGGCTGAGAGGACTAGCCCAAAATCGTTAGAAGCAAAAGGGGTTATAGAACATGGAGAAACTAGTTAGGTGCACCCTTCTTCTCAACTGGTATCATCTTCGTTGAATTCTCAAGCCATCGGTGGAGGGGATGGAGATGGAGCTGGAGATGAAGATCTTCCTAGGAGAAATCTTTAAAGAACTTGTAGGGACACTATGAAGAGCAAAGATGGGAAAGAGAAGGAGAAAAAAAAGGAGAAGCTTGAGACCATTTGAGAGGAAGCTAGAGAAGAAAGTACAATTCATATAACTTTGTCTCCTCAGGTAAGTACCTCTTCTTCCTCTTCTCACTCTTCACTAAATCCCTCATTCCCTCATGCATCTCAAAATTCAGCTGTCACCTCTAATCCGTCTCCCTCTTCGTCTCCTGATATGTCATCCTTTGCTACACCCCCTCCTAATAGATCATTACAATTTTCCCCTCATACTATTGGAAATCCTTCCAGGATTCCTCCTAGCCCACCTACCAACAAACATTATCCAGAAAGAGAAAGGTAGTAGAACTAAATGTTCCAGAATGGATATTGTTGCAAATCTGCTCCACAGAACACCCCAACCTAAGAAGCCTAAGACTACTTCAAGGTTGATTTCAGATGCGAATTTTGGAGGCATGCATGTGGAGATTGCTCACCCTTTTGTAACTAAGGATGCAAGTGAAATGACAACGCAAGAATTTAATATCACTAAGGTTAATTTGGAACCTTCGTCGTGGGATGGGGATATAGACAATTTTTGTGTTTCAGCTGCCAAGTTGGTGGAAAGAACTGAAAGAGATATTTGATCTAAAAATGAATTGAAACAGCAAGTAAAGGCCTTGACTGCCTACCTCAAATCCATTGTAGATACTTCAGCCCAACCAATAGGCCAAATTGATTCCTCTTTTGATCCTAGTTTGGCCAATGGGAAGAAAATCATTGAGAAAATTCACAAGTACAAATTTTATGGCCAGACTGTTGAGGACTGGGTCAATTGGATCATGAATAAAATATCTGAGTTCATTGAAGAGGCCAAGAAATTATATGATGATTTGGACATCAAGAAAAAGGAAATTGATGAGGAAATTGCAGCCTCCAAATAGGAAGAAGTAAATTGGTTGAAAGTGGACAAAAATCTAAAGGAAATGATGGATATGGGAATTGATAAATTGGTAATTGAACAAATTCTTTCTAATGCAAATGATGGTAGATGTTTCATGTGGAAGAAGAGTGTGGAATGGAAAGTAACAACTTGGCAAACAAAACTGTTAAAAGATTGTAATCAAATTAAATCGGATATCCAAGTTGATCTTCTATTTATCGACTCAAGTGTTCATACAAACTCTCAAAGCGTTGATGTCCAAGTTATTAAAGACATTTCAGGGCAAAGATCAAGGAACTTTTCGACAGGTAAACATTCTGTGTTGAAAATATGAGAAAGATAAGTACCATTGATGCTTCTTTAGTTCAAGGTACGGGTTATCTTGCTGTTTATCAAAGCAGGTTAGAGAGTGTTCGTGGTAATTGGGTGTTATGGAGATTAAGGACTGATAATGTTATTATTCCAAAACATAATGAGCTGGGACTAATTATCAAGGCATTTTGAATCTACACGGCCAAAGCAACTATTCAAATGCCCCAGTCTCCATTAAAGGACAAAGATAGCACCTATGCACAAGTTGTGCCACCACAGCAAAATATTAAGTTCATTTTATTATATTCAAAAGACTTGGAAAGTTATGAAGCGTTTAAGTCTCCTAAATTTAAAGGATTCTTTTAACTTTCTTGAAGCGGTTATTGTAAAGATTCAGTTATACTTTTTGACATGATAAATATGTAAAGGATGGACTGGAAATGGATCCTTTTTTTGCATAGTTAAATATAGGAAAGAAGTAGAATTTTAAGCTAGTTTTTTTTGGAGATAGATTTTCTGATACGAGGATGATTGTAAGTCTGTGAACTTTGCAATTTCTGAGCATTCAAAATAAAAGAATCTTTGGAGTCTGTGTGCTGTTAATGATTTTGTGTTATTATTTCCTCTGCATATGATAACTATTTTGAGTGTTTGTCATTCCTGTGTTGGTTATCATCTATTTTCGTTTTGGAGTTGTTAGGTTCATTTTGAAATAGTAAATTGGCTTGTGAGCTAATTATTGTTTGGATCTGAATCTTTGGTTTGCCACACATGTATTCACTATTCTGAGAAATAACCATCTGTGAATTGTTATTTAATAATATCCTTTGCTTTTCAAAGAATAATTTTATTTCATTATAGTTTTGCCTTTCTTGCTTTCTGGTTAAAAGCATACACATTAAAACCTAAATCTCATCATATGAGGGAGCTGTACCTCAAAAGTTCAAAGGAAAGCTATTCTGATAAAGAAATAGCTTATCCAACTGTTGGTATAATTGTCATTCAAAGGGGCATTACAAAGTTATAATTCATAAATTTTTTGATAGTGACAAATCTGTTAACCAACACTTGGTCTTTCTGTCCTTCCAAAGACAAATTAATTGAAATGCTTACATTCTTCTGTCTTTCTCCTATCTTTAGATTAATTCAGCTAAAAATCTAATCTTCCAAAATAGCAATCTTATCTCATGTAGGAGATGACTTGTAAGATAAGTCTAAATCATTAGTGCTTATCCCCACTTTATTAGACTTAATTAACTAAATAAAAGACTTCCACTTTAATCACTAAAGTGAAATACAAGATAGACTAACTCGAACCACTTGAACTTTTCTCGACTCGTTCATGCTGAACATGTGTGGAAGTTCCTAGCTGAGCTAAAAACTCAACAGTTAGCTGTATCAACCATATTAATTTTCAATGTTTTAGAAGTTAATATAATTTTTTTCTTTCAGTTTAATGTAAATTGAAATAAATATTTAATACTGTGGTGGATAGACACACATCAGAACTTGCTGAGTTGCATGCCCCATTCAGATTAAATTCATATCTCTCAATTTGATTTTGAAGAATAACTGATGGGCATGCTTTTCTCTTGAGGGATTCTATTTCAGGCTTACATCAAGTTATTTGCCTTTCTTAGTATCACAGTATTTTCAATTTTCAGGTAGAGGACCTTTCAAAGGAACCACGAGTAGAGCGAGAATTAATGCTTGTGAAAATCAATGTTGATGCCACACAACGTGCTGAGGTAATCTTCGATCACACACTTTCTCGTTTTGTTCATATTTTGAATGATGAAGAATTGCACTGATATCAAGTACAAAGAACCAAATAACGAAGTTAATGAACATGAATAAAATGCTTCAGTATTCTGAATTAATCATCTTTTTAAGGTTGGGCTATTCTATTATTCATACATTTCCCTTACAATTAAAATATTTATATTTATATTTGAGCAAAAATGCACATGAGAATTTATGTAACAGTCAAAATGATGTTTGTATCAATTCTAGAATACATTTAATGTAAAAAAGAATACGTTTAATGACAATTTTTTTTTATCACATAGAGCCATTGTTAATGTTCTGATAGTGTCAGGAGGTATCTTCTAGCAGCAGAAGTATCTTCCTTAAATAGATATTATGTCAGTTGGCTGACCCACATAAATGTCTTATTTAAGATGGTTGACATGCAATAGAATCTTCAGTCTGACATGCAAGAGAATCTTTGCATGAAATGTATTTGTAACTACTCCTAAAAATAGGCAATTGTAATGCTGCTAGTGCGTCTCCTTTTGCATGCACATGCAAGTGACGATTCCCTATTTTGGGATTGATTCTTGCTTAAGTTAAGTGGCTATTTCAAGGAGAGTTTGCCATCTACAACAGATCATTATCTTTTGAAGAGCAGATTGAAATTAAGGAGAAAAATAGAGTTCTTTTGTATGCATGTATCTATGAGAGATACTATTCTTCTGGGGGTCAAGTTGTAAGCTGTTGCTGCTATTTCATTTAATATAAGAGGGATACATTTGTGGCTGGGTTTTTCTCCCTCGAGAAGGAGGGTTTCCCAGGATATATGCTGTGTTATATTGTTCATTTCTTCATGTGTTTGTGTTGCATTTTCTGCTTTCTATTAAATCTGATCCTAAAACACTACAGCCACAACCACATCCCCCAACATATTTCTGTATACAAATTTACCAACAGTTAAATAATAAAGGCCTCTGTAGGTTAGTTTGAAGTTGTTTAATTTCATGTTTTTCAAGGTACTTTGATTAAAATTTAAAACTTTAATTACCAAGAGGTTTCTCCATAATGCAGCTTGTAGTTGTGACATTTGATTTTTGCATATCTTCTTTATATCTGTTTTCATTGGTACCAGTATCAAAGCACCAACAATTAAAAACTATATGGAAGAGTTCTAAAGATAATCTCCGTCCCTAGGAACATTTTAAATGTGTTTGTAATTGCATGAAACAACAAGCTAATCAGCAATAAACAGAGTGACAATTTGAGGAAGAAGTTTGATTCTTTTTATGTTTTTAATTGTACAAGCAATCTTCCTTGAAATAGATTGGTTGAAACTTCAAGTTAACAACAAAGTCTTATGGAGTCCTGTTCTAGATTTGTCAGAACATAGGTCCTGTTGCTTATGCATTAGTGTTAACAACTTCAAGCTTTGCCCATAATTGGGCTTCAATCTGCTTATCCCTGTAGATGGATCTAGTAGTGAGATCTGAAACATTGGATAATAATTCTCAAATGCAGTTGTTTCTACAAGCTTTTGACAGTGCAATACACTGAAAACAAAATAACTTGAAAATAAGAAATTTTTTCCTAGTATGTTTTTCATGTATGTTTTCTCAAGAAGAAATTGGGTATGATATTCAAACTGAATTACCGGTTCTGGATGAAGAGGGACAACTTTTTCTAAAAAGGGTTCTTAATACGAGGCAATAAATTTATTAAAGGCAGATCACCGAGTACTTAATTCAATGGAAGAACTCACCACAAAATGCGACATCTTGGGAAAATCAATGCTTCATGGATATGCATCAATCTCTCTGTATGCTTCAAGGACAAAGAATCTCAAGAAGATGGTTGTAATGAAACTATTATTAAATTATTATATTAAAATTTAAAGCTCAATTGACATCTATTAAATGCATGCATATGTGATTGTACATCATTCATATGTGTGTTTTTCAATCTATTGAATATAGTATGTTCTTATCAATTTATTTTTTTCTTCTCTTGCTAGTGTTTAAATTTGTATCTTTTAATATGACACAAATATGAAATAGATGTGCAATAGAACTGCTCTTTGAATTAGAAGGGGAAGCTTCTTGTATATTGTTTTTTACAATCTATATGGTGTTTTTTGTGGTTGTTCATGCCCAAGTTAGACAAAAATAAGGGTGTCTCTTTTTGGATTCACCAAGAGCAAAAGGCTGACTTACAGTTCAACTGAAGGCAAATGATTTTTATGTTTTTCAACAGAAAGAAAACCCTATGACTACTATATGCTCATGCTATTTAGCTTAAAAAACAAAGACAAGTAGTGCAAGCATACATAAAAGCTGAATACGTTTAAACTTTAAACACAAAGATGAGGATGCTTTGGTGGATTGAATCAAGGGATTAATACAAAGTCGCAATTCCCAACTTTGAGTAAACTTCAATACAAAGCTTGCAAATTCACTTAAAGCAATTTAATCTATCTCTGTCATGCCCACTTTTTACTCTACTAGATATTAACACAACCACCAAAAAATTTGCCTCATGCAGCACAAATCAAGACAATTCCTAAGGAATTTCCTTAGGGTATCTGATGGTATCTTGTTTATGATGTCATCATAGTCACTCCGTTCACATAACAAGAAAGGGGAATGGCCTAAAAATGGTCTTGGGAAAACTCTAGTTTCCTTTTATTTACAAAAGCAAACTATTTAACCTAGAAGGTCTAACAAGATGTTTCTTTTTTAAAAACTAAAAGAATACTTTCATGTACGAAATCCCCATACTAATGGTTAAATGAAACTAGGATTTATCCCATGAATCAAGGTTATAAAGAAATACAGAACACTCCTAGTTTGATTATTTAACATTTGTACTATTCAATTTGATCAAAGATTAAACAATTAAAATTCTATACAAATTAATCAAATACTTCAAGGATTAAATTAAACAACAACAAAATGTAACCACTATTCACTAGCAACTATATAAATATTGAAAGGAATTACATTACGACAAGTTCAACAATTTTAACTCAAATAGGTTTGAGCTTGAATATTTGACTGTCATTATATTTAAAATTTAAAATTTAAAATTGGAATAATAAACCTAAGGTTTATCAATGGAAATCAGAACGTTATAATGGTTCTAAAGTTGATTCTTTTTTTTTTGTTTGAATTATTCCGTAAAACTTTGATACAATTATCATTTAAAGTCCTCAAATGTTAAATTAAATTCAATAATTAAATAGTAATACCTCCTTTTGATTATTGATTTTATTTACTAATATTTGAATGGACAACAAAGAAATAAAAAGCTACGGAGTCAGGTAATTTTGACTCAATTGATTCTATTAGAAAGTTAAATTATGACAAATAAGTTTATTAAGGAATTGAAAGAGGTTATTATTCATTTGGTCTCTAATGTTCCCCACATATATTCACAAATATTTAATGCAAGAGTTGTTTTATTTCTCTATATTAATAATTTTTAGAACATTTCTAAATACTAATCAAAATTTAATTTTGAAGTTGTTGGTTTTCAAGAGAACACTAAAGTTAAATCAAATAAGAACTACCTTCCTAAAAAGAAACTAATTCCTAACCAATTTATGATCTTTTAAATGTTGATGTCTTCTTTTGTTTGCTATTTTCCAACTTCATATTCAAGCTGGTTTTCATGCTTCTCATCCAAGATTTCAAGATCATTTGAAATTTGTTTTTAATTTAATTTAATTTTCTTCATTGCAGGTTGAGGATAAAGGAGATTGTATTTCTTTAGGCATTAAATATAAGCATTGAATGTTATATATATTATGCAAGATACATATTAAAATTTAGTTTAGTTTTAAATTTCATAGAATTTGCAGGTTTAAGGGTTATGGCGCCTTCTTTGAGGCCCACCTCCCTCCATGGCTGCGGCCTTGGTTGCCTCCCCAGGCACATGGGGAGGGGTGGCCTGAGTGGGCCAACTTCCCCCCTTCGATTGGGCGGGGGTTTGTAATAACCCACCCTAATATGGGTTATTTGAATTTCGCCAACAATACAGATAATATAGAATTTTGTAAAAGAACAATTCCAAACAAATGCAAGAGACAAATAACCAAATTTTTTATTAATGCTTCAAGAAATACATAAAATCCATACTCGGAATCAACAGCATAAATCTCAGATCGGGGAATGCTTGATCAAGCTGTGAATATCAACAATCTTCACACTGAACCCTAGAAACTCTATAAACCCCTAAATGTGCAAATGCTGATTTGACCTCTGTCTTATTTCTAATATGCTGATGAAATATTGAAATTGCTGATTGAATCTACTGAATTAAATCTGTGAATGCTCAGGTGATGATCTCTATGTGAAACCATCCAAACAAGAAGACCTTGGGCGATCTTTCACATCTGTAGACTCCGTCCTATTCGAGGGTTCCCATCCTCTAAATAGCTTGAAACTTCATACCTGCAACCTTGTGCTCAACTTTTTTATTTGCAAAATAATAACTTGGATAATGAATTAACAATGCTTTTTGCCTTTTAACCTTCTCAAACCCTAAGGCCCTTTTTGCCCTGTTGTACATTTAAATAATATTTGGTCTTACGAAAGATGTGCCTTTTAAATTAAATTCATAAAGTAACTTAAAATATGATCTTTTAAAATCAAAGTTACTTTATCCCCTTATATTGACATATTATAAAGTACTTTATAACAATAAATTACAAAGTCACTTTAATAATATAACATTATTAAAGTAATTTGACTTTAGTAATTTAATTGAAATGCCCACTCTTGACCAAAACTGACAATAATCCCTTGAGAGTGCCTTCGACACAAAACCTCTTTGTAGGCTTGAAACCACTGAACAGGGTATAACTTGCTATAAATAGCAAGTATAAATGATAAGCCTTGAACTGCCTTCGAAAAGCCTACCAACCAACTAGATCACTGGGCTGAATATGCATGAATGAATACGCAAGCTTGCTGAAGACCTTAAATCCCCCCAAAGGGTCCCCTAAATGTCTCATTAGCCTACGGGAACTAGATAGTAAGCTAACCACTGCAAAGATATAGATATCGGAAAAAAGGGGACATTACAGGGTCGATAAGGCCCAAACGATATATATATTTATACAGATCATATATTTATTTTGTATAATATATAATATAACATTTATTTATTATGTATTTTATATGTTTATAATATAAAATATTTTTAGGTATATTTATGTATATACTATATATGTATATATATATATATTTTCTAAATATATACATATGTATATTATTTATATTTTATACATAATCATAACATTCGATAAATAATGTTAGATTTTTTTTTTTGTATTAATAATAGTTTAAAAATAGGAGTTACATCGTTCCATAGTGATTGGATGCTGCTGCAGTATCTATCAGAGCTGCATAGTTACATTTTGCTGCTATTTATATCATGAGCAGCTGTGCCTTCTATACAAAATTACAGAATTTATTTACAGAGTATTATGCTATTATGCACACTGACAGAAAACTGTCTAGGCTTCTATAGCAACCTTAGTAATATTGAACTTATACCACACATAGCTGTAACAGGTACCGTTGATTACAAAGATTATATTTTATACAGAAGTTTTGCCAAAATGCATATCATGGTTATAGAGTTCTGCTTTGGCTTCCATCTTCTAAATCATCCCAACTTGACTCTCTATCAGTGAGGTCTTCATTGGACTTTACTTCAATTACTGGATTTGTTGGAAATATAATCTCACCTGCTTCATTAAATACCCCAGTTGGACCTGTCCCCTCAGCATGCTCCGTATAATCTTCGTATCTGCATTGGATTGCATCTGTCCCAGCATTAAAGACAATTTAAGAAGTCAGATTTTGAAAAGATTTGAAGAGATTTTGTATTAACTCCTTTGCAGGCCTTCACACGTTTTCTGGGTGATAAGAAATATATTATTTTATGTTTATGCTTAAGTCTCTCGAATGTGCTTTTAGGTTTTATATATGTAGCAATGAAGTTGCGTAACTCTCAAGAGTCTAGCTCTCAAGAGCTGTAAGGAATTGGGAAGGGCTCCTATAATGGTGGCTGTGTCAATGAAAGAGCAGTAGCTCAGTCTGTAAGGAGTATGCAATATTATGGTATTGAATGAGCAGAAGCTCAGAATATTTGCTTAATCTTTTGGCTTGATCAATATAAAATATCTATGTTTATTTTTGTGTGTTCATTTGTTTGCTTCTCCTCTTGTTCCCTTCATTCACGTGGAGTCTAGCACCATGAGCTTCCTTTGTCTTCTTTGTTTTGCCAGCTGCTTCATTGAAGACCTTTTGAAATTCATTTAGAGCCCTCAGGAAGGTAGCAGAATCTTCATCCCTGTGGTGCCAAGTGTGTCCATACTTGATTTCTTCTTTGTTGACCCTAACTGTTCCATCTCCCAATAACTTCATGAACTTGAACATTGAGATTTCCATAGTCACGGTCACTTGCATAGCAACATTGGAAAAGGTGAGTCTCTTGGAAGACTCAGTGAGTATCCTCCTACACCCCTTGAATTTATCCTCATTCCTAGCCTTCCAAATGTGCCAAAGAATTTTAGTGGACAAGCAATCCCAAAACAATTTCCATTCTATATTTAATTTTATTCCATTGCCAATTAGGATGTCATTCCAATTAATATTTCCATTCTTTTCCCAAATCATCATCTCATTGCAAAATATTTTCCAAACCTCTTTGGCATAAAAACAATAAAAAATTATGCTTCACTGATTTTGGAACTCTACATATAGTACAAACATCAATGTCATCATGTTTCATTTTGAAAGGAATTTTCTGAATCAAAATTAGCCATCTGAAACATGCCTTCTTAGGCTCTTTAATGCTATGCCAAACAGAATTAAAAACCTTGCTCCAATCAAAATCAGATAAGGTAAGATCCCAACTCTTATTAATATGTTCAGTTAGAGAAGAGTGGTTAATTAATGAATTATAGATTGTTTTGGTTTTGATAGTAGACAAAGGTTTTTCACCCTGCCATTTCATATCAAGATCTTGAGCACAGCCTGTCCCAGTGGAAGAGGGAAGTTGTAAGCCTTTGTAGGCCTCTTTTAAAATTGAGTAGGTTCTCCAGTTAGAGGGGCAGGTCATATTCATTGCAGAGAAAATCCCAGGCTCTAATTTGCCCAATGTCAGCAATTTCTGTAGAGGTACGGATTCGTTTTTGAGCCCATTGTTTGGGCGAGCACCCTTGTAGTAAAGCAAGAGGCTTACCATTATGTTCTAAGTTCCACCAGATGGAATTGAATGTCATGTCCCCTAGATTTTAGCACTAAAATAAAGCATCAAAATACAAATAAATAAATGAAATAAATAACCAAATACATATTACAAATATAAATATAAACATTAGCAATTTAACAGTATTATATTTTAGTGTTGAAACACAAATAACTAAATAAGATAATATAAATATCAAAATACAAATAATGATACCATTATAATTAAAATGCAATTATCTAATAAATAGAACAATTAATATCATTAATTGTAAATATCATACTAATAATAGTAATAAATAAACAAACTAAATACCATCGATTCTTATGCTTAACAGCAATCCCCTTATCTAAGAAAGTATTTTAAACAACAATTTATATTACCCATAAAAGACAAAAGCTACTTTGTCTTATTCAAAGACAAAACAACGATTAGCATGTGAATAACAAAAGGGTGCGATTTGTGAATAAACTAAGAGGTTCAGCCATGCCCTTTCACAAACGAATGGCCATGTCTCTTGGGTGGATCGTGCTAGGTATAAGGGTAGATCGTTTCAAACAAGAAAGGGGGGAATAGAGATAGGAGATGGTGGGCAGAGATAAGTAAAGGTGGCTTGGAATAAAGGAACTCTTGCAGATCTTAAATATTAGAGAGGCAGCAGCGGTGAAAGGGAATGAGTATACATTTAACAGTAAGTTATATATATATATATATATGTATATGTATATGTATGTATGTATGTATGTATGTATGTATGTCAATTGAAATCAATTGGAAGTAATGATATATATAAATTTAATATATATATGTATGTATATATATATATTGTTGTACCCAAACCTAATTTTTTGCTTCATTAAGGCATTTTGCTTAAAGTGGTCTAAACCTTGTAAAAATGATGTCAAAACATAGTTTTTGGGCAAGTCAAGTATGGGCTTTGAGTCAGTTTGATGTCAGGGAGATACTGGCAAAATTTGAAAAATTGAAAATTATGGTTTCAAGCACCCCTGTTTTAGGTTTGCAAAACCCTAAAAATTGAAACTTGTCAGAATTGGCTGAAAATTGTTTTGATTGACTTATTTTGCTTCACGATCACAATAGTGAAGTTAGATTCAGTTAAAAGTCAGTTTAAGTTTGGTGGGTAGTTTTCGTTTTTTCAGATGGAAAGTTAGGAGCTCTAAGGTTGTCAATGGCAGATGGCCAGAGACCAGGCATCAAAATCTAAGCCTAAAATGCTCAAATGAAGAATCTATGGCGAGATAAGTTCAAAATGGTGCTTCGTTTCAAAGGGGATTTTTCATCGGGATGAAAATCATCAAATTTTTTCTAACTCTGGAGCAAAAGAACCCTTGGAGGCCAAGGGTGCCCTAGATTTCAGAGGCTCAGATTTCAGTTTTGGGATTTGTCACTTCCAAGAAGACTTCTCCGGAATATTGTCAGCTTTGCGATGAGCCTTCCAGCCAGCCTGAAAGATCTGTCTAGCACCTGATACGGGAGATTGAATGAGAAACGAGGGAGATGTAAAAATGTGACACTGGAGTGAAAAGCGCGCCTCTTAGCCAGGGGCGCCCATCTTTTTGAGGGACCAGATGAAGGTTTTTGACCAATTGATACCTAGGATGTTTTTTTTAGACTTGATTAGGCTTCGCAACGAATCTGTCAGCGGGTTAATCTGAGTTGTTGAATTGCCAGAATTAGGAGTAAAACATAAGGTCTAATCATGGTCAAAATCTTAAGGAAAAAGCAAGGGGTGCCCAAGGTTTTGGTGTCTTAAATGCAGTCTTTCTGGTGATCTCAAGTATTCATCCTGTCCGTGGCACTGTGAGCTTTTTGTTGCATACCTTAGTCAGGTCAAAGGATAAGTCAGCAACTGGGAGTTAAGTGTGATTTTAGCAAGTTTGTAAAATGGCCAAGTCTGGGAACAAAAGCGCCCGTGGAGGCTGTTGATGTTATAGCGGCAGGTGTTATCCTTCACTCGAATTAAAATAATAAATATTAAATAAATAAAATAAAGCAAGTCGGACTTGCTATTTATTTTATGAGACTGACCAAAAATAAAAAGACGTCTTGTTTGGTGAATGAAGCCGACCCAAGATGAAACACCATATTTTGTATATATAGAAGGTGACGCTCATTCATTTGAGCATTGATTTTATTCTCAAGAGACATTCGCACTTATCAAGGAGTTCGCGCATCTACAATAGATCATATTATTGCATAGAGCAGATCGACATCAAGGAGAGATCATAATAATTGTGTATTTGCATCTAAATGAGGTGCGATTCTTTATTGCATCATATCGGCCTTGTGTTTGGCCAAGATTGTAAGCAGATTTCTGCTCCTTTAAATTCAATATATAAGAGAGATATTTTGGCTAGGTTTTTCTCCCTCGAGAAGGAGGGTTTTCCCAAGGTATTTGCTGTGTTATATTCTTCATTATTTTGTATTGTTGCTTATCTTCATTTCTGGTCTAAATCTAACATGGTATCAGAGCGGGTTTAAGCAAGATCAAATCAGATTTGTGTAAGCAGCAAAGTCTTCTTCTCTTCTTCTCATCTAAGAGAATCTATCTAAGCATCGAAGATGGTGAACGGAGTCAAGTTTGAAGACAGGCTTGATGGTGCATCAAACTTCACCCTTGGAAATTCATAGTTCTTATTGCATTGGAAGAAAATGATCTAAATTTCGTGGAGAATGATGTGCCCGAGCCATCTGATGATGCTAAGAAAACTCAATGGAAGAAGAATGGCACTAAGGCTAGGAAGATCTTGATAGACTCCGCGAAGGATCATCTAGTGCCAATTATCTCCAAGATGAAGACAACCAAAGACATGTTCGAGACTCTACAAGGATTATATGAGATCAACAATACCAACAGAGCTCTTTCCTTGAGACAACAGCTCCATCATATAAAAATGGCCAAAGGAGATTTAGTCATCTCATTCTTCATGAAGATTATTGAGTTGAGAGATCAGCTATGTGCTATTGGAGATATAGTTGAAGATAGAGACCTAGTTATGTTGGCATTGAATGGTCTTCCTTAATTTTGGGAGCCCTTTATCCAAAGCATTAGTGGAAGATCTAAATTGCCCAAGTTTGATCGTCTTAGAGCTGATTGCATTCAAGAGGAATCCAGGTTGGCAGCAAGAGGAAATGGACGAAGCTCTCATAATGAAGAAAATCATGTCCTTGCTGCTCAAACTTCCAGAAGGAAAGGAAGAGAAGGGAGAAAAGGTAATTTCAAGAGGAATAGAGACAAAAAATTAGAGTTTGCTCTTGAACCGAAGAAGAAGAAGGATCTCTCTCACATTCAATGTTTCAGGTGACAAGTATGGTCACTATGCTCGAGATTGCATATCAAGACCAAAGCAACATGCTTCTATTGCAGATGTTGATGATGTGTCACCTCAAAAGGAATCTAGAGACAACTCAGGGGGATTTCTATTCATCTCCGCTCTTTCAAGCAATGTTCCAACTGACAGTGACACTTGGTTGATTGATAGTGGTGCTTCACGACACATTACATGATGTTGAGAGCATCTTTTGGACTTGATAGAAAGAGAAACCAACTTGCAAGTGATAATCGGAGATGATGCTTGTTATTCCATAAAAGGAGCTGGGACCACCTCTCTTCATCTAGATTTTGGCATCACTCTTCATCTAAGTGATGTCTTGTTTGTACCAGGAATCAAAAGAAATCTTGTTTCTATTTCAGCATTGGAAGACAAGGGATACCAAGTTGCCTTCTTTGAAGGGAAATTTCTTGCTTGGTCAAAGAACTCCAGTATCAAAACAGCACGTGTGATTGGTGTCCGTCAAGAGAACCTATACAGACTTTCTATTCGTCTAGTTCAGACATTATTGCATGACTCTACCAGTTCAAGTGAGCTATGGCATAGGAGACTTGCTCACCTACAATTCAGAGCTCTTCCATCTATGGAGAAGATGGTTATTGGTCTACCGAAGCTCAGTTAGGAGCACGATGGCATTTGCAGAGGATGTGCACTGGGTAAGAATATCAAGGGTCCTTTTCATAGTAGTGATAGTAGATCAAAAGGAATTTTAGATCTTGTTCATTCTGATTTATGTGGTCCAATGTCTGTGGCATCTTTGAGTGGATTTTGGTATTATGTGATTTTCATTGATGACTATTCTCGAATGACTTGGATTTACTTTTTGAAGTCTAAGGAGTTTGAAGAAGTACTTGATAGATTCAAAGAATTCAAGGCTCAAGTTGAAAACATGTCTGGGAAAAGGATTAAAGTTCCGAGATCCGATAATGGAGGAGAATACACTTCTGGCGGTTTTCGTAATTTTTGCATTGAGCAGGGATCAAGAGGGAGTTCTGTGTTCCATACAACCCTCAGCAAAATGGAGTTGTCGAAAGAAAGAATAGATCCATAGTTGAGGCAGCCAAAGCTATGATTCATGATCAAGATTTATAGACCTTCCTTTGGGCAGAAGCTTCCAGAACTGTAGTGTATGTTTAGAACCGAAGCCCTCATCGAATATTGGAAAACATGACTCTTGAAGATGCCTTCACAGGTGTGAAACCTGAGGTTAGTCATTTAAGAATTTTTGGTTGTCTTGTTTATATTCATGTGCCTAAAGATAAAAGATCTAAGCTAGAACCATTAGGAAAGAAAGGAATATTTGTGGGTTACAGTGAGTCTTCAAAGGCCTACAGGATCTACATTCTAGGGCAAAAACAGATTGAGATTAGCAGGGATGTCTCTTTCGAAAAGGAAGTAGCCTTCAAAAAATCTAAAGGGTCTTACATGGAGATAGACAGTGAAGAATAGGAGACACCTCAAGATATGGACATATCCCCTGATCATACTCTTGAGATTCAGAGGGAGTCTATTGAACCAGAAGAGACTATTGACCCAGTTGATCTCATAAAAACTACTGATGGTCCAAGAGACATTGCTATAGGTTGAAAGAGACCTCTATGGGCTAGACAAACTATGCAAGGGGCAGAAAAGCATGTAGTTGCTCGAGGCACCTTCAGGGAAAGCAAGAGACAACAAAAGTTTCCAGGATATGTGGCATTGATGAGTCACATCATTGATTATGAACCTTCCAGTGTTGAGGAAGCATCCAACCAGCAAGAATGGAGAGATGCTATGACAAAAGAATATCAGTCTATCATGAAGAATGATGTTTGGGATGTTCTACCAAGCCCTGAAGGGAAATCAGTTGTGTCTCCCAAGTGGCTCTTCAAAATCAAGCATGCAGCTGATGGTAGTATTGAGAAGTACAAAGCAAGATTTGTGGCTAGAGGATTCTCTCAAAAGAAGGGAATAGATTATGAGGGGACATTTGCTCTTGTTGCTCGATATACATCTATCAGGACTATTATTGCTATTACATCCGCTAAAGGCTGGAAGTTACATCAAATGGACGTCAAGATTGCATTTCTTAATGGTGTGATTGAAGAAGAAGTGTACATTGAGCAACCGCATGGTTTTGTGATTCATGGGAAGGAGTCTCATGTATGTAGATTGAAGAAGGCATTATACGGCCTTAAGCAAGCACCTCGTGCATGGTATGAAAGGATTGATCGATACTTGATGAGCTTGGGATTCTCCAAGAATGATGCAGATTCCAATCTTTACGTTAAGGTAGTTGATGGTGAGGCTTTAATATTGGTTCTTTATGTTGATGATTTATTTCTTATTGGAGCAGAGTATCTCATTGTCAAATGCTAGAAAGAGTTAGCCTTTGAGTATGAGATGAAGGATCTCGGGCTTATGAATTACTTCTTAGGACTAGAAATGTGGCAGAGACCCAATGAGATTATTTTAAGTCAAGGGAAATACACTATAGACATCTTGAAGAGATTCAGGATGATGGATTGCAAGTCTATGTTTACACCTATGGAGACAAATCTGAAGAAGTTGAGTGAATCCGCAGCTGGTTCATATTTGGTAGATCCCACCATGTACAAACAATTGATTGGATCATTGATGTATCTAGTCAATACTAGACCAAACATTTGTTATGCGGTGAATGCTCTTAGTGAGTTCATGTGTGAGCCAAGACAAATTCATCTAGTTGCAGCAAAGCATATTTTGAGATACTTGCGTGGCACTGTGGGATATGGCTTGAGATATACTTCCTGTGAAGATCTAAAGTTACAAGGCTATACTGATTCTGATTGGGCCGAGACTGTAATGGATAACAAGAGCACCTCTGGATGTTGCTTCAGTCTGGGGTCTGCCATGATTTCTTGGTGTAGCAGGAAGTAGACTTCTGTGGAACTAAGCATTGCAAAGGCTGAATATATTGCAACATGTGTAGCAGCTCGAGAAGCAGTGTGGCTTCGAAAGCTCCTTGCAGGATTGTTTGGTCAAACATTGGAACCGATTGTGATTCGTTGTGACAATCAAAGTTGTGTGAAGCTCTCTATCAATCCAGTGTTTCATGATAGGACAAAACATGTGGAGATCAAGTATCATTACATTAGAGATATGGTGATGAGGAAAGCAATTCAACTCAAGTATATTTGCACTGATGATCAGATGACTGATATTCTCACCAAGCCTCTCTCCAGAGTGAAATTTGCACATTTTCGGGACAAGCTTGGAGTAGCGGAGAATGTCGCCCTTGTTGAGAGGCAGACTCAGCATCAGTGATCTTTGCTATAATGCATATTTCTCTGAGACGGAGAAATATGAGGTGAAAGCCCTCGTCCATCTCTGAGATGGAGATGTGGTTCTTTCCACACATGGGAGTAGCCATGGTGGATGTCATGTTGAGAGACTCCATGACGACATCACGTTGAGAGACTTCGTGATGAACCCTTTTGTACTTGTGTTTTTCCACACATGGGAGTAGCCATGGTGGACGTCATGTTGAGAGACTCCATGACAACATCACGTTGAGAGACTTCGTGATGGGCACTTGTGCACATGTTTCTTTCTACCATGAGGGTCATAGGATCGTCTCTCACTGTAAGGCTTGAGATTTAGTGCTGCTAACTCATCCCCCATGGACTTAGCATTCTGCTGCTGACCTGCAAGTAAAGATTCCCAACCCAAGTGGAAAATTGAGAGAGGGTTTCTTTCTATTCCTCAAGATTGTGTGAACCTCGTGAGCCTGCCTTAGAAATTCCATGAACAACACTTCATCTGATGGATAGCTTGGTAGCATAAGTGGAGCACCGGAAAAGCCATAGACTCTAAGATAGGTAAATGTAGGAAACTGTATAAACCAGCTCGCCCAGTCTGCTATTGCTGCTCTTGCAACAGAGGAAATGCGGATGTGTAGCTCATTATCTAGGTCTCGCACTGTGAACATCAAGAAAGCCTCGTTCACTCTCTTGTAATGATGCAGTGACTTCGTGAATTCCAACTGAGGATAATAGTTGTAGACATGTTGTATGATCAGGGATCCCTCTGTGTTCAACCCATTGAATTGACCTTGGAAGGCCACTAGGTAGACTAGGTAAGAGATCATGTGGAATTCATGAATCCGGAAATATTCTGTTATCTGTTGATGAAGGCTGTCACTGATTAAAGCCGCCCAATCATAGAACTCAGTCTTTTTCATGGTGTGGTATCACGTAGAACATCCAAGGTTGAAACTGTGTAGCATCTTCTTGCCCTGTGATCCTGTTCAACAAAGTGATCATGATAGCAATCTCATCCTTGAACTCTCCTCGCCCGACGATCTTAGGCAAAGTCTTATGCTTTTGCTTCATCCACTTCTGGGCTATCTTCTTGATGTACTTGTCCTTGTTCATACCCCATATTCTCTCGCATTCTTCTTTTGAGATAGTCACGCTGTCAACCAATGGTGGAATTGAGAAGCATTTCTCGATCATGTCAGGTTTCAAACTGCAAATCAATCTGCCATCTACTGAAAGGATCTCCCTTGTTGCCGGATTGTAATGCTTAATGCAAGCAATTACAAATTCAAGACTCTGCACTGAAATAGGAATGGAAGCTACTGCAAGGAGTCCTGAATGACCTAAGTTTCTAGCTGTGCCGACTCCTGCATTCTCCAAAGCACGTAGATCAAATACCGGCTTGATGTGATGCAAGTCAGTCTCTGCTGTTTTGACATAATCGTGATAAAGCATTGACTTGACCTTGAAATTGTTGGGAGTGTATTCCATTCTGAAAAACTTGAAAATTCCCTGTGAACTCGCCTATGTTCTGACAAATTCTGCACACTTTCTAAAAATAGAATGCTGCTTTTTTTTCTTCAATCGGACAAAATTTTTGAAAATTTTCCTGAGATATGGGTTTTACTCAGAATTTCGTTGCAAGACAACCCAGATTGACTGTTTTTGAAAATTTTGAATTTATATTGAAAAAGCAGCAAACCCTAATTTCTTCAACTTTTCAAGAAAAAAGCTGGCACCTGGGTTTTGTTCAGAAACACTTTAGAAACGAACCCAATTGATCAAATTTGCAAAATAATGAATGTTGATCGAAAAAACAACCAACTCTAGAATTCAAAAAAAAATTGTGATATGGGTTTTCTTCAGAAGACTGTTTTGGAAGGACCCAGATGATCAAAATCTGCAAACCCTGAAGATTTCCCTGACATGCAAGAAAAAGCAACTTGCTGCAACTTCAAAAATTTCTGCAAAAATTTCTTCAGAAGAATGAGTTGAGGAGGCCCAGAAAGCTGTAAATGAAAATTATTAATCTTCTCCTTCAAAAATTTGATCTTCTGGATGAAAAAGCATGAAAAAGCGAGGGTTTATGTTGCTGGTCTGAAAAATTTGATGAATAACCAGCAAACTTGAGTTCTTGAATCATGAAAATCTCTTCAAACTTGCTGCTCCAACTTTCTCCTTGGGATGCCACTTGCAAAAATGATGAATTTTGCATTGAAGTGATGCATTAAATAGACTTAGGGTTTGAAATAAGCTTGCTTTCTTTTGCTTTCATCCACAAAACCCTAAAAACCTCTGTTCATTGAACCTGGACGTCCATCTTTCATCTCACAAACTTGAAAACTTTGAAAATATTGAAAATTTTATTGAGGCATGGGAAGTTGGACGCTCTTCTTGGCTAGGGGCGCCCACTTCAAGCAGTGTTAGTCATTTTTTTGATATTTTCAACTTTGCACGACTTTAACCCCCTACTTTGACCTCGATTTTCGGCTTGCAGACTAATCTGATGAGTGAGCTGAATGATTCATCGCAGAGCTTGACCCGTTCTGAGAAGATTGTTCTGGAGGCGTCTTTGGCAGAAAACTTCGTTTAGACCTTCAAAATCATTAGTGCACATCCTCTCCAGGGGCGCCCATCCTTCACAGACTTAGACTATTTTTAATTTCTTTGTGAACTCCTCTTCTACAAATGATCTTGTCAAATTTGGTGATCTGGGCATCGGATTGACTGATGGTTATGCTTGCTGCGAAGCTGAGGAGATATTAAGAGGGGTCTCCTGGGAGAAAGTTCATCAAACAGTTGAATTTGGGCCTTCAAAAGCTTGGGCGCCCCTGGCAAGCTGGGGCGCCCAAACTCACTAGAGTTAGAATATTTTTCACTTTTTCATGTTTGCTTTTGAATCTCAATTCTTAGCTCTCATCAAACCCTCTGTTCAGCTTCTCGTATCTGGCGACTGCAAACTCTGATTGACGTGCTGAAGATCTCATTGGAGAGCCTGATCAACTATGAAGAATTCACGTTAGGGCTACATCTGCAAACTCATCTATTTAGGCCCTTGAAGACTTGGGCGCCTCTTCTCTCCTGGGGCGCCCATTTGCTCCATAACCATTTTTCATTTGATTTTCATCTTCAAATTCAAAACTCCATTCTGTATGTTCCACTTTGATCTGAATCTGCCAGAGATTGGATAGTCAGATGCTCTGACGGAGATAGGCGTTGCGAAGCTGGCTGAATACTGAAGAGATTGAGCATATTCACAAACCCTAACTGCTGAATTAGGTGCTCCAAAAAGCTGGGCGCCCTTCTTCACCTAGGGCGCCCAAAGCTCCCATACTCAGTCAAATTTTGATAATTTTCATGTTTTTCATTCTGACTTCTATTTGAATCTTCCCTGTTCAGCTTTGAATCCCGGGCGACTGGATGATCCGTTGACTGCACTGTCGGACTTGTTGTGGATCTGGAAGGAAACTGAACAACTTTCATTGGAGGTTCAAACCCTAATTCAGTCGTTTGATGCCCTAAAAAGGTGGGCGTCCTTCTTCACTTGGGGCGCCTATGTTAACTAGAGTTAGTCAAATTTTCACAGTCTTCACGCTCTTTCTTCGTTCTTCGTGCTTGCTCACCAACTCACCTTCTGTCCAATGCTTTGAGTGTTGAATTTGACACCTGGCAGTTGACTAACCTCCATTGATGACCTCAGAGCTCCTGATATGCTTCTGAATAAGCAGAATAGACCCACTAGGGCAAAACTGATCTTTTTGATATTCTGACTGCACCAGCCTTATATGGAAGTATTTTGAGCCAATCAAAATCAGTTTGAACCCTAACGGACCAACTTTATATTTTTAGAAAGTTTTGCCAGTATCCGTTTCAAAAGAAACCCAGAAAAACCCATAAAGAGTTACTATTTTTAGAAAATTTCTAAAAATAGCAGTTTTCCTAAAAAGTAGGGGTGAAAAACTGAGATATGGGTTTTGTAGATTAAGTCGCTCTGAGCAGACCCAGATCGTCGGATTTTGAAAATTTTACGTTTTAACCCCTCATGCAAGACATGCACACCCAAATTTTGACCTTTTTGACTGATTTAACAAGACTTTTACTCATTTCTTCAAAATGTCTAAGTGTAACAAAAATTTAATTTTGGGGTACAACAAGGAGGGTTTTCCCAGGATAAATTCTGTGTTCTTTGTTCACTGTGTTGAATTTTCTGTTAATTTGCATTTCTGATTAAAACAACAACATGGTATCAGAGCGGGTTTAGGGGAAATTTGATCAAAAGCAATTGCAGATTTAAGATCACTTCCAAGTTTGGAGGAATTTGATTTTATTTTTAAGCTTCAGGTGCTTTCAAGGAGTTCGATATTAGAAGCTTTAGCTGTGATAGATTATTGTTATAATATTGGAGCAACAAAACAATATAGAGATATTAGGAGGAATTGCGTCTGAAGGCAGCAAGTTGGGTTTAGATATCATTGTGAGAACAAATCTTGAAGTATATGACTGTGGTGTGGTTGTATATGGAAAATCACGAGCTGTTGTTGGTCTGAGTGGATGCGATGGTACTTTGGTTTCTTGACATTGTTATGAAGATCTGTGCGGGCTGTAATGGAGTTATGTTTTGGTTCTTGCTGAAGACAGTGTAGATTTCAGGGAACTCTATCATTTACATTTAGCAACTGAGAAGAGACTGCAAGACAAGCACGTGACTACATCTATTGACCAACATAAAGAGATAAGTATTTTATGTTTGAATAATGATCATGATTTTATAGTTAATAATAATTCATGCAATAACATTGGGAATAGTGAATCATGTAGGCTTCTAGCATTGATATTTCTCTTCAGGATAGTTTTGAACTATTATTAATCTCTCTAAAATGCTTCTAGGACGGATAAGAAGCAAAAGGATGATGAGAGATTGCATAAGGAATTCAAGGGAGGAAGAGCTTGCTACATCCTGTGAGGAAGACACGCAGGCTGAAGAAATGAACAAACATGAAGACACAGCTTGCTGCCATGGGATTGAGTTGGTGGCATATAACTGGAGACGTTTCTTTGAAGAGGAGGAATTAACATTCAGAGGGAGTATGACAATTCATCAAAGGCAACCTTGGATGAGGAGGTTAGGAGGTTGATGCAAGTACTTGGAGCTTCAGAGGGAGTCACTCCATCATGAAGATCTGTTGTAATGTATATTTCTTTGTGCCGGAGAAGTATGAGGTGAAAGCCCTTGTTAGTGTATATTTCTCTGTGACGGAGAAGTATGAGGTGAAAGCCCTTGTTAGTGTATATTTCTCTGAGACGGAGAAATATGAGGTGCGAGCCCTTGTCCATTTTTGAGACGGAGATGTGGTTCTTTCCACACATGGAAGTAGCCATGGTGGACGTCATGTCGAGAGACTCCATGACGACATCACGTTGAGAGACTCCGTGATGAACCCTTTGTACTTGTGTTTTTCCACACATGGGAGTAGCCATGGTGGACGTCATGTTGAGTGAGTCCATGATGACATCACGTTGAGAGACTCCATGATGAACTTTATCTCAAATGGGTGTAGCCATTCTGGATGTCATGTTGAGAGACTCCATGACATGGATATCTAGAAGGATACCTACCTAGCTAAGAGGGAGTGTTGATGTTTTAGCTGCGGGAGATATCCTTCTCTCAAAATCGAAATAATAAATGATATATAAATATTATTTTAAAGGCCAACCCAAGTTGAAAAGTTGCCTTGGTTCTTGAATGAGGCCGACCCTTGTGAAGAGTCGCCTTGCTTGTGAAGAGGCACCTTACTCTGTATATATGGAAGGAGATGCTCATTCATTTGATCATCGATTTTATTCTAAAGAGACATTCGCACTTATCAAGGAGTTCGTGCATCTACAGTAGATCATATTATTGCATAAGCAGATCGACATTAAGGAGAAATCATATAATTGTGTATTTGCATCTAAGTGAGGTACGATTATTTATTGCATTATATTGGCCTTGTGTGTGGCCAAGATTGTAAGCAAATTTCTGCTCCTTTAAATTCAATATATAAGAGAGATATTTTGGCTGGTTTTTCTCCCTCGAGGAGGATTTTCCCAGGATAAATTCTTTGTTCTTTGTTCACTGTGTTGAATTTTCTGTTAATTTGCATTTCTGATTAAAACATGGGATTGCTGCATTTTAGTGGTATCTCATTGACCAAGGAGCCAACTTCCACAACCGGTTCTTGGAAGGTATTGGGGTAAGAATTGGTCACTTTCACATTCTTCACGATTAGTCCTCTCAGTTTTAGTGTTGCAGTTAGAGATCTCGCCCTTGTCTTCCAGCCTCGGGGAAGGCAAGTTAGTTGAGGAAATGACCTGTCTTTTACTCTCATTATTTGAGAACTCGGAGTTGATATCTAGGGACAAGTGGTTTGTTACCCCCCATTCCTCAACAAAGTCTATTCTTTGGCCAGTGGAGCCATGGACAATCGGACTAGTTATAGGTAGCTCCTTCAGTGAACTATCCAAGCTACCATCTACCAAATTGCACAGACTAGCCATCAATTCATTATTAGTTTTCAAGGCATCAATAGAGCCTTGGGCCATTAAGCACAACTTAGTTTCCACTTCAGCCCTAGTTGGTTCCAATTGCCTACTACTGGCATGAAGGTTAATGATTTCTTGATGTCTAGCCTCAATTTCAGAGATGAGGTCTTTCACCATTGATGAGACTCTTTTGCCCCTATCCATCTTAGAACTCTCTTCCACTTCCAGACTCTGTTGAGTTTCATTAATTTTTTTATCCAATTTGTTATTATTAAAAGGGAGAACAGATTCCTTAGGGATCAAGGAACCATTTTTGTCTTTTTCCTTTTGATTATTTAGTTCTATATTTTTACTTATTTTAGCCATTACAATCTATTGAGCATTTTGCTTTTGGTTTGCTAGGCATAACTTGGTCGATGATGGGGGGCATTGAGGCAACCTCCACATGGTTAGCAATTGCCTCAGTCCCACTCTTGGATTGATCTTTTGGTAGCTCATCCCCCGTCGCCAGCAGATTAAAGGAGTTTGTTACTTCAACATTGTTTGAATTTCTGATAGGGTTCAACGAGCACTTTGCTCCTTTTGGCGGAGAAGACGGGCTGCAAGTTTTGTGTCTATCTGGGGATTGGGATGTATCCGGCCCCCTTTCCAAAATATCATTACTTTGATTCATGCCCAAACTAGCTTCCCCGTTCTCTCCTTCAATAGAGGGCATTACCATTTCAGAGGTCATTGCCTTTGAGTTGCTAGAGCTAGACTCCAAGCTCTCGTTACTTTGGATGGGAGGATAACCTCCTCCACCATTCTCATTTGATCTCCTATCCACCCCGCGATTGGGTTTTGAATTGCTAGATTTCTTTTGAATAATGTGACAATTCTTTTAAATGTGTCCTTCTTTCCTGCACAAATAGCAAGCATTAATTCCTCCTAGGATTTCTATATTGCAAGAAAATTGTATGTTTTCATCGTTTATTTCAATTTTTGTCTGGGAATTTTTTCCTAGGGTTCAACGAGACAAGGGCACAGTGGCAATATGCGGGAGGGAAGCCTTTGCTTCACTTACCCTCAACACATTACCGATTGAAGAAAGAAATTGGGGGATAAACTTCCAATAATCTGGAGGAACATTTTTAACAGTTACCCAACGCGGACACTAAAGCGCTAGGACCTCCTCCCCAATAGCCTCTGGCGATCAGGCAAGGGCCTTAAAAGTGCACCCCCTAATATTCCAATTGGAATTTCAATTACTTTTTCTTGCATACTATGAGTTTTCAGAAAAACAATAAAGGGACCCTTCTGTATCATACGACAGAAGGTCATTTGAATCCCAAACCCTAGAAAACCACCTATCCAAAAATTTTTTGGCCGAGATTTTGGAAGTGTCAATGGCTGCCAAAAAGATGGAAATTTCTTTTAATCTATTCCTTTCAATGCAAATGACTTCCCTCATTTCTTGGTTAGGAGCAAGGATAATCTTCTTAGGGTTTTCAGATGGATGCTTAACTTGTGTTCGCCCATTTGAGTTGAGGTCGCAACCCCCGCCCTTCGAAACCACCACGAATTTTGCGCTTTCCGGGAGTGTAGAAACCCTATCCACCATGACGTCCCGAAGTGATTTACACTCTGCATTGGCGTTTTTGCTACTAACCTCCCCATTTGTAGGTGCATCGGGGGGTTCCGTATCCCCATTCATAAATGGCAAAGATGAATTTAGAGGCCACAAAATTTAAAAGAACATAAATGTAAACACAAGGCCACACAAGCATAACAACAATACCACATATGACGCACAGAAGGTAGTGAATGCGGATAGAGACGGGATGTACGGGGACACCCACAGATAACCAACCACCGTGGGGGTGGGCTTTTCCTCCCCCACCACTTGTAGGAGCCTCAAAGTTTCCACCCTACGTGCTTAGAGTCTGAATCAATTTCTCCCTAGCTAGATATTGTTTTTAAGTTCTTCAAAAAAATGAGAATGTTGTTAGATTTTTTTTTATAAAACTATTTCATGATTAGTGACAATATATATATATATATATATATTCATTAATTCAAGAACTTAATCTATAATTTAACCATATAGTCTATTAGGAAACAATTAAATTAAAGAAGTAGAAATTTAACCATATATATAACTTGATTTTCCCACTGATTTTGTTTCTTTTAATTTCAAATTTTCAATCAGTAGAACAATAATACTATTTATACTATATGCATTGAAATGAATACCCATATATTCCTATCTATGAACATATGCAACTAAAACAACTTTTTCATCTTGTTTTACACATAGTACATGATATTCATTTTTTTTTGCATCAACATACAATAATAAATCAGCCACAAAAAAACTTGGTTCTTTTCATGATCCACTAGACTCATATAGACTTCCTTCCAAGTAGTCTACAACTTCAACCTCCTTCCAAGTAGTCTTCAACTTCAACCTCCTTCCAAGTTGTTTTCAACTTCAACCTATGAACCTGAAAAGAGAAACAAAAAGGAAAGCAATATGGCCAATGGGCTCTCCACCCAACCTTAGGGTTGCATTTCAATCCACCCCTGAGCTAGGGGTCACATAGCTCTTCCAAAGTACAAATAACACTTATCACATAGATACCAATAAACACCACATAACATTCACATTACTAACCTTTGCGCGTTACAACAATTTCATTCACATCCTATTCTTCCTTCACCTTATACTCATAAATGGCTAAGTTACTGGTTTAGGTTTGGGTTTGGGTTCGAGGGTTCAGTTTGTGGGTTTAGGTAAAAATTTTTCTTTGGGTTGGGTTCGTTGATACAAAAACATATAAAAACCAGAAGTATATACATATTTGCAGTAGTAATTAAGTTCAAAATAGACCACCTTATTAATAGTCAAATAACATAGCAAACTACACCACCAATTTCATAGTCAAATATTAGTGAAACTCGAATGTCATGATATAGATTAAAGTTCAAAAATAATAATGTTGAGTGTCAATAATCAGCCATCATTGATCATTGATCAAATATCATATGGGTCATCAAAAATATCATCATCACCATCCATATTAGATGATGTATTGTAATATTCCCCTCTTCATTTTTTTCAATTTTAATCAGAACAATATCAGCACAGACACCATTGATTAGCGTTAGCTCCAAAGATAACCAGCTTGGAAAGTAACCCTTCACCAAGAATGTTCACCAAGATCCCAATGTGGGCGAGGTGACAACATATGGTGTTGGGGATCGTTAGCAACAGGAAAGAAATACAAAGCTGCTAGGCGCTAGCCGACCATGAATGAAAATAAATGCTAGAAATACAAGTAGGCGGATAACCGACCATGAGCTTGACCACTTATTCAGCAGAAGCAATTAATTACAATTATTATAAGGCGGCAAGCAAACCATGAATCCACACTACCACTTATTCAGCAAGGGGGGTATTTAAACAATATGTGCTGAAAGTAAAATAGAAACTCAACCACTTCTTCAGTGGGAGCAAATACAAAATGTAAAGTGCAGAAATATAAAGTTGATCAATACTACTGAAAATCAGCATTACAAAATATAGCTTTAGCTGCAATAGAAAGGAGATATACATAGCAATAGATAATCAACATGTTGGGAAACCATCTCCAATATCAAATACATGATAATCAACCATGAATATGAAGATTAGATGAAATATGTCAGGTCTGATATAAAGTAGCAGCAAATAGAAAATCAGACCAGCAAGTCCAAAATTTACCAAAATGCTCATATCTCTCTCCAAACACCTCCGATGAAGATGAAACTGAATGCAAACGGAAGCTAGAAGCTGGGCGATCAAGTACCAATGGAGAAACCACGCCAAATATGTCTGGATTATTTATGCACGCTTTCCAAAGCAGCCATAGTGAAACCCCAATCTCCAAGAAGGGGCAACCAGCTCTAGAAATTCAAAGGCACCACCAAAAATTCTGAAACCTTGTGCAAAGGGGCGCCCAAGCAAGGGAAGAACATAGAGCCAATACCCAGAATGAAAGAAAATTCGCCCATAGAGTTACAAATGAAAACATGCTACAGCCATACTCGAACCAACAACATTAAAATCAGATTATACTATAGCAATATGAATTTGGAAATCAGAAATAAACTCAATCTGCACTCCTGGGTGAAGCATAGTCTTCAAAATCTAGCTAGGTACTGTCTTGCAAGTACGAAACTGAATGGATGGAGCTAGGAGGTATGCTTTCCTCGAAGCGAGAGCTCTAAATTCATTTCAGCAGCAATTCGATACAATAAACAAGAATGGATACCAAATGATGGAGCAAAGGCCTGTATTTATAACACTTTTGAGGTGACTCTTTGAATTCCTTCTTTTCCCTCCAAGAATGGACACCCAAGCTTTTTGAATGATAACTTTCAAATAAAACATTTTAATCTCCACACTCTCCAAGGCGTCTAAGGCAAAAAGACAATTATTTAACCTTTAAAATATTAAATACCTCGCATGAGGCATCCACCTTTAAAGTCCACCTTTTAAAACATCATTAAGTCATTAGTCTAGGCCAAGGGGCCAAAAATGATAACAAGATATTAAATGACTTAAATAAATCATTTTACCAAAATGAGCCTCAAAATGCTGAAAGCCAAATATACCCAAACTGCTTTGCTTGAAATGGAAATTGCACTGGGCTGCTGAACTGTTGCCAACCGGAGCACTGCCAAAAATAGAAAGATGATTGGAGATGACTGAGCTGTTGCTAGGATGACATTGCCATAAAGAGAACCTACTAAAAATAGCAAATTGCTATAAATAGTAAGTGTCTCCAAACTCATTTTGAGCACAAACCGGGCAGCCATTGTGACTTACTAAAAACCCAGAAACCTTTCTTGCTTGCAAAATATTTGCCAAAAATGCATGTCATTTTCTTGTCATACATGTTACCTCATCTTGAAGCTCTCCAAAAACCCATAATCACTCCACCAGACATGCATCAAAAACTCTCACATGCAAACCTTCAAAACCTCCTATAAAATAGGAACCCTAATTTCCATTTTTGATTAGCCCATGAGCCTCTGGAAATAGGCTATCAGCGACAGAAGAGCGTATGGCTAAAATGGGGACATCACATGTATGTAGTGGTAAATTAGAAGAGCCACAAATAGTGCCACTGGCACATGCACTACCACTAGTACAAGCACTTTCATGCTCAATCTCAACCTTGAAGTCATCAATCTCAACCTCATCAACGTTCTTGTTCTTCGGAGGTGTAGCAGTCTCAAGGATAATCTTGCCATTGGAACTCTTCTTCATGTGAAATTGCTTCTTAAGTTTCTTTACTGGTGTGTCTTGGTAGATGCTATCAAGTTCTATAAAGTTCAACTGATAAGAAGCCTTCCTCCTCTTCCTGCCTAGGATGTTCTCAAGCCAAGACGAAGAGTCTTTGCTAACTTCTTTGGGAGGCTTGGTTCTAGTTCCATCAACTCCTGGTGAATCAATAGGTGTTGAAACGTCGTGAACTGGTGAATCAATTTCTGAGTCTATATGAATGGGAGAAAGCTTCGGTGATGGCAGAGAAATAGGAGATGAAGGCACTGCCTCAACTTGTGGTGCTGATTCTATTGGAACTTCTGATGCATTTGTTGGCTGTTCCTATTGAATCCAAATTGGGGACTTCACCTTTTTCTTTGAACTCTTCAACATTCTGCTAATCTTTGTACCTTATGGAGGAATGCTCATAGCTTTCACTCTTGTTTTTTGTTTAGATGAAGGAGGTAGAGATGACTAGACTACTGGTGGTTTTCCAACTGGAATAGCTACCTTCTGCGTCCCTTTACTGTTCAAGAATATCCTACTGTTCTTGACAATTCGGCTTGTTCTTTCCTCAATTGAGGTGTTCTCTTTGGCTCACCAATTAATTTGTGGAAGTGGCTGCTGATCGATTTGATCTCTAACATACATGGGAAGTAGGACTACCCCATCATCATCTGACAGACCTTCCACATCCTCTGATAAGAAATCAGTCATCTGTTGAAGGGTAAATCTGCTGTAATTGTGCTTGTGCACTTCAAACTCATCCACACAATGGGGCCAAAAATCTTCAACTGTAGATACATGTGCATGTTTCTAACCAACATGCGATGCAAAGACACTATGAGGATCATACAAACGTCTCTCATTGAAAAACTTGAGGCCAAACTTTTCCATTTCATTACCTATCAATTTGGCATTAGCTGTTGATCTACATCTGTAGATGCTCATACCAACCGGGAAACTAAATGTAGTCTTGTGCCTGTTATGCAAAAATGTGTGAACTTTGTATACTTGCCTTAAAAATTCCATGAGCACTACCTCATTCGTTGGATATCTTGGTAGCATGACTAGATCACCTCAGAAGCCATACACCCTAATGTAGGAGAACGTGGGAAATTGGATAAACAAATCAGTCCACTCCGCCATTGCCAATCTGGCATCCGTTGAAATTTGTACATGCAACTCTTTATCTAAATCTCGCATCGTATGCATCAAGAATACATCATTCACCCTCTTGTAATGTCGCTCAGATTATGAAAACTCTAATTGCGAGTAATGATCATACACATGCTAAATACCCAAAGTGTAAGAGACCAGGTGTCTCTCAACCCAACCACTGACTGAGAATGCAAGGTTTTTGTTTGTTTTGATGTTTTATAGTTTTTTGAATGATTTTTGTGCAATAAGGGTTTGTGCGATTTTGAAAGTAAATGCTTTGAAAAAATTAAATAAAATGGCAGAAGACAAAATATAGAGGAATATAACTTTGATTCTAAAGGCAAGTGATTTATTGATCTTTTTGGAAGCTTACAAATGTGTAATCTAGACATGCAAGTAAAAAGGCAACAATAATTATTCAAAAACCTGACTTATTGCAGCCACTTGAAATGATGATAAAATGGTACGGCCAGCATGAAGTTAATGATCTCCCTCTGTGAAATTGACGCAGGACCTCCAGATGATCCAGGCGCCACCACTGGAGACAGGATCCAGCAAAAAGGCAAAGTGTTTTTGCTTGAAAAGAAAGTACGGCCTTGCAGCCGAATGGTACGGCCCAACAACAACAATTAATACAGCCGTACAACCTTGGAATGTGTGCCAGATGATGAATAATGAATGGCCACTGAAAGAGATTTCCTTCTAGAAGAAAATCGATCTAAACCCCAATCTGAATCTTCACCAATAAGCTCTGTAATGACTTCTGAATGAAGCCACTCAACTGACAATCTTCAACTGGTATTGCACAACCTCAGTATGTCTAATTCTGAAGAGTTGACGTTCTCCAAAACCTGATTGCAGAAACCCTTGTTTCTCCAACTCCAAATGTTCTTAGAGAGAAAAGACAAAATTTGAATAATCATATCATAATGAGTTCTATTCTGTCTTTGAAAAATAAATACCTCTCAAAAATTTGACCCCCTTCAAAAAAGCAATTTAAATGCATTTAATAATATAAAATTGGCCTTTTTGAAACTTAGGCAATTTCATTAATAAATGGCGCCCTTTTTTAATGAGTAATAAATACTCATTTAATATTAATATTACTCCACTATTATAAAATATTAAATACTTTATAATTCGCCATTAATTAATATTTTAATATTTCATTTAAAGTGACTTTATAATATAAAGTCATAATAATAATTATTTAATTATTATTAAATGCTCCCTTATTCATCGATTGCTCATCAAACTGTCAAACTGGGTTGAAACTGAGATGACCAACTGAACCAGGTGCCCTGCCAGAAATAGTAACCTCGGTTTGCCTGACTTACTATAAATAGTAAGTGTCTGAATATCACTTTGTAAGTCTCTGCAAAGGCCCAAACCTGAATCAACTGATGGAGTGATGTCTCGAAACTCTGGATAACTGCCAAGGACAACCCTCTAATCAAAATTGTCAGCCTATGAGGGTCAAATTGATAGGCTCACTCCTCAACAAACAACGTCAGCTAAAACGGGGACATTACACAAAGTCCCAATGATATTTAAATCTCTAAACTTGCCTTGAAAGGCCATTAGATATACAAGGTAAGATATCATGTGGAACTCATAGGACTTGAGGAACTATGTCATATGACGGTGGAGATTGTCACTGATCAAAGTTGGCCAGTCATAGTGTTCCGTTATTTCAATATTTTGGGAAATGATGTAAAACATCCAAGGTTGAAATTTATTTGCCTCTGCTTGACTTGTGACTCAATTGAGCAAAGTGATCATAACTGCAAATTCCTCCTTGAACTCACCACGCCCAACATTTTTCGGCAAAGTATTCTACTTCTCTTTCAACCACTTTTGCGCAACTCTTTTCCGATATTTCTCCTTTTGTGCATACCACACCTTTTCACATTCTTCTATTGAAATTACGAAGTTTTCTGTCCATGGTGGTATTGAGAAACATCTCTCAACATCGTTCAGTCTAAGGCTGCAAATAGTATGCCCATCTACTAATTGGATTTCTCATGAAGTCGGATTGTAATGCTTAACACAAACAATTATGAATTCAAGGCTTTGCACTGAGATGGGGATTGAAGCTGCTACAAGCAACCCGAATTGACCAAGATTCCCAATTGCAATGTTTCTTGTGTCTTCCATAGCACGCAAATCAAGCACTAGAATCACATGATGCAAGTCAGTTTCAAATGTTCTCAGGTAATCGTGGAGCAACACTGATTTGGTCCTGATTTCTATTGGAGAATACTGCATGTTTAAAAACTTGAATTTTGACTGTGAACACGCCTATGTTAGGAAAAGTGTTGCGCAAACTACTGAAAATAAGTTGCTGATTTTTCTCCAAAAAGCGGATTCTTTGAAAAAAGTCGAGGTTTGGGTTTTGTAGACAATCACGTTCTAAAGAGACCTAGTTCATCAGATTTTGAAAAAGTTGAAGGCTTTCTAAAAAAGTGCCGAAAAAAGTGGATTTTTGGAAATATAAAATTTACTAGTCTTTAAGAGGAGCAAAAAGCAGATGGACCTAGATCGATGAAAATTGAAAAAGCTGACCACCTGTTTCTAAAATGCGATGCCCTAGAAGATTGGACCATGAAAAAGCATGCCTCTGTGCTTTCCAATCCCGAATCCATGAAGAACACTGAAATAGCACTCCGTTTGAGCCTCCAAATCTTTATGAGAAGAAAACAATATTTTTTTCCTTTGGATGCCATCTTGCAAAATATGAAGAATGAATGCTAAAAGCCTTCTTAAATAGAGTTTGAAGACGAAAAAGCGCTTTCTTCGCAAAACCCTAAAATTTTGAAGTCTATCCATGAAGATAGAAACTTTGTATGTAAAAATCTGAGTCTATTTGCACATGCAACGGTGAATTCCTCCTTTGTAGCTGCAAAAAGCACACGCGTGAAGACACGGTTTTGAACAATGAACAATGAAAGCCGAAAAATGACTAAGGCACCAAATGCTAGGCGCCCTAATTGGATAGGGGCACCTAGACATTCCATAGTTGGCTGTAACGGACTAACCCTTTCATAAAGTAAAATTTTTTTGATTTTACACCAAACATAATTTTTCTTTTCTTTTATTGATAACTTCCAAATAAGATACAACATATTTCATCAAGTATTTCTTTTTCTTTTCAAATATACATTAGAGTAAGAAAACATACAAGTACATACATAGCTCATGGAGCTTTCCAACAAATAGTAGTAAGATGGTCCATGTTCCTTTCCTTTCAAATCTTGGTTCTTTTGTTGTCTGCTGTGGAGGAGAAGTATCACTCAAGCGCTATTCCGCCAACCATAGACTCTTAATGTGGTCTCTTGCACATCTATCATTCGATAGATGGCCCTTCCCTTTGACGAAGAGATTGGTAGAGTAACCGATATCGACAACCAACTGAGCATAGTGCTGTGTCCTACATAACTAGAACCTTGTAATTCCACAATCCCAAACTAGCATGTACTAATAGATCACGGTGAACTGATAGTGTAGTCTCAAGTATCACATAGTCTAAGTGGATGTTGTACATTCCACTACTTTGCCCAAAGTGTTCTCATTCAATATTTCGAATGAAGTCATCTATCATAAACACTACTCATGGCCGATTTGACTTAAGGCTATCTTACACTACGCATAGGCATGGTCCTTCACTGGATAATCTATCATCCCAGACTAACCTACAACATTCTAGTCTACTTGAAATGAATATAAATAACAAGTAAGTCCACAAGCCCCTCCCTTATAGGATTATCTATCCTAGGAGTAACACAAGCTTTCCTAGTTAACTTTTTAACTTAGCTGGTGCACCTCAAGTGACTCTTTCATTCAATCAAGCCTAATAGAATAATATCTAAGCAAACGACATTCTCCTATTATGGAGATCATTACAAATATGCAAAACATAGCTAGAATTTGCTTCATTTTCTCTTTTTCAAAAGACAACATGTATACTTCCTATGCACAAATAGAAAATACTTTTCAAACAGCATATTAATCTTTGTAAAAGAATAGTAGAAGAATATCCCATGCCTGTAGACACTTTTCCCAATTGAAGACGGAGCTGCCTTTACTTCTAGCTCAATCCAGTTTCCAATTTCACATAAGATGATAACTCCTCACAAAATTCCCTCTTTCCCACTCTTAGAAATCAGTAGCAGAACTGATGCATTCCTTGGGTAGAATACGTTTCTCTCCAAAATAAAAGTAACTCTTAGAAATGTGAACACTGTTTGAACACTAAGGTCACTCAGAATTATGATGATTGGCTGCTATAAAATGTGATGAATGACTGTATACAATGTCACTTAGAATTATGATGTTTGGCTGCTATAAAATGTCACTCAGATAATACGCATATGGCAAATAACATAGGCTGATAATAACAAGCTGTGAGTGAATGAAATGAAAAGAGTAATGTCAATTAGGAAGGTTGAGGCGACTATTTATAGAGCCCAGCCTCCAACAATTTCCTATTGTTATGGCATGTGAATTGACACCACTGCCATAACAGTTTCAATCCTTGGAGGTGGCGCCAATTCCATGCCATACCCAACACTTAAAATGGTGAGTCGTCCTCCAATTTTTGACAACATTGTGAAGACTAATTCCAAAGCACATGGAGAAATTATGCCAATCGACACCTACAAAATTTGTTCTCAGATGTGGCGCCAAATTCATAATATGGCAGGTCAGAGAAAAAGTCATTTGTTAATTCATGAACACATAGCCTTCTTTACAGGCTGAGTCATCATTGTTTCATAACTGCGTTAGCTTCATTTTCGTTTCAGCTTTTGACTCAGTCAAAGGTTTAAATGCCTTTTTGTTTCATTCCTGTGTGCTTATTAACAGGATGCGCGACTTGCCGTGTTTGCTCCAAATTCAAATATTTAGCTGTTTCGGCATTAAAACCAAAGTCCAATATGCGCAATTTATTTCGATCTTCCAAGGTTTAAAAACATATCGATTCAGAATATTTCATTTTCACAGTTCAAATGATGAAGATTTAATTGATTAGGAAATAATTCAATTTCCCAAAGTTCAAATGATGGAGATTTAATTGATTAGGAAATAATTCGATTTCCCAAAGTTCAAATGATGAATTATTATATATTTTATTATATATATACATAATTATAGTTTCTAAAAATATTAAACATATATATATATATATATCGTGAGCTAGTTAGCATACATCTGATATATAAATTATAAATATACATATCGTGAGCCAGTTAGCATACATTTGATATCCAATTTAGAAGGCAATAATAATAATATTATTAATATCCGCATAATATAGGATGTGTGCATATATACATATATATACCTGTATATACCTCTATGTACACGTATGTGTAGGTATACCATATTGATGCATCCGTATGAGCATGTCCATCAGCCAACGTACGCTTGTATCGATATGTATATACATATGGATACGTGTATATACTATATATATGTATATATGTCCACTTCTGATTCACTTACATCCATTTATGTTACCATCCTATTGATAGGTGTGTACGTGTGGTATCTCTATACATATGCATATACACGTCATTAGATCCTCCTGACATGTACATTCATACATATAGACATACTTCCACCTACATCCGACATATCTATATGATCGTAATATCACAAGACAGATACATAGATAAACATCACTCATAAATGCACACAGAAGTAGACAAGACTCCTAATGCAAACATATAAGCTAAGGATGACTTACCTATAACTAACACAAACTGACTCATTTCACTCAATCTAAGGTGATGTGTGTGTATTCTCAGACAGTTCACTTTACCGGTTAACCGACCAAGCTCCTCTCCCGAGTGATACTTCCCCTCCGCCCGGAGGAATGGTTCACATACCTGCATCCACTGACATAAGCTCATGACAGTCAAATGTTCATAACATAAGTAGTATACATAAACATCTCAAAGTTAGAATAATTATAATTCATTAACCTTCTATTATCACAAATGCAATATTTCACTAAGGATAACATCAATTGAAGTAACATTAAATGAAACAATCATCAAATGTGAAAACATTCATATTGATAACAAGGAACAACATATTTTATTCATCTTATGAATTTTCTTTACAATCATTTTACCCTATGCAGTACTAATAAGTAGTAGCTATACAATTGGGGTGTAACATTAGCCATTTTCTTCATTTTTTAAAACTTTTGCATGCTTTTGCTTCTGGCGAGGCCTGCCTCCGACTTCAACGAGCCAACAATTTGGTATTGCCAACTGATAAAATCTGTTTGACCATGGGAATTTCATGTTTGACCACTACTGAAGTGATCCTCAGCTTCATATCAACGTTCGACATTGTCTGATCATGATTGCATGCCCCAGAAGTGACCGACGAAGGCTGAACTGGAAAGAAGGCGTGTTGGGGTCGAAAATATTCTAAGGCATCAAAACCCAGGCGCCCCTGGCTGACAGGGGCGCCTAGCATCCCATGTCTTAGCCAAATTTCAATGATTTTCATCTTTCTTACTTTTTTTATTTCGTGTGTTTCTGTCGGAAGCTAGTACCCCAATTTGGGTGTCGTTTCTCACTAGTCAGTGAATAACAGAGATTGAAAGGTAGTTAATCAGGCAAGCCTAATCATAACTGAGATGAATTATACCGTTTGCCAACCCCCGACACGACATCTTATTGATTTTTTGAGAATTGGAACCGGGCTGACGGAGGAGTTTGATGAATTTTCAGATGTGGCGAAAAATAAACTAAGGCATCAAAATTTAGGCGTCTCTCCTTGGCAGGGGTGCCTAGGCTTCCGTGCCTTAGTTTAAAATTGACAATTTTCACTTTTTCTTTGATTTTCTTTTTTTTTTTGCAAATTGCCACTGTTCGATCAACATTTTCCGTTGTCTGATAGATCCTCGACACTGGATGATGAATCAACTGAGGAGCCTGAACATAACTGAGATGATCTGCTTTTCTCAGCCCTGGAAACTGCTTTTGATTGTTTCTCTACGTAACTAAATTGGGCTGATGGGGAAAAATTGCACATTTTCCGAAAAGAGGGCAAAATTGACTAAGGTATGAGACCCTAGGTGCCCTTCCTGGATAGGGGTGCCTAGGCATGCCAAAGATTTTTTTTCATGAATTTCACCATTTTCAGATTTGCTTCTGTTTTGCGTGAACTTCACCTTTTCTCGAACGTTGCCAGTTTGAGGTTGTCTGCAAAGCATTTGAGACTTTGAATATGATACCTGGTAGCAAATAATCCTCCATTGATGACCTTGGAGCTCGTGCTTTGCCTTCTAAAAAAGCAGAATTAACCCCACCAGAGAAATCCTGACCTTTTGACGATTCTAATTGGACCAACTTGATTGGGAAGTATTTTCGACCAATCAGAATCAGTTAGAGCCCCCCAAACAAAGATTCTATTTTTAGAAATTTTTGCTAGCATGCATTTGACAACAAGCCTAGAAATCCCTAAATCACGTCTATTTTTAGAAACTTTCTAAAAATAGAAACTTTCTATTTTTAGAAATTTTGACTTTTGACGGAAATTTTACAAGACTTTGACCACTCTTTACAAAATGCCTTAATGAAGCAAATTTTTTGATTGGGCACAACACATCGGCGAACCTGAACCCGGATCTAAACCAATACCGGGACCGATAACTTAGGTTTATTACATAACACATGACTGTGATGCAAGAGGGTACTCCCCTCTTTCAAAAATTACACACACATATTTAAAATTCAATTGCACAACACAGGGGACAATTGCCAACAACAAAATTTCATTGTTATTCAATTCATCATCAAACTAACTTGTTACAAGAATTTTAATTCTAGCCTTCAATGGAATCTCTTACACTTTCAATCTGCTTCTCCTCAATCTGGGACAGCAACCTCCTCTTCTTATTTCCACCTGCATAGCTTATTGTTTGATCTTCTTAATTAATTAAAATCTCTTCTATATGCAACTTCCTAAAAGACTCATTCTTGGCATCTAAAACCAAATGCATATAGCACCTCACCCAATTCTCTCTTCACTATCATACTGCCTCCTCTTGTTTATTGTTTTGAAAGCTAATAAATGGATGCAACCTTTTCATTTCTTGTTCTCTTCTCTGGCTCGTCACATTCTTCCCCTTACATTGCCTTTTTTGCCTTTTATTTTAAAACTTCCAAGTTTTGGTGCAACTGAAAATTTTAAATAAAAGAATAAATATTATTTTTTTCTTCAATTTTGAACACTTTCAAAATTAATTCGAAGAAGATTGAATATGCCAATTCGATGTAAATGGGTGTCGACAAGCGAAAAATTCAAAGTTCTCCAATTTGCACGAAAATAGGCGAGTAGGCTCAAGATGATGTCCTCAGGTCCTCTGCAAAACGATTTCACTCCAGCCTTCATAAATTGAAAAATTAAACTTTATGTAAATTGGCAACACACTTTTGGCATTAAAAACACAAATTTCCAACATTAATTTCTCCCAAACGGTGAAAGATATAACTTTGATTATCTTTTCACATTCAACATGGCGCCTCCAAGAATGTCCCTGTAAAAGGAATTTACTTGAATCCTTATGGGTTTTCCAGAAATATTTTTTGAAAACTGCCCTGGAGCTTTAAAATGACATTTTGGCAAAAACTTCAAATTGACAATTTGACTACACAACATAGTTCCTTATGCTAAGAGATGCCAAAACAAAAGCTAAGCAAACCAAAACTGAAACAACCAATTAAAAGTCTTTTTGGTTGGTGTGAATAACTTGTTCACCCGGGATGCTTCTACATCAGACACGTTGGGTAGAAAGATTGTGAGCATAGAATCACAATGGTGGAGTTGAGTGATGGAATCACTCTTTGAGATTGTAAACAATCTGCAGCGAACTCCATCATTGTATCAAGTGCCCAAACTATTTCTTTCGCTTTTTCAGCACTTCTCTAGAACACGAACCACCTCCCTCCGGTAACACTGCACCTTCCACCCTTTCCCCTTGGTAAACTCATGTCCACCACAGCTCGACCTCCTCCGCCAAATGCTTTCCACACTCCTCTTTCCCTCTGTGGGTTCAAACCCACCTCTAACTAACCACTTCCACCAAAATCTTGCAACATCCTCAACCATCTCTATGTAGAAGTTGATAATCCAACCTCACAGATCCCGATGAACACTTGTAAGCAAATAACCTGTCACCAAAGGAGATCAAGAGACACAAGAATGGTGCTTTGCAAACATGAAGCAAAAATGCATTACCCGAGAAGTTGAATAATTACAAAGAGATCAATCTTTAAGAAAGGAGATCAAAACCCTAAAGTGAAACCTAGGAAGGGGATTAAATTAGCATGTGACAAGTGTCAAGATTATAATGAACGAGACAACATGACTAATTTAATAATGCATAAATAAAGATTCCTAAGTTTAGCTTAAGTGAAATAAAGTAAAGGTGATTTAATTAATTAATCAACATGATTAAATTAATTAAGTAAACAACCTATTACTTTAACATCCCCCTTAAGATGAACTTAGGGAGAAGCTAAGAAACTAAGGACAAAATGCATGAAAGCAAAGATGGGTCCCGACAACAAGGCTAGATGAGGTACCCATGTACAAATGTAAAAGATCTCTCACAACAGGAGAAAAGGAGAAACCTTGTGGGAAAAAACTCCTCTCCAAAAGAGAGAAATACAATTGAAGGACTAAGAAGCCTCCAAACAAGAGTGAAGGACGAAGAAGCCTCCAATCAAGAATGTCCCAAAAGATAGGAACAAAGGATGAACATGGAAAACATCACTGAAGCATGAAGAAGCTGCAAACATTGTCATAGAATGACTGCTAAAATGCTGAAAGAAGGAATGCAAGAGTGTCCATATGGTAAGTGCTCCATCTCATTGAAATGCATGGGTAACCAACCACTGCATCCACCAAGTACATAGGAACAAATATTGTATACATAGCTCACTCCAACACGAAACCAAGGAAGCATTAACATCAATAGTAGAAACCCCCCCATAATGCTGACAAGGGAGAGGTATGACAGGTACACTGAAACTGAATGTCTGAATATAGTGCATGAAGAGGAATCAAGAACATCTGAAGGTGCAATCATGAAAGTACAAGCAGATAGAAAGGATGTGAAAACAAAAGTCACATACGAATGAGAAAGGTATGAAGGAAAACATCAACCCCCATGGCACTTTATATCATAGTGTGAGTACAACAAGACACAAAATGATGTGCAAGAATCCCAATACTACACATACAAAGCTGAGACACTTTATTTCAATGCATTTACAAATGATAAATACATGCAATGTGAGCCTATAAGGTCCAAAAAGGACAACAACTGAGGAGAAAGATTTCTAGAAAAAACCAAAAATCAAATCTGGAAACCACCTGCACTATTGCGAAGAGCTTGGAAGTAGCTTTCCGACGATATCTTGTTTGCCCATTTTCGACATCGTATGCAAAAGTTATGCTGAAAACATTGAAGGCAACTCTAGAAAAGAAGATCTGACTTTGACTAGAAATGACAGGGACCTAAGAAAAAAATCTCCAAAAAATACCTGCACTAGTGGAAAGTACTCTGAATCCTCTTTTTGACGATATCTCGTTTGCCCAATTTCGACACCGTGGGCAAAAGTTATGGTCTCTGGAAGAAAACAACTCCCAAAGTGCAAAAATCACAATTTGCGGCATTAAATTTGACGGCCATATGATTGTCGCAGCAAAACTCCGAGCCTAAATTTGACGGCCAAATGGCCGTCGACACATTTGCACAATTGGACTTATTTTAAAAAAATTGATTTTTATTAAAAAAAAAGAAAAGTATATTAATAATGTTTTTAAAAAAAATAAAAATAATTTTTTTCTTGTTTTGGCGAGTTTCGTACTGCCGGAGGCGGTATTGTCAGACCGCCGACGGCCTGATAGTCTGCCGACTGATGTATAGGGGCCCACAGGCTTGCGTACACAGGTACTTGTGGGTATCCCGTACGGAGTCCGCAAGCCTTTAAAAGGCTTTTTAAAAACTTTTTTTTTTGTGATTTTTTTTCTCAAACTTTCAATAAAGTTTTTGAATGATTTTTGTTTTTTTAAAAATTTCTGGTAGAAAATGAAAAAACTCAGAAATTAAAAAAAAACTCAATTTGAGAAAAAAATTTCTCGATCTGCGTGCAGACGGCCGTACGGGCAATTTTTTTTTGCCTCAGTGGTCAACTGCTTGGATTTCGATGATTTGACAGTTGATCTTAGGGTTTTTGGGCCTTTTGAGCGCGATGGTGATCTTTGTTTCGACTCAAAACGCTCCGAAAAATTAGGCACCCTCTAATCTGGCAAAAAAGCCCTTTCTTCAAACCCTCACAGATTTGACAAACAAAAGCCAATTTTGACAAAACAAAGGTCAATCTTGACTATTCCGACATTTTTGGATTCAATGGAGAGGTCTGATTTGACCTTGGATGCACTAAAAAATTGCTTCAAGGAAAGATCTCAAAAAAAAGAACAAGAAGTTTTGTAGATCTGGAGCTCTGATACCATGTAGAAGTTGATAATCCAACCTCATAGATCCCAATGAACACCTGCAAGCAAATAACTTGGCACCAAAGGAGATCAAGAGACACAAGAATGGTGCTTTGCAAACATGAAGCAAAAATGCATTACCCGAGAAGTTGAATAATTACAAAGAGATCAATCCTTAAGAAAGGAGATCAAAACCCTAAAGTGAACCATAGGAAGAGGATTAAATTAGCACGTGACAAGTGTCAAGATCATAATGAATGAGACAACATGACTAATTTAATAATGCATAAATAAAGATTCATAAGTTTAGCTTAAGTGAAATAAAGTAAAGGTGACTTAATTAATTAATCAACATGATTAAATTAATTAAGTAAACAACCTATTACTCTAACACCCCTCTTAAGATGAATTTAGGGAGAAGCTAAGAAACTAAGGACAAAATGCATGAAAGCAAAGATGGGTCCCGGCAACAAGGTCAAATGAGGTACCCATGTACAAATGTAAAAAATCTCTCACAACAGGAGAAAAGGAGAAAACCTCGTGAGAAAAAGCTCCTCTTCAAAAGAGAGAAATACAAGTGAAGGACTAAGAAGCCTCCAAACAAGAGTGAAGGATGAAGAAACTTAAGTAAACAACCTATTACTCTAACACTCTACACACAACCATGCAACATCTATTACATTCTCTTGTACTCTATCCATCTCACCTTCTACTACTACATCTGAAAATGAAATAACATCACACAACTAATTTACCTCATCTTTGCTCAAAGCTGCAACATCAAATTTCATTGCGACATCTTCCACCTCCTCGTCAGCTACAACTTCTTGCTCTTCTTTCTTTGCTGCATCAACAAGCTTCATCACCCATTCTTCCTCAATCGTCAGCAAACGTGCCAACAAATCCTCTTCGCCATCTGCGACGACCTCTTCGCTGCTCGCTTCATTCGTTTCTACCTTTTTCTCCATGCCTTCCTGATGGCATGTCTTAACTGCAACTTCTTCCACAGTGCTACTCTCTCATCTTTCTCCATCCAACTCAGGCTATAATACTCATTTCCGCTGTCCTCTTTCTTTGTCTGACTCCTCTTCACCACTTTGCTCTCATTCTTTCCAACACTTTTCCCACTTTTCCTTGAACCATCTTTCCCACCACTTTAATCTTTTCATCCTCCACATTCTCCCAATATGGCTCCCAAAACAGTATTCGCAGGGGTCTCCTCATGACCCAACCCATCTTTGTCTGCTGCAATCTTCCACAACTCACATTCTTGATGACCTTCAACTCTTAGTTGCTCAGGACTTCTCTACCTGAAACAACACTCTCAAGCTCTCCACAATTGCTTGACACACTTTCCTTTAAGTGCGAACGGCCTCCTGGTCTGTGATCTATTCACACAACATCCGCAGGTCATGGTGGATCTTCTCTACTCTCAGGACTACCCACTCTGATACCAATTGACGCAAGAGGGTACTCCCCTCTTTCAAAAATTACACACATTTAAAATTCAATTCCACAACACAGAGGACAATTGCGAGCAACAAAATTTCATTGTTATTCAATTCATCATCAAACTAACTTGTTACAAGAATTTTAATTCTAGCCTTCAATGGCATCTCTTACACTTTCAATTTGCTTCTCCTCAATCTGGGACAACAACCTCCTCTTCTTATTTCCACTTGCACAACTTATTGTTTGATCTTCTTAATTAATTAAAATCTCTTCTATATGCAGCTCCCTAAAAGACTCATTTTTGGTATCTAAAACCAAATGCGTGCAGCCCCCCACCCAATTCTCTCTTCACTATCACACTGCCTCTTCTTGTTTTCTATTTTGGAAGCTAATAAATGGATGCAACCTTTTCATTTCCTATTCTCTTCTCCGGCTCTTCACATTCTTCCCCCTACATTGCCTTTTTTTCCTTTTCTTTTATTTATTTTAAAACTTCCAAGTTTTGGTGGAGATGGATGGTTAGAGGTGGGTTTGAGCCCACAGAGGAGGAGAGGAGTGTGGAAGGTATTTGGCAGAGGAGGTTGGGCTTTGGTGGACGTGAGTCCACTAGAGGAAAAAAGAAGAGGGTGCAGTGTTGTTGGAGGATGGTGGTGTGTGATTTGGTACGATGCTGGAAAAAGCGGAAGAAAGATTAATTTTTAGCACTTGGACAATGAAGGAGCTCGTTGTAGGTTGATGGCAACCTGGAAGAGTAGTACAACTACTCAACTCCACCATTGTGAGCCTATGCTCACAATCTTTCTTAGCCAACGTGTCTGGTGTAGGAGCACGCAGGCGGACAAGCAATTAACACCAACCAAAAATATTGTTGGTTTTGTTTTCGCAATTTTGATTTAATTTTGGTTTGGTTTTACTCTCAGTGCCTAAACCTCTTAAATCTGTACACTTTAACGAAACGACAATGGAAGCAGTATTGTCTCGTGATGAAAACCTTTTAAACAAAATGCAATCGGCTGGTACATGTATGCAAAATGTGGAAACATAGATGGGTTACCATCGCATAGACGAAGCACGAAAGTGTTTGACCAAATGTCTCAATGAAATGTTGTCTCGCAATGATTGTAGGAAGCAAAATCTACATATGAAATGAATACCTTTTGAATTCCTCGCAGCTTGAAGTGTTAAACGGGGTCAAACAAGGGGATTCGATCCGTGAATACAAAAGCCACATCACCTTAGTGAAAGAAAAGACTCCATGTTTGATGCAGAAAGGGAAACCTGAAGAGAAATGGTGTTGGTATTAACCGTTTGCATATTAATTTGGAAGGTGTAGATTAAAGATCGCCTCATATGGACAGACCGTGCGGCTAGGAAAGAGAGAATGGTGTTTGTGGGAGAGGGGCAGCACAAGAAGATGTAAGGAGGTCACAGACGTTTTGAAGAAAAGAAGAATTCAAAAGAGCAATAGAACAATACATCGATTTAATGGTTGAAAAGGGACGATGCCTTGCATCCGAGACCAGATGGAATACGAAGGAGCAGCAAGAGACTCTTGGTCTTTGAAAACACAAAAGAGAGGATATAGAACTTGAAAAGTCGTGCCTGTGAAGAAAAAGAAGACAACAGGCCGATAGAATAGAGGGGGGTAAAAAAACAAGAGGGCGCCAACAAAGGATTAACGAGAAGGCTGCCGAGAGAACAAAAAAAAAGGAAGCACGCAGAATAGGAGAGGTTGACGCCTTGTCTCCGAGTCCGATAGAATAAGGAAGACGAACAGTTTTAAGAGGCATCGAATAAAAGATGATACACAGCCAGAAAGGGGATAGGCGCACGCATCAAAGGAAGGAGGGTGCAGCTGTGGTGAAGGGAAGTGCGCATAAGTTGGAAGGGAGGCTGCATTATTGAGTTGGGCAGATAATAGTGAGCAGTCATAAGTGGAATACCCATGCAGCAGGAAGAATAGAGGCAATGGCTTGGTGAGAAGTTGGCCTTGAGTAGAACAAAGAAAAGGCATTGAACAAAGCATGTTTGAGCTGCTAAGAGAGAGAGGGGAGGTCGATAGGTAAGATCGACCATGTGAAGAATAGCATCGATCAAGAAAGGGGTATGAAGAAAAGAAGCTGAGAGCTGAAGTTTAGAAGTGTGCACAGGGAAGAAAAGAGTAATCCAAGTAAAAGACGAGACATCGATGAAGACTATGATCTGTGTAAAGACTCTATTGTAAATTGACCAAGACAGAGTGATTGGTAGGAAGAAGTGAAATTTGCTGAGAGGAGAGGATTGTCTGTTTTACGAAATTGGAGGCCATAGAAGGCCAAGAAATTGTAATTTTGCAATTAAATAATTGAAAGAATGAAGTTTGCTTGCAATTTAATTTCTTTGATTTGCTGAAGTAGGCAGAGTTTGCCAGTGTTTTGTGTTTTGAGAGTGGTGATTTGGCAGAGGAGAGGATCTTCCTACATCAGACGGGGTGCATATTAGCCGACTTTTTACACTTCAAAATTCTGATTCTTACTTCTTCATGTCACCTGCTCTATATTCTTATCTTCAAGTTTTTGAAACTTAACACAAAACATGTCACAAGCAGACAAAGGTGCCCCAGAAAAATATCACTTGAAGAATAAAAAATGATGTTGATTTCTGAAAAAAAAAAAAAGAGTCACATTCTATTGTGAGAAGTTAGAGAGTGAGGAAATGAAGGAATATGTGTTAAACTTGAAAGCTAAATGACAATCATCACTAGCAAATAGAATGTCATTGACAACCTAAGAAAGAAATGAATTACAACTTCAAAATTTTTCTGAAGAAAAAACTATGAGATTCACATCAGATGCACTAAATATACAATGGTGAGTCATGTCTTTGGATTCCATAGTTAAAGAAATGAAGACAATCAATGACTACAGTGAAAATTTGCTAAGAAAAATAAGTAAACAAACAACTGCAAAATAGTTGGCTCAATAAATGATGAATAGCAGAACATTGTGCCGATTGGAATATTGTTGAAAATATTTGCAGAGCATCAATGGAGTGAATAGAATTATTGAAGAGGAAAAAATAAATTGTTGCTCAATAGGCCTTTTCTAAGACCTGTCAATATCAGACTTAGGTTAATTTGGTGTTCCCTAAGTTAAACAGTTTTATTATTTATGTGAATTTTGTATAATTGCATGACTATCCAGATCATTCAATGACATAGAGTTAATCTCAGTTAAACAATCATCACTGCATGCCTATCTGCTTAGTTGAGCTCACGAATATTAATTAGGCAAATCTTGCTATTTTTGGGAGACAACATATTGGAATTTGAGTCTACCAATTACACCTCAGTTCTGCCTCTATCTTTTCATGTTATAAAAAAAGGATGGACATTTAAGTCATTCATGGGGTTATACAGATGTAGGTTATTTGTTAATATAGTTATCAGTTCTGTATGATAAGTTTGTTCCCTTTTTTTGTGTCAAACCTGGTAGTATTATTCTATAGAATTTGTGAGTGTGGAAGCACAAAGGCAAATCTTGGTGAATCGAACAAGTTTATGTCAGATTTCAACAGAAATTACCTTAATGTACGTGAATAACTAAAATAAGTCAACAGTTCTATAGGTTGGCATGTTTTTATGCACCTTAGATAATTATGTAATAAATAAATTAAACTATCTTAGATATTCTAGAGATTCAGTTTGAATTTTTTAACAATTAGAAACTTGAGTTAGATGTTACAACTCAGTCTCATCTAGATTTATTAGTATTAGACCATGTTTGATCAGTTAGGCACAGGTCCTCTGGACTTATAGTAACTCTAATGTGACACAAGGCTAACTTGGAGCCGCTTTCAGTACCTCAAATAGCACACTTTTCTCTTTAAGTGCACTCAGTTTGCATTATTCTCTGGTAGAAAGTTTGTTTTTGTAGTATGTTAATTCTTTCAATTTCATTATAAAATTGTGCCCACTGGTATCATAGGATTTTTTGTTAGGTGATTCAGTTATCTTTTTTTGTGATCTTGTGAATTTTTGAAAGGGCTAAAATTTGACATGGTATCATAGACACTGCTTTGAACCATGTACATGAATTTTGGAGCATTTTTGAACTTGCCGATGAATTCAGAGTAGGATGTATAATTGAAAGGACCCTTGCTTGACAAGTTATACTCTGGAGCTCCAGACCTGTCATGGTTACCATTTGATAATAGCTAAAACTGATATGTCCATTTCCAGGGTGTAAATGGGATATTGTGGGGCTCTTATGAAAAAAAGTACTCGTTAAGATGTACTGCTATCTCTTATATTAGTGCTTCATGCTTTGGAAGATTTTGGTTTCCTATACATTTAACCCATTGAAACCAACATAACAGGTGTTATCATAGGTTTATACCTTTTGTTTGTTCTTATGTATGGGTATGAGATGTAGAGGTGGACAAGAGATGTTGCATGTGAGGGATGCAAATGTGTGCATGAGATATTTATGAAATATACAAGGATAGGAGAAATGTTAAGAGAGTGTATGTAGCAATATTAGAAGACAAAAATAGTGTTAAAGAAATGATTATTTGAAGATGGTTGTGGGTAGCTGGAACCAAATGTAACTGAATGTAGTTGTACTTAAGCATGACTATAGAGGAGATATTTGTTGCAATTTCCTGATGAACCATGTATCTCTATCCTTGAATGGTGCCTTTTGCACTCTGTTAGCTTTGTGAACAACTGGTCTTCAGCTTGTTTTTAGATTCTTCTTTTGTGTTTTAGATTGCTGTGGCATTTTTAAAGCCGGTTTCCTTCAGTTCCTGCTCTTCAGTTCTTTCTCTCTCTCTCTATATATATTGGACAATTGATAGATTCTTGGGTTCTATTTTTGATTTAAGGTTCTCAAGTACCAGCTTCAGTTATTATTTTCTGTTTACTCATTTACCATTCTTGGGCACTATTTTTAAAAGAGTACACCTCATTAAAATACAAAATAGCTAGATTTAGCCTCCTGAAATAGTTTAGTTTTATTTAATTATTGAGCAGACAAGGCTTACGCTTGGGAAAGATATTCAAAAACCAAAATTTCGATGTGTGAATCCAAAGGTTGAGAATATGTTAATTTTTGAGACACCCACAACCCCTTTCATTCCTGGGAATCAAAAGACCATGCCATCTAGTTCACTTAAATAATGTTCAAGACACCTTTCTAGATTGTTCTGGATTTCATGGTTTAGTTTCTTAGCACTTTTTTGGTGTTCAAGGTTGTTATAAATTTTTTTATCCAATGATATTTATGTTCCAAATCAATTTTCTGAGATGATGGAATTATCTGGAGTTATGAATAATTATGTGCATCAATACTAACATTTACTGATGTCTTATCCAGGTTCTAGGACTTGTGGATATCTTTAGAGGCCGAGTGGTTGATGTATCTGAGAATTCATTGACAATTGAGGTTTTGCATGTTTTAACCATCACATGCTTTCTATTTCTTTTGTGTTAAAGGATACTTCATTTGATGATTGAACCCATGATCTTCAACTTTGGCATGGGATTGGACTTTCAGGTAACTGGTGATCCTGGAAAGATAGTTGCAGTCCAAAGGATTTTCAGCAAATTTGGGATTACAGAACTTGCAAGAACCGGCAAGGTTAGCCATACAATACCTTCTATTATAAATAGGCATTGTTGATGTGTGGAGAAACTGGCTGATGGTGCTTTTCATTTCTACAGATTGCTCTAAAGCGAGAGAAAATGGGGGCAAAAAATCCTTATTGCAGACTATCAGATATATCTTCTATGGAAGCAGAGACTGAAAATCGAGAACAGCATATTGTTAGAGAGGACCTTAAAGTTCCAACATTTAATGTTGATTTATCATCTAGAGTATGTACTGAATTGCTTCTTTCCTCTTCATACCTTTTTAGCTCCTTTGGTAACATCTTTCAACTTGCTGTCATCCGTAGACCAGTTAAATCTTTCCAATTGACTGTATTTCAGGGTGATGTTTATCCGGTGGAGCCTTATGATGATGATATTTGGCAGAATAAAGTTCTTGATCCACATTGGGGTGTGTTAGAGGATGAAGATGTAAGTTCAGCCATACAACTTTCAAAACAAACCCAAATCCTTTGGGCTCTGAAGTGGCAGAATATAATCAATTTGAGAAGTAATACAAAAAAGAAATACTGCTACATTTAGTGTATTTTTAATGTATTTATTGTGTTGTAAAATTTTTAATTGAAGCAAACTGAAATCATTAATTTTTCCCCAGTGTTGATATGGACTAGGGTATTGAAACTCGCTCATATATTATCTCATGCTTCTGAATTCTTTTATTATGAAAAGGCACACTGTTCTTAGGTCCCTGTATTTGATGTTGTGGGCTAAAATTATAGCTGCAGAAATACAACACTGTCACCATACTCATTTTTTTATTAAGATAATGACCATTTTTGAATTTCATGGCTTCAGTCACTGGCATAGCTTCTGTAAACAAAACTTTATTTAAGTGAAAGATGATTGCAAGAGCCCAGAGCATTATGTATTCACAAAGAGGAATTCTATATTTACGATAAATTTAGGGGTCCATTGTTTGGAAATTCATCATGAGCATATATAGTATTATACAAGAATTGCATGATACTTTGTTCTGGTATTTCAGAAACTGCCAGGAACAGATCTGCAATAGCTAAAAGCCAATATTCATTACAGAATGTAGACCGTACCATCTTATTTACTTTATTATAGAACTTGTAGCTTGCTAGTAATGCACATGCTTATGTGCCAGGAGAAGAACAACATGAAAGTTTCAGTCTGAGTTACAATCTGATACATGTAGTTGACTTTGATCTGATTCCAAACAACAAAACAGCATATTTTATGCTTGAACTAGGCTCGGATTAATATGACTATCTGCTATCTGTAAACAGGATTTTAAAGGGTTGTTCATAAATCCTGTTTGAATACTACGGTGGGAAACTGTGAGAATATTGTAATTTGTGACCATAGTAGCTAGAATCTTATAGGATTTTCTGAAACATGCGAGTCCTAGTTGAATTTATTGTGTGAAGTGAAAATGGTTTTGTGAGCTGGTGATGCAAAGCATTCAAAGTGTAAGAGCAATATTTTATCAACCAAAAATATTTTATTTCATATGTGTTTCATTGTTTAGGTTTCCAAATAATGTTCTAGTCATCATACTCTTACCATAGAAGCTATTCTTACTGCAGAGGCATTTCTTGTTCTAGTCATCATTTTAGCACATCGAAGTTCCAGACAACAGATATTACTATGCACCACCACAAATTGATTCTGGAGCTTCTATTTGATATTGAGCCCAAAATGGTTCGATTATGCATTGATGCAATGCAATTTCTTAAACTAGCCGTTGATGAATGATATGACTTGCCAAATTCCTTTTCAAGGAAGACCTAGTTGGGCTATAGGATTAACACACAAGCTAGGCACCAACATTTGAATACATATACAAGCTAATTGGCCCTAGGGAGGTTTGTGAGTAGAATTGCATCAAGTTTCATTGCTTACATCTTACCACATTCATTATTGAAGATTCCTTCTACATGTTTCATCATGCATGGAATGTTGTACCCCCTTGTTGGTCAGCACATAACATCCTAATTGCTTGCACTCACTATACAAACATCATTCATTTTAAAAGGAAGGTAGTTAGCTTAGCCGTAGCTTTGGGAAGTGAATTTTGTCATGTCCCCTTCCAGTTGACATCTCTTAGAGTTCACGATTAGCCTATTATGCGACCCTCGTAGGCTGATGGGATGGATAGAGGGTCTTGACGGAGCTTGGGCTTGGTTTCGAATTGTTAGAATTTTCCAGTTGGCTTTTGTTTGGGGTCAATCGGACGACTTTTGCTCAACTTACTATTTTTAGTAAGTGGTGGGAGCACCCCTGCTATTTTTAGCATTTCAGTCTGGTCACATGGAGAATCAATCATTCAGCCCCCAGCTTCAAACGGTTCGTCAATTGGACTGGTAGTGAAGGAGATATTAATATTTATTTGTTAAAATAAATATTATTAAGTTGAAGCTTATAAAGTTAAGTTATAATATTTAATTAATATTATAACTAAAGTGAATTTAATGAAGGGGGCGTACTTCATTAAAAGGGGGCCACTTTTGAAATTTATTATATTTAATTAAGTGGGGCGCCCAAACTGGTGATTATTAAATATTTCCGTGATTATTAAATTGAAATATTAAAGTCGAATTTTAATATCATTGGGGAAGAAGAAGAAATTCGACCTAATTGAGAAATATAAGAGTTTTCACGGGAAAGGATAATATTATTATTGATGAGAAGAATTTTTGAGTTTCTTTCAACCAGAGCACGGAAGCCAAGGGTTTTAGTCTCAGAGCATTGGAGAATGAACCATCTCCAGTGAAAGCAATTCAGAGGTTGTGAAATACCATCCGATTTATTGCCAGCAGTCAGATAGCTTCACATAGAGGTTGTCAAGAAGTCTACAGGGGTTTTGTTGAGAGATTGATCTGAATGCATATTCTACTTATGGCGTCCATTTCCAAGTATTAGATCCTCCCATACAAGGCCGTACGATTTTATGAGTTGCTGGTTGTGGGCCGTACCATCACCAGAGAGCTGCTAGAAGACGTGTTCTTGCATCTTGAGTCAAGCGCTCCATTTCAAGGTAGATTTTGTGCACAAACAGGGGCGGCTGGGTATACTTGGTTGATTTCCATCATTGCACAAGGGGAGAAGTCATTAGGGAGCAGGTCGTACTACCTTTTTGTGGTCTCCAGGCGTCTTCAGCAATTCCAGAAATCAGAAAAAACGCCTTCAGCAATACCAGGTTCTTACAGAAAAAGAATTGATATTTTAGATAGTTAATAATGCATGCAATGTTTTCTACTTTGTATCGCCATCTATTTGCTCAATAATAAAGAGTTATAATTGCCTGGCATTTGAAGTTTATTTCAAATTCTTGTATCTATTATCTGTACTGGCATTATTTTTTATTCACTGCAAAAATCAGAAAAATCAGAAATTACCAAAACACCAAAAAAATCAAAATACACAAAAAAAACAGTCAAAATACATAGTTTCAGAAGTCAGGGGAAACAGGGGTTTCTACAAATTTTCAATAATAGATTGAAGATAGTTAATTGCAAAGGAATTGATAGAATTTTGTAGTAGATTGAAGAATGTTTTATCACGAATAAACTCAAAGATTGCAATTCACACACTTATTTTTCCCGTGATTTATTGAAGACTGACGCCTCATGTTCTAAGCATTTGTTGAATATAATTTTGATTATGGACCCATGTTCCACGGCCTGTCAGGGACGGGGATGGGGGGACGCGTTTCCAGGATGTTTCCTAAGGGGCAATTTTTAGGGGATGGTAGGGGACAACATACAAAATACATATATATATATGATTTTTTCAAAATTTATTAATATATTAGAGAGAGAGAGAGGGAAAGAGAGATAGATATGTCAATAAATTAATAATTGATAACAACAATATCAATATGTAAGTAAATTGCGAGAGTAGTACTATAACAGCATAAGAAACTTAGAAATGTCATTAAAGCATTATAAAATTTATCACAGTAGTATCAAACATCAATAAAACCATGGTGCATCAATATCTAAATGTCTCAAACATGTATCCAGAAGTCTCAAAGTTCAAACATGAAAATCAAAATATTAAATACAAAAGCTCCGTCCCTGTGCGTCGACCTTGCCTTGCCTTGCCGTGAGAAATGAAAAGAGCATGATAAAATCAAAAGATTTAATATTTAGTCTTTTTCAGACTTTAGCCCAAACAATTAAAACATTAAACAGTTGGTGGGCCCTGCGCGAAGGAACTAAACCTTTAAAAAATCAAATTTTAATTGTTTTTTAATATATTTTGACTTGCAGCCGGCATGGGATGGCTAGCCGTACCCGGTACAGGGAACCGTCCCCAATCTGTATCGGGGACGGGGAAACGTCTCCAAAGTGAAGGAAACGTTTCCTGGTGTTTCCGATGGATTTTGCATTTTCAGGGACGGTAGGGGGATGTCCCCTTTGCGTCACCCTGTCCCCTGGACGGTAGGGGACGGGGACAGGGGCTTTTGGGGCAGGAGATGCGTCCCCGTGTAACCTTGTTGTGGACCAATAATATTGTTACTTTATTTATTTATTGTGTCATCAAGTTCCATTGTGAGTGTGTCTTTGGTTGTATAGCTGGATAATCCTTTTAATTGTCAACTTATTATCAAAAGTTCACTTTTTAGATCTAGGGAAAAGCTAACCACCTTATAGAATAAATGATGCTTATATGGTCAGTTTAGGCAATTACAATCATTAATTGGACCCTCATTCCATGACTACATCAGATGATATTATAGTGTGGTTTTGAATCTTGAGGAGGGACATCAGCTGGTATAATAACATTAAATGGTATGTCCCTTTTTCTAGGCAAAGTTAATTAGAAAACCCTTAGCCAATTATTTTATTTTCCCATAGGTTAATGAGGGAACTAATTTAATAATTTAACTTAAATTCAAAAAGTAACTTTATGATTTATTTATAAAAAGACAACTTATGTTTTATTATTAAAAATATTGTTTTAAAAAATGTCATGCCCCACCCACGAAAGACAAGAGATCGCAGCTAAAGACGAGATCACAGCCTTTATAAGATTGCAGGTAGTAATTAAAGAAGACTAAGACAGCCACTAGACTAATAAAAAGGTCAATTAATATTAAAGAAAGAATGACATGGGGCGGTGACTTGTCAAGGCATAATTAACTAACAATAAAAAAGAAAAGGTTTAAGACAACGGTGGGTTTGAAAGGATGTGTCCGTTACTAAGGGAAGGATGTTAGAGGAAAGAGGTGACTCTTCTCCACCACAAGATATAAAAGGAGGAACATTTCAAATGGAAGAGGCATCAAGTGATGGATGGAAATCTGATCTGGATAAAGAGGCAGTAAGAAATTAGAGTTATGAAGCAATGATAATTTGTCTTATAAGGTAGTAAGATACAATTTTTTATTTATTTCTGCAGTAGTTGGTATGCCACATATTTGAATCTAGTATTTATTAGTTTGTGAATTTAGTAAAGAACATATTTATTTATTTAATCAACTTGCTAGTCCATCAATAATCTTAGGATTAGTAATTATTCATTTGATTTTCATAAAGCAATCATATTAGGAATTGGCAAGGAAACATAATAGGGAGATGCAGGAGTACAGGTTCCCTCAATTGAGTAGACCACCGATTGAGTTGGATTGCTTGTGGGCCAAGGGGTTGGATTGACTTGGTTGGTTGTTCGGTGCCCTTGGGCTTAGTTGTGGAGGATAGTCTCCTGGAGCCCTATTGTGCTTTCCCCCACAAGTTCCTAATATGGTTGGCTATAGTGTGCATGTTTTTGATTAGATTAGGAAGGAAGGGCCCTGATCCCATACAACAACTTAACAGAGTAGAAACAACTCAGAGAAACAAACTGGAAAACGACAACTAGTCAAACAACAAAACAACCACAACCAAAACAAGCAAACTATAAAGGATCAAGCATGGGCACGTAGGCCAGATATAAGATTATCATCAAGGCACACAAGCCTCTTAACCAAATCAAAAACAAAGATAACAGTCTTAATATAAACATACCACCATATAATATCCATATCATAATAAAAAGTCTTAATAAAACTATTTAAACCAATAGCCAGCCCACCAAAAAGCCAAAAAACCAAAGAACCAGAAGTCATTATTTCGCAGTGGCAATCAATTCCCAGTTATCCCCAATATCAAAAATGAACTCCCTCCAATCAGTACCCCCAATAATAGCAACATCTTTCTCTTCCACCTGCTTCTCTTTCTTTGTGAGCCATTTCGTAATTTTAGTCTGTCCCAACACAGTACCCATCATCGCCCGTTTCATGAGGCCATCCGTGACCTTCATCGACGTGCCAATAGCCTTTTCCATATCTTCCATCTTGACCTGCAAGAGATTAATTTAGTTTTGCAAAACATCATTAGAAATATTGCTATTATCCTCCTTTGGGGTGACAACAAAGTTCTTTTCATTCTCACACATACTCACCATCTCACCAGCCTCAGTAGCATCATCTGTGTCAACATAATCCTCCCTCTTCCCTCTTATCATCCTCTTCCTTGAAACCTTCTTCCTCCCCCTCTTGATCACTATAATCCTCACTATCCATCCCCTCACTTTGCTCATCGATCATGGCTTTAAACACCTCAATTAATGGGGGCTCCACTTCCTCAGAAGCAATAGATTTCCCTTTATCTTTATTCCCCTTCTCAGCAGAAGCAATTTTAGCAAGGCGAGAAGATCTCCTCTCACCTCTATTAGCTACACACAACCCTTCGTTCTCAACCTTCTGATCACCTTCAATATCCTCAGTGATAGTAATTATATTTTCATTTTTTGGTTTCCTTTGCACCAACTTCTTAGTTTTAGGAGGTTCCAACATGAGAGGGGAATGTTTCCTCTTCTCAGGAGTAGTCTTCGACAGTTCCATTTCCATGGATGGCTTAGCAGTTTTAGGCTTAGGGCTTTTAAATTTTAAGGCCTCTTTTTTGTTTCCAGAAGCATGGTCTTTTACAGAGGATAGAGGGTTGCAATCAGTAAGCTTGATCCTTACAGAGGACTTTCTTGGATTTTGGACAGGGGAAGGGTTAGCATTCTCCACAAGGTTAACAATGTTCATAGCCGCATTCCTGGGAGGGATGACCTGGCCTAACAGAGGAGGGCTTCCAGGCAAGTTATTGGCAAGCACATATTTATATAGGGCCATTATGAGACCTTGGTGCAAGGGAGGGGAAGCAACTTTTTCGATGCTCTATTGTAGGGAAGATAAAAGATAGAAAGGAATATTGATTTTCTCATTGTGCCTAATATGGTTAAGAATTGGAAAATGATAGGCATGCACAGTCATGTATCTTCCCTCAAGCGTGAAGTAACTCATAACAAAGAGGCTTACCATTTCATACGACGCAGGAAGGTTGAGGCGGGCATACCCATTCTAAAATCTTTGAAGCTACTCCCCTTTAGCAAAGAACTTGTCCACAAATCTTTGGTATTCCTCGTTGCTTTTCTTGGCTATCTTCATGTCCTCATTGTAGGAGTTGAGATATAGCTCATAGAACATGTTTGAGTCACTTAAGGACTCAAGCCTCCAAAATCATCTGCAAAAACCAACAACAACCTTCCACAAGAGGGAAAAGCAAGAACATGAAATTGCAACAATGGATGCAAGATGTGGCCAATATGCAATACTCAAGATTGCAATAATATATTGGACTTACACAACACTCAACTGATTTTTGGATGATGAAATGTACATATGAAGCCTTGCTTATAAATGCAAGCAAAGAGATAGGATTAGACAAGATCATGACAAGTGTCTTAATCCTATCACATGAGACAACTAAGTCATAACAACCTCAATGCAAATATTAAATGCATGAGATAATTATTAAATGTCGAGATAACTAAAAGTAAATAATGAGACATGGCCCCATTATAACTAACTTCTAGAAAAGACAACTAAGAAACTTAACTCCTAAGTAAACTTATAATAATGTGAATAGGTCCTCACTAATAACGAGTTAGGAAATATCCCCATTCACACCAACACCCCCCCATAAGTTCATCTTTGGGAGTGTAGTTATTATGCAAATGATGCAAGGATGGGTCCCGACTACGAGGCCATGTTAGGTACCCATGTACAAATGCAATGCAAAGACATCTCTCACAAATGGAGAAAAGGAGAAAACCCAGTGGGACAAAACTCCTCTCCAAAAGAGAGATGAAATACAAAACAAAATGCTCCCAATGAACAATGAGAAGGAAAAAACTCCATGCGAGGAAGTCCCCCCAATAAGAGAGAAGAAGAGAGACCATGCAACCCCCCCTCAATGGCGAGTCTCCTGCAATGGTAGAAGCTCGACATTGAATGTTGAAGATGATTGTTGTACCCAAACCAAATTTTTTGCTTCATCAAGGCATTTTGCATAAAAGAGTCTAATCTTGCTAAAATGATGTAAAACACACTTTTTGGGCAATATCAAGCATGGAGTTTTTGTCAATATTTTGTCAGTCAATGTCAGTTTTATTGATCAAAACCTGAAGCAGAGACTCAGAATGGAGCTTTTCATGATGGAGGAGCATTTCACGACAGCATTTCACGTTGCACACAGTCATTTCAGTGAGCGAGCCAGAGTTTTTAATGGTTAATTTATGAAGATTTCTCAGAGGAAAAGCCAGAAAGCGCAACTATAGCCCAGGGGCGCCCAGCTTTTTGAAGGTCAAGATCTTGCTGAAAGTGTTCAAGAATACAGTCAATCTCTTCAGAATCAGTCTGGCTATCCGATGAGCTATCCAGCGAAGTATTCCGAGACCTGCAGCTCCGGCAAACAGCGACAGAAGTTGAAATCCCCAAAGTTCCAGATATGGGAAATTTGTCTTTTTTAGGCAAAAGTGCAACTCTAGCCTGAGGGCGCCCATCTTAAGGAAGGGGCAAATTCTGGTATTTCTGGTAGCAAATACAGTCAATCTGTTCACGACTAGTCTGCTTATCCAACGAGCTATCAAACGCAGTCATCCGAGTCCCAGAACTCCGGCAGCAGTCGTCTGAAGATGGACTTATAATGGAGTTTTCTCGTTCCAGAACATCTTCGTTGATTCCCAGTGCAACTACAGCCTAGGGGCGCTGGTTAAAAGGACCCTTAAGATGCCAAAATTTGCATACGAAGTCTTCCTAACATCAGTACTACTCTAGCCTAGCTTTGCAATGCATCATCCTGCTTGTCGATCCGACGTTTCAGGTGATCGTGGCGGAAGTTCTACCAAGCACGTAATTTCATGGGCGGAACAACATACAATTTGCATTGTATTTCTACAGTCCAGAGGCGCCTAGCCTTTAGACCTGTCAGATGAGGTCGTTCGTGTTCGAAGTCTACACGGCTTTTGAGCGTAATCATTTTATCTATTCAACGAGCCTAGCCGTCGGCCTTCGGGATTTGGCAAACGCTCGTACGTGCGAGGTCTTTGACGAGATGCTGAAGAGTGAGGACATCCGGAAAATGGCCAAGTCTGGGGCGGATATTTTAAATAAAATACGCATTGGAGTTTTTGAGGTCTTAGAAGCAGTTTTCTTGCTTCGTCACCTCCAGGGACTTCTCTTGTGGGCCCTTCTGGCTGTCCGTTAAAACAGATAGTGCTTGAATCGGGTTATCCTAGCTCCAGATATCAGAGGTTGAAGTAGGGTACTTAGATGAAAGTTCAATTTTCGTCAAAATGACATCAGTGCAACTAACAGCCAGGGGCGCTTTTACTTTTGAGGCCCTTAATGAACTTTTCAGAGGTCATGCATATATCTGTTGTATGCAGAATATCTCCGGGCACGCAGTGAGCTTCGTTTCCTGTCAGCAGGGTTCACCGTTCGCCGTCAGCAGCCGTTTGAAGTGTCAGATGGCAGTTTTGGAAAATGGCTAAGTCTGGAACCCGTAAATGAATTTAATCAGGGGTGCCTAATTTTTCAAGGGGTTAAATGATGGATTTTGCAGTAGTGTCTCCTAGCAGACATTTCTTCCTTGTTCAGCAGGCTTTCCGATGAATATCTCAGTTCAGTCTCGACATCACTCAGTCACCCGGAAATTAGTGTTGAAGTTGGCCAGTTGTGACTTTGCTGTCAGCTATAAAATAGGAAGTTAATAAAAAGTGAAATATCTTGAGCAAATGGACGCCTATGAGCTCAAGAGATGACTTTTCGGAAACAGTGAAGTCTAACGGTGAATCCTAAAGCTTCATCCGAATTGTCAACTGAAGTTCAAAATATTTAATATTTATTTTGCAATTTTAGCATTAAAAATGGCGATTTTCTATTTTTGGCGCCTTTGCTAATTGCATGATAATAAATATTTTATTATTTATTTAAATCCAAACTTCCAGTCAGTGGCAGTGGAACTAAAAGGGGCCAATCAGAGATCTTCTATTCTTGTCAGGGTTTTGAATTCTTGCTGTTACCAATTGGTGCGAATTTCTTCTTATTTAAAGTATGGCGACTTCATTCATTATTCATAGAGCTTTCAAAAGAAATTCGTATTTCTCAAGAGAAAATTCAATCTTAAGAGAAATTCGTATTTTTCAAAGCAAATTCATATCTTCAAAGGAAATCGAATTTTATCAAATTTCAAAGCAAACTTCAAAGCAATTCGTATTTCTTCAAGAAGTAAAGGCGCGCATCTTTAAGGGAAATTCATAGTTTCAAGCAAATTCGCGAATTCCTCAATAATCAAAGGTGAAATTCTCAAAGGCGTATTCATTCAATATCAATTCGCAATCCTTTAGAGGTCAAAAGGCGAATTCTCAAATCTCCAGATAAATTCGTATTTTTTCAAGATAATTTCAAAGAAAAATTCGAATTTACTCAAGAACAAAGGCGCAAATTTCAAGAGGATAAATTCGTGGTTTTCAAATAAAGGCGAATTCTTCCAGATCAAAGGCAAATTTCACATCAATTTCCAGAGGTGATTTTACCTAACAAATCTTTTTGCAGGTTCAAAGTTCACAAGTATCAGCAATTTGAAGAAATCTAGGGCGATTTTCACAGAAGAAGAGCATCATAAAAACGTCTTTTTCATCCTTGAATCTCAGATTTCTCTCATAATACAATTTGCATGTTCCTGAAATTGGCGAATTCTACAAGTCTCAGTATCTGGATCATTTCTATATAATTACCTCGAGTTAAAATTGTGCGTTTGATTTTTCATGAATTTTTAACTTCAGAACATTCGTTCTTGAGTTACTAATTTTCTCAAGTGAAAAGTCTTTGTACGATCGAGTAGAAGTTGAATTTTTGCAAAACTGACGTTCTGGGTTGTCTTAGAATCCTTTTCTGGACAAAACCCATATTTCAGATTTTTCGCTGAAAATAATTCTTCGAAAGGCTATTTTTAACTCTCGCAGGCTATTTTTAGCTTCCAGAAATCTTGTCAGAATATAGTCAAGTTCACAGTTAACAGGCGAGTTTTCCAAAATGCAGTTCACTCAGCTCGAATACAGGACCAAAATAGTCCTTACTCATGATTTCCTCAGGTTGGTTGAGACAGATCTTCACAAAGTGTTGCCAGAAGCAGTTTTAGATCCTGTCAAGATTAGAAGTTCAATTATTCAAAATATTGAGCAATCTGGCTTATTAGAGGCCGCTTCCATACCTATCTCCATTCATTGTGTTGAATTCGTGATGGCTTGTATTAAGCATTACAATTCTACTACTCGTGAGATAGTGTCAGTTGACGGACGAGTCATTTGTAGTCTCAAGCCTCTAGACATCGAAAGGAGTTTTGGCATTCCTCAACACCCTAACAGCCTAGTTATTTCTATGGAGCAGTGTGAGCAGGCATTTGATGCTGATGTAGACAAGTGTCAGAAGAAGATGGCAGAAAGATGGTTAAAACAAGCGAAAAACAGATTGCCAAACAATGTGGGTCGTGGTGAATACAAGGATGAGTACGCGGTTCTAATCACACTCCTGAATTGTGTCTCAGGTCAAGCACATGCAAATGTTTTCCAGCCTTGGATGTATTACATTATTGGTCGCATCATTTCTGGGCAGGAGCATTATGACTGGGCATCCTTCATCAGCGATATTCTCCACAGGCAGATCACCGGTTTCCTAGTTGCCCACGAGTTTAACATGTGTTCATATCTTGTGTATTTGATCGCTTTTCAGGGTCAGTTCCGAGGGTTAAACACCGTGGGCATTCTCAGTGTTCAAAAAGTTTATCAGTATTATGATCAGCTTGAGTTCACTAGAGTTGAACGTCATTTCAAGCGTGTTCACGAGGCTTTTCTGACTTATACAGTGAGAAATTTGAACCAGGAGTTGCATGTTTGTATCTCGACAGTTGCTAGGGCAGCGATGGATGGATGGGCGATTGGTTTATTCAGTTCCCAACATACACCTACATCCGAGTATACGGGTTTACAGAAATCCAGCTATGCTTCCACGTTATCCTTCGGATAAGACAGTTTTTCAGGAGTTCCTAAGACAGATGCATGATGTTCATCGTCTTCTACGCCCAGCACAGACCATCTTCATTTTCCTTTTCAGTTTGGAATGTATTGGTGCAAGTCGGCAATTGATGCCAAAATTGCAGGGCAAGAGCTTGAGAAATATCATCTTAAGTATCTTGTTGAAGCACGTGCCTATGATCTTTTAGGTCATTACACAACTCGCCTTGCTGGAGGTATATATCATGAGCCTTTGATGGAGGATTACTGGGCAAATTGCGCAGATGACTTCGAGGTTCGCAGACGTAGTTACGGCCGCTTCTCTCTCTCACAGATTTATGTTTTCTTGTCAGAAGATGTGGGAGGTTTATCAGATGATGAGGGAGAGGTTCTTCCTCGTTTTTCAGAGAACGAGGTTGATACACAACCGTTGCCGGCATTGATTGGTACGCCAAGGAATACAACGGTCAAGGAGAGGTCAAGTAGAGTTATTGAGCGGTATACTTTTCCTCGACAGCAAGAAGACGAGGGTAAGTGTTCCTAGAGAGAGCCGCCAGTAGTGGTGAATTCTTCGCTACCTTCTTCGTCAAAACCCAAACAAAAGAAGAGGAGTAATCCTCCCAAGAAAGTACAAGCCAAATAATTCAAAGGGTAAAGGCTTGCCATTGTACACACGCGGACGACACAACCTATCATAGAATCAATTGAGGCCGATTCAGTCGCCGTTAGGTCAAAGTTCCTACACCAGTTGAGCGTCCCACCCAATTCATTTGGATTTACTTTCCCCTCGTAGTGGAGCCTCTACCGCGTTTCACGTCGTCCTCTTGCTGTAGACCCCTTCTAGTAGCATTAGCGAGATCAATCTTGGATCGAAGCTCAGCTAGGAAGGAAGAGGAGGCAGCCATCCTATGTTCTTAATCATTCCGATTTTGATGAGATTTACCAGGATGCGCCAGACAAGAGGGTCAAGAATATGGTCCACGTAGAGAGAAACACTGATATGGAGATTGTCGTCGAGACTGCTGTACCTCCACAGGGGAAGAGCTTGGCTGAGTTGGAATCTCAGGATTTTGAGGTTATCACAGTCAACCTTGGTCGTAGCACACGTCAGACTCAGGTTGATCTCCTACAAGTTGCTACAGACAGTGCCAGGGATAGAATACTGAAGGATGGAGAAGATAAGGCAGCCCTCAAGGCTGAAATCAGACAGCTTCGTCAGTACATTTCTAGCCTTGTACATAGACCCGATGCCATTAATACACTCCCGCCGATGCTTGAGCCTCCAGCAGAGCAAAGTCAACTTAATCACTTAGTTGCATATGGCAAGCGTTTGGATGAATGGGAGGAGGAGTTCGTTGCTAGAGGCCGTGTATGCTTGCAGAGTTATATCAGTTGCGGTACAATGCACGAGAGCTCCGCTTCGTCTTCAGGATGAGGAGCGAGATATGGCAATTAACAAACCCCGGATGAGATTATGATTGCTCACCTGAGTGTGGCTATGATACAGTCACAGATGCAGAGGATAGAGAAGCTATCTACTCTTGGAAAACACAGTTAGTTTTCAAGGTAAAGATAGAAGACACTTTGGCATCAGAGTTGGCTGAGAGTAGAGAGCACGTCACTAGTGCACTCCGGTTTGTGAGGACTCTAGTATCTCGCTTACCGTGCCGATATCAGATCGAGGGTGGTGCCTATGTTGAGCTTACTGATGTTCAGTCAGAGCTCCAGGCACTCATTCATACCATTTTCAGTGGGGAGACCGTTGGCTGTAAGGTTACTCAACTTACAGTCATGTCAGCATTGTTCACGAGGCAACGAGGAGCAGAGGTGAACTTCAGTCTCAGATCACAGCTGGTGAGGATATGCTGCATTGACATAGCATTCTTCGACAGAGTTTTCATAGCTCCAGATAGTGATACGGTTAACAATCTCGTTGAGGGATTGATTGCTCGAGATCACGACCAGTAAACTTCAGTTCCCACCTCTCAGGATAGACATTACACACAGGAGTTAAACTTGGCGTTACTTTTTCAAGTTAACTCGATGTTGTCATGCATATCTATTCTAAGATCAGCTTTACACACTTGGAGTTTCATTTAGGGTTTTATGTTAACTGATGGTAGTCTTCCAGTTAACTTGCTTTCAATAAGGACGTGCATGCTTGCACAATTGTCCATTTTTAGATTAGATGTTTCGGTTAACTGATGGTAGTTTTCGGTTGACTGTATAGTTTACTTCATTAGGGTTTGGCAGCAAATCTTGCATGCATTGCAAGATGTAGATGACTCAAGGTGATTTTAGGGTTCCCTACACCTTGATGTATATAAATAAGAGCTTTTGCTCATTTGTAAATAACTTTTGCTTGAGAGAGAAATATATGCTGCGCCTACCTTGCCCTCAATATTGCTCTTTTGGTATTTGTTCATGTGTCTTTACTATTGCAATTAATTGTTATGCCACATAGGGTTTCATGCGATTGTGATGGTGAATTCTTTCCATAGTTTAGATAAATCTGTTTTGTGCATCTTTGCCATTATGATCAATTGTTATGCCACATAGGGTTTCATGCGATTGTGATGATAAATCTGTTTTGTGAACCTTTACTATTATGATCAAGCGTTATGCCACATAGGGTTTCAGGAGATTATCATGGTAAATTCTTAAATCTGTTTTGTGCCTAATAAACTTGTTCAGATTGAGATAATAGTTGCACCACCTTGCCTTCAAGTAGAGAATCTGAATCCGTTTATCGTCTGATAGTCAAAACCTTGCTCCGTTTTCTCATGCTCTGTTTTCTTGAGGAAACTGGATAGAATTTAAGTTATTAAGTTTAGTTGTAGTTAGTAGATCTGCAAAACCAGAAAAACTCAGCTGCAACGTATATAGTTTTCGAGAAAGCCTTGTACCTCTACAGCTGAAACAAAAAGACAGGAATTAGTTTAGTTTATTTCCATTTGCAAGTACTTTTGTCAAGCACAACGAGGGAGCTTCCCCTCCTAATTTGAAGAGCACTCATTGCGTAGTGTGCATAGCTGTTCGTACCAACTCTTACTCCAGAGGTGTTAGTTGTTACGCCAACAATGATCCAATCTCGCCGAACAACATTCCTCCTCTTAGGAAGAAACAAAACCAAGATGATATGCGGGATGTCTTCCCATTCCAAAAAAGATCGAGAGAGAAGAAGAATGATAGATGATGTCTCTGAACAATGCTCAAGTGTCTCCATGTCGATGCTGAAAGGTGTCACACTCCAAATAGGCGTTCTAGGCCACATTGCTGAAGAAGACAATCTAGAATCACCTAGAAACGATTGTAGAACATAATCCAAAGACAAGGAAATCTCCTCTGAAGAAACCTCCTCCGAATGCTGTCCAAAAGTATCCACACTCATATCAAACTGCAAAGAATGATCATGTAGAGAATGAACAAGAGGATCAGAGAATTCCCTTGCAACAACTGAAGAAGAATTGCCTCCATCAAAGAGAAGATGTATGCAATCAATGGTGTCTCCCAAATCTGAAATATGGGACTCAACAAATAACCCACCAATGTTTGTTAAGTATGCATCCCAAATGGATGTAGCTGGAAGACGATGTAGATCCTGCTGCATTGAATCACAAGAGGTCAAACTTGTGCCAATATGAGCATCATTAAATGCAACAGTAGATGGAGGAGATGAAATACAAGGCTCAAGAACAAGATCGGATGTGAGAACACCCAAGTTCAAGAAGCTAAATGTTTCCTCTGAATCATGGTTCACACTAGAAGTGTAATCAACAACCGAAGGAACAATGTCACCATCAAGAGAAAAATCTGCAAAGGTATACAACCGAGATGAATGATCAACCATCCTAGTAGCAATGACCTCTCTACTCTCCAAGTCTTAAATGATAACTGAATTAGGAATGAATTCCACAGTTCTCCCATCTTCACCATGTGTAATCTGATATATGGAAAGAAGATTGTTCATCAAATGAGGAACACACAAAACATCTTGGAAGGTGTTTTCCCCAAGGCTAATAGATCCCTTCCCAAGTACACTCATGTATGTATTGTTTCGCATCAAAATAGGAGACATAGTGCATGGCTCAAAAGAACTATACGTGGTCATATGTCATGGTCATGGTTAGGCATGTGCCCCATATAGGGGCACATGATTGATTGGAACTAGCTATAAAGGGCTATGGTTATGCTTGAATTGACCATTACGAGTCACTTGATCAAGATAAGAAATTCATAATGGCACAAAAGAATCCCTTGTTGAGGGCGCAATCTTGTTGTTGACGAAACTCTATCCGTCTATTGCCTATGCTTGGGAGGCCGAGCTATATAGAGGAGAGTAGTTTCTAATTTAACTAGGTTGATTTGAGCTCAAAGATTGCAATAGAAGTTCAAGTGGAACCGATCTTTGGTAGGTTTTTATGGCAATATTTTATGCCATATGTTGAGGGTTGGTAGAATGAATTATACATGATATAATGTGAAAATTAATAAATAATGTTTTTGAGATAATTTGGTTTATTCTAATTCAGGATGCTCTACATATGTTGCCTTTTTCTACATGTGGAAAGAAGAAGTTTGTAATTCTATTCATACTTAAGATCTATTCCCCTGAATGTCATCTTCTCGAGGTAATCATTAATTTTATGTTGCCGTTTTAGGTATAGGTTGGGGTTCATGTTCATGGGTATAGCAATTTTTTTTCCCAAGTTCAGTATGGTTGGGTACAATCATGCACTATACATGATATTTTACATATATAAAAATACCCATCATTTGCAAATAAAATAAACAAAATTGAAAACACGAGTAATAGTGATAAAATTAATTGACAGCCCAATGTCAAATGTTGAATCAATACAAAATTACAAATAGTTATCTTCATCTTGCTCTTCATTGAGAGCATCAATGCCATCACTTGGTTGATGTTTCATTTGAATAATAGTAGCATTATATTTACACAATAATGATACGACAGATTGAATGCGTGAATGGAATTCAATTACATAGGTTTAAAATAGTAAAAACATGACAATTTTTACCCTAAACCCTAAACCCTATTTTTTGAAAAAACATGACAAGAAGGGAAAAATGAGAAAAAATGTAGGTTATTCAATAACCCATGTTTAAATTTCAAATATACTCTAGTTGATCAAGTCAAAGTCATGTCAATTTGACTTGGCATGGCCTAGGCACTAAGCATTAATTAAAGTAGTTGATTATGTTTTATTCCTATTTTTTGCTTATATATTTGAATCAGTTTTAACTGCAATGCCACTCCAACTATTTGCATCATATGTAAAAGCCTCCTCATCTTCTAAAGAAATTGTGGCAAATTGTGCAACAAAAGCATCCAAGTTGGCATATTGAAGGGCCATAGCTCAATTCTTTGTCGTTCTTTCCATGCACTCCAATTGCTTATGTGACAATAGATGCAAGTTGGAATGCACGTAGACCAACTCCCTTGCCTTTTTTGCAGCCAAGTAGTCGTGCTTAACTAAATGAGTAAAGGTGTATTGTGTGTGTACTCTAGTTTTAGTCAACTCAAGAAGAACTCAAAATTTGTTGAGATTGGAGACAGTTAGTCCAACAGGTCCAATTATAAAATTAAAATATATTATATAACTGCCCAAAAAAAGTAGGAAAGTTGTTTTTAATTAAAAATGCATATCTATGATAGAATTGTGATTGTAAGACGTTGTAGGTAGACAGTGCCTTGGCTAAGGAGGTACCACCATGTGTGAGCATTCTGTTTGTGCTTGTCTCAAGGGGTGCTAAGCTTGTGATTCCTTGAAGTTATAAAATTTCCAAACTCAACCATGACAATTTTCTCTAGATTTGGATTTGGGAAGAGTCTAGTGATTGCAATCTTTTTCCCTTAGTAACTTTAGCATTTCTATATGGTGTCACCATCTTGGGTAAGGATAAAATCTCTATGGAGTGAAAAAACAAATGTTAGGAGATGCAAAAGTGTGGTCATCTTGTTCCGGTGATAAACGATGATTCTTTGCATCTCTTTACAAAATGCTTTTGTGGGGTCATTCTCTTTTGTTGCTATTATGACCTTTATTTTTTCTATTGAGTCTATGTCATCATGGATTTTTTCCAAACATGATCGATTTGGATCAACAAACTTGGTCATAGTCATGATGGGCTTAGTGAAACTCAAAAGATAATCCACACAAACCCACCAATTATCATCCGCGATCAATGCTTTGACCTTTTGGGCCTTCTTGGAATTTGATTGCCTTCGTACACTTTAGAGGTTGTTGATGATGATGGCACTCAATGCCTTATGAACCTTCACAAGTCATCTCAAAATGATTGTGTGTGATTCAAATTGAATTTTAACAATCTATTATTGTATAAAAAAATTAAAACAAAGTTGAAAAACTAAATGAGATAGTTAAAAATTTATAGAAAATTTAAAGTAAATAAATTAATAAAAAGGTCCACAAATTGTAGAACAAATAGTTAAGCTGTTGAAAGACATGGATAATGGTTGCAGGTTCAAATCCTTGAATTCAACTGTTCCATGAGTAAGGGTAGCTCATGTGGTTGGAGGATATAGGGGTTGCATTATTAACTATTAAGACCTCATAAATGGGTCCCAACTAGTTTAATTCCTTTTTCCTTTGTATAAAAAAAAAGTAAATCAAAAATTAAATATTGAAATTTCATAAACTTGGCTTCAACAAAACCAATTTGAAGGACTTGAAGTTGGCTTGTGACATATGATTGTTAGTCACAAACATTTTTATCTCCTTGGTCTTCGTGTAGATTTCTTTGATCCATTGGATTTGTGTACCAATTTTCTACATCACCAAGTTGAGTGAGTGGATGACACATGGTTGCCTCTATGAGGATGTTGGCAATGAAATTTGCATCTTTCATGTGCCCCTTGCAATGAATTTCCCTAATAAACACCGCCCCTTTAGGGCACATTGCAATAGCATAAATTAAGGGCTTGTTTTTGCAATTTTCCTGCCCATTTGAAAAGATAGATGATCTCATTTTAGCCCACAAAACCCAAATTGTGTTGAAAGATGTCTCTACAATTATTTTTCTTTTTCCAATAAGGTGGTGTCGAGCTTTTTGTATGGAGGCCTTGTATAACATACGGGTGTTTGACTAATTGCTGTCATTGTTTCCCTCCAATATGGCACTCTTAGAAGTTTGAAAGAAAGCTCAATGGCATAAATGCAACATACAAGGTGTTTATCTGCAACGGCCCTTGTCTCATTTTGAAATTCCCTCTCTAATGGGCATCTTATTCAAGAAAAAAAGGGGCTACTATCTTCTTGGGAAGATGGTGTCACAATGAACAGATGTGTGGCAACCACTATTAGAGAAGTGGAAGATGGCTTGAGCAATCCTCCCTTGGCTAAAGGATGGTTTTTAAATTTTTCTCTTGTTTGCACTTTCTACTACTTCTTGCTCTTTGATAAGTGTTTACTCCTTTGGAAACCCATATTTATTTGGCCTTGGACATATTCTAATTCCTTGGTTAGCCGTTGCACACAAGTGAGCTTTCACTTGACCATACAAGCTCTTATGCTTATTATGGCATTGACTATAATGTCAAAGATAACTTTTGCCTTTCGGAATTTACTCAATTATTGTGACATGTTTCCAAAGAAGTGATCCTTGGTCAAATTTGAAAGTCATTTCCATTGCCAAGCCTATTGAACTATAACCAGTAGCCATTGTAAAATATATAGATCCTTGTACCTACATGTTTTAAAATAAACTAATATCAGGAAAATAAAAAAATTGTAACCTTGTGCTATGTAAAAGTGTAATGTCCCCATTTTTACATCATGTTGTTTTGTGAATTCTGGCTGGTTTCTAAGGTTTCCTTGTAAGCAAGGTGAGTTGGGGAACTCCAAAGTTCTTGGAGGATGCAATTCTGGTGATGCAAGGTTTCTAATTATGGCAATGAGCTCAAAGGGTAACTCTGGTCTGAATGACACTCTCCGTAGTGTTTTTTAGACTTTTGAGGTGTTCTCCAAACTTCTTGGGGAGCATGCCTATTATTAGCAAGTCACCAAATTGGCTTCATTCACTCATCCAATGCCTCAGTATCATGTTGGTGTAGTCAAAACTGGATTCTGATGTGTTTAGGGATTTCCTGTGATTTGGAGTAAATATTTTAATATTTCTATCAAGTTTATAATGTTTTATTAATATTTTTATAACTGAAGTGTAATGACTTTTCAAAAAGGGAAAGTGGTCTCCAAGCTGGATGCCTAGGAGAAATAAGGGTGTTGCACATGAAAATAAGGTTTTATTTTAAATTAAAAAGAATTTGTGGGGAAAAGTGAATTAATTAATTATTTTTAATTGGAGTTTTCCCTCTCAAAAATCTATAAAAGAGGCATTGGGGCTCATTGTTTGGGATGCTGAAGACATTGGTTCTCTTGAATCTTTGAGGAAGAAATCCCTCAAGGGTTTTCTAGTTTTGGAATTGCAAGACATTCCCTAGCTAGACTGTGGAGTGATTCCAACCAGGGGTCACTAGTGGAGCTGATTGTAAGTTTTCCATTTTGGCATTCTCTGCTGGATTACTTTGATGTGTTCTATTTTGCAATGTTATGGTGAGACTTCTTACAGCTTCCGAGTGTTTGGAGTTGGAAATTACTTGGAGTTGCTTGCGGGTCATACCCCTGCAAGTACATGCCGTACCATATATTTGATTCATGCTGATTGAAGAAGTTGAGATATGTTTCTGGTTTTTTTACCACTGATTTCCCTATGCTAGTCGACCAGGTTTGAGGATTTGCAAGGTTTGAAATGAAGTTTCTGAATTTTCTAGCATCAAGTCGCTCCCTAGGCAGGCCGTACCACTGCAGGCAGGGATAAATGGGCTCATATCAGTCCATTTCTGGCTTGTTAATGGCTGCTGATCACTCCCAATGAGGCACCTAGGATGCATGAAGAGTTTCCGGGTGATAGAGGGTGTTGGAGAGTGCTCAATAAATTCAAAACAAATGATCTTCTATCTGCCCCTGTTCTGATCAGTTTCTGATTTTAGCAACAGCAGGTCTGTAGCAGCCTTTTACTATGAGGAAGAATTCATTTCCAGTGTCCTACTCCAGTCCCTACGAGGTATAATGACAATACTTAATGTTGGGTGACTTGTTTCATCATTTAGCAACATTTTGGGGTGATTCCAATCAGTTTATATTTCATATTCTATTTGTAAAAGCAGGTGCATATCTTGGATTGGGAAAATTAATGAGCTAATATTGTAACACTGATTGGTAGTACAATTAGTGACCTGGCTCTTGATTTGGTTTTGCTAGTTACCCCACTGCATAAGTGGCTCTTGTACTCACCCCACTGCAAAGTGGTCTGTTTCTCACTCACCACTGAAAAGTGGAAGAGTTGCTCATTTCTTGTATTCACTCATCACTGAGAAGTGGAAGAGTTAGTTTTGCATTTCCTTATTGTATAAGCTTACCCACTGAAGAGGTGGTAATGCCTCAAGCTAACCCCACTGAATAAGTGGTTCCACTTTCAGCTGCTTTAATTGCCAGTATTATTGTAATCCTTACACAGTATGCTCTGACCTTGCCCAAATTGGGAACATGGTGATCAGAATGTGGAAAGGAAAGTTGATTAGCAATTTCCATTGTTGAGCTAACAAGAATTTTCAAACAAAATTTGGGGTGGTTATTACAAAACATGAAAGTAAAAACAAAAAAAAAAAAACAACATATTGCCGTCCAAAACAATAAAAATTGAATAACAATTCAGAAAAACTTGAAAAAAACATGGAAGCTTGGAAATAAACTTTACAAAATTTACAAAAGAAAATGAAAAAAGCTTACTTGTAATGATGAATGTCCTTGATACAAGCTAAAAATATCCTTGTAAAATAACAAAGATACCTTTGCAACACTCAAATACAATAGCAACCGTGAACAATGACAAATAGTTTCGGAAGTTGGGAGCGAGGTAATTTGGAATTTGCATTTTTGTGTTTATTTTTGTTGTTTTTGAGTTTTTAAATTGCTTTTAGGGATTACTTTTAACATTTTAGGTTTTTTCACTTAAAAATATGCTTAAAAAACCTCTTTGTTATGCTTTTTGTGCCACTAGCTCTGTGGGCTTGCCCAAGGCACTACCTAGTAGCCTCAGGTATGGATATAGCATATTTGAGGTGCCTAGGCTATGCCCTAGGCTGTAATGTCCCCATTTTCCGAGCATCAGAGTTCGTAAGGATTAGCCTATCAATTGACCCTCGTAGGCTAACACTGATAGTTAGAGGGTCCTTCGTGGCAGTAATCAGGGTGTTTTTCTCCTTTAGAGCTCAAAATGGGTTTAGTTTGGCCTTCGTTTGACTCAGTTCTTCATACTTACTATTTATAGTAAGTCACCATTTTAGGGGAGTCAGGGTTACTAAATTTAGTAAGGCACCTGAACAGGTTTCAGATGCAGTGTTGACCTCTTATTTGGTTGGATGGGCAAAATATTAAATCATTAATGATTAATTATCATTAAAGGTATTTTAATGATAATTAAATATTATAAAGTTAAATTATAAATTAAAAGTGTACTTTATTTCCAATGAGGCCATGACCCTCAATTTAAATCACTTAAAGTACATTTTTATATTATTATTTGGACACCCAAGGTTAGAGAGATATTATAAAGTTTTATTAAAAACCTAAAGTGGATTTCAAAAGAGGATTAAAAGCAGCTTAAGAGGTCGACCTTCTTGAGGAATTATAAAAGGGCATCAAAGGCATTCAAATTGAATATGTTTTGAGAATATTAAATTGTGTCTTTGGAGTTCGTGCTTGGAGAGGAAACCAATTAGGGTTTTCTGCCAATTCCGCATTGGAGAACGAAAACTCTTCAGTGTTAGTGCAATTTTGAGGCTGTGCAATACCAGATGATATTATTGCTTGAGAGGGCTTCATTCAGGAGTCCATTTGGAGCTTACAGGTGAAAAAAATCAACATAGGGTTTGAGGCAGTTTAAAGGTATATCTATTGCAGACCTAAGTTATTCATTGGCAGCCATTATCAATTAGGTTTCAAGCTATTTAATGTGTTGCTACAGTACCCGCGCTACAGGGCTTGCGAACAGTACGCATGAACAGTGAATTTGCTACAGTATGTGTGAATAGTGAATTTGCTACAGTATGCGTGAATAGTGCCCCGCGCTACAGTGTACGCTACAGTACTTTGGCAATTTGGTAAAATTTACACAAGGGTTTCACAGCAGATTTATTTTGAAGAAATCTGATATAAAATCAGATCTTTCACAGCCACAGCTGGGACGCCAATGGAGGCTTGTTTTTATTGTGGAGCACTCATTTGACATCGAATTCACTTGGGACTTGGTTCACCCTCTTCCTTGGGTTTTAGAGATCACATTTGGAGCTTGGGACAGAATCTTAATGCTTTATATTATTTTATTTTTGAGAATCAGACCAGAACAGGGGTGGCTGGCTGGAGGCATTCGATTTGACTTGGGAAAGCACAATTTCAATCGGTTTTTGCTTGCTTTTTCATCCCCATTCAAGGGCGCTTCAATTCAATCAAGTTCTTCTCATTAATCAGTCCATTAGTATTGCATTTTTAGAGTATAGTTACAGCTGTAGGTTGCATACATTTGCATATTTAGATTCCATGCTAAGGCTGCAAATTGTACTCAGAAAATCTTTTGATATTCATATGTTGTAATGCCAAGAGTCTTGGCAGTTTGATATCATCATTATTGTGATCAATTTGACTGCAATTAAGGAGATACAAGTTGCTGGTTTGAGATAGATATTATTGCATTGTAATTTACATTGATAGTATGTATGGCAAGTGTTTGACTAAATGTCGACAAGCTGTAGCTGCACTTGCACTCATAGTTTTTTCATGTACTTGCATTTGAAAATCCAAAAGGAGCATTATATTGCATTTAGATCTGATTATAGATATTGAAGAAATGTTTTAAAGCTTTCTATTTATCTTGGCACTCATTTCTATCAAGCACATCAAACTGAAAATGCTATCCCAGCCAACAAAGGCTTTACATCAGTGGTGTTTGACTATTCCTTGGGCAAGAAATCAGAAAATTTATATTAAATTGGGCAAGGGATATCTCATAGGAAAAGCCTCCTAGTACCCAAGCCAAACCCGGATCCATTTGGTCTGGTTATGGGGTTCTACTTGGATAAACTTGGCAACATAGAATTTATCAATAAGAAAAATATAAAAGATTATGATTCTTTGTATCTGTGATAGAATGTAAGCTTATGCTTGTGCAATTGTCCACCATTTCCTTTCAAAAGATTTTGGATACCCTTCGAAAAAGTGCATGTGAACTCAAACAAAAATATTGTAATTCAATTTACTGGTAATTATCCAAAAAGAAAGTCACGTCCAAATACTATGCTAAACATTCCATGCATGTTTGTAGTTAACACCATCAGTCTAATAGAAATTTTAATAATCTTTATTGTTGATAGAAAAATGTTTAACAGTTTTTCCTTTTTATATTCATTCTTTTCCAGTATCTATTTTAAGTATTGCACCATGAATGATGGTGACTGGGATAACTTTTCTTCTTTATGCATTTCTCCTGGTTGGTACCTCCTCTTATGTGGATGATTGCTTCTTGTGCCTGTGTGCAGATGATCTCTAGATTACTGTGTGCTTCATCTGACATTTTTCCTTACTGATTCCAATATTTAAATGCTTATTAAATGCAGTTAACTTCCTTTCTGTGTTTTATGAACTTGGATGTCAATGCAGTAGGAATGATACTTTTATTCTGCTCCTCATTGTAGCATTGGTTTTCACTTACATGCTCTGCATTCCAAACCCACTTTTTCATTTATTAAATTCATTATACAGGTTCTTTTATTAGTTTGATCAAGTTGAGAAAAACTTAACCATCGTACACATCTTAGATCTCAATTTATTTATTTATTTTTTGTTCTAGTCTAGCGGACTGTGCTCTCACACATTGTCAATGCTTGTGAACGATGCTCCTGGAGTCCTCAATATTGTGACCGGTGTTTTTGCTCGCAGAGGCTACAATATTCAGGTTTGACAGGTTTTGAAACACTATACTATATTGAAAAGTGTAGTGCACACTGCAAACTATCATGATAGTAATCCAGAGGTTTGCCTGTATGTTTACAGAGCCTGGCTGTGGGTCATGCAGAAAAGGAAGGAACTTCACGAATAACTACTGTGGTTCCTGGAACAGATGATTCCATTGGGAAGCTGCTTCAACAGTTAAATAAAATAGTCGATGTTCTCAAGGTTAGGACAGATGATATATTATTCCATTTAATGTCTGCAATAATGGTTTGTTTCTATTATTTTCTTCTTTTCAGTGAGCCAATCTCTATATCAGACAAGCACCTTGAGATTGGAAGGATGCCAGAAGGTTGTAACAAATTACCACGCAGTGTCAGCAGTACTTCAGGCAACATAATTCATCAGGGAACAGAAATTTATTTATTATGGGTTCATTGTACATTGCTTACTGCTTACATGGAGTTCAACTTTGCAGGTTGAGGATATAACACATCTGCCATTTGCAGAAAGAGAATTAGTGCTTCTCAAGATTGCTGCAAATAGCACTGTGCGTAGAGATATCTTAGACATTGCAAACATCTTTCGAGCAAAGCCTGTGGATATATCAGATCACAGTGTTACACTTGAGGTATTTACCTTCATTTCTATTCTTCTTTTAATTTAAATGTTTATTATTACTTGGAAATTTCTGTTATTATCAGTCATAAGAATATTATGTTATTTTCAATAGCTACATGTTTAGTATTGCCTGTTTTTATGTCCATTTTGAAAATGCTGTAATTTGGCATTAAGAAGGTACTTTCTTTTGAAGATAACAAATTACTGAGCAGTAGATTCTTTGGAGTCATTCATCCAGAGATGCATTTATTTCAATTAGAATTGTCTCAAAATCCAGACAGGATAAAGAATACTGAAATCATCTCTCTTGCCTCAGCTCACAGGAGACTTGGAGAAAATGGCTGCATTGCAGTTGATACTTGAGCCCTACGGCATATGTGAAGTCAGTGGCTCTCCTGTACCTTTTAATTTGTGCATTTTTTTTTTAATTAGCATTTACTAGTCTAAAAGTAGTTATGATTCTTTTCTTTCTGTGGAGATTATTATCACAAGACAGCTGTTGCTGTATTATGCATGCTGAACATGATGTTGGTTGGTTTGTTCTCTATAGGTGGCTAGGACTGGACGAGTTGCATTGGTTCGGGAGTCTGGTGTAAATTCTAAGTATCTAAGAGATTCCTCAGTCCCATTATAATGAAAAATTGAAGTTTATCTTCAGCATTAATTTAAATAAATACTTTGCCTAGTAATGCAACATTGTGTAACTATTCCATGGTTTGTTAAGAATTTTTTCAGCATGCGGTATCTTCGTGCAGCAACATGAAGTAGTAAAATCTTGCAGATTAGAGTTTGGTTGAGGCTAAACCTTGGAACATGAACCTTGAAAACTAATTAATAAGTTCTGTTGCATTTGTTCTGAGTTTGTAAGCAACCATTTTTCAATCTAGCTATTAAGTTGAGCAGTGATGGGCATAGTTCATTGCTTCAATTCTAAAGGCCTTTGTTGATTTTAAAGTCCAACTGTGGTGACATGGAGATGAAAATAAAAAAAATAAAGACCTGGTCAATGTTGGCAAAATAGAAGATTCAATGATAAAAGGAATGATGAAAGTTCAAAGGAATATAAACTTTGAAAGAGACTAAATAGTGGTAAGTGATGGGTGGCATCCACCAAATGTGGATGGTTAGACTTTTAAGTTTGAAGTGAAAGAGCATGTGAATGTGTATAAGCCATCTAACCCATCTTGAATTATTGATTTTTTTGGAGAGCTTTATATGTTTTTTACCCAGATGTAGTCAAAACATACCCAAACCCAAATTTGTTTTTTTCCTTATGGGTGTGTGGTGTACCTGAGTCACCATACTTGTACCTGCACCTGTACTGGTAACTTGAACTCTCACCAATCAACTCTGCAACTTTGTAACTGTACAGTCCCACATGGAAGAACTAAAATGGTAAGACTCTAAAGCTTTCTATAACACACCTAGGGATGGTTGATTCTTGAGGTCAGTTTCCAATGATGTGACCAAGAGAAAGTGGGCAGGAAATATGACTGCCCTCAACCTTGGGTGGGTAAGTGACCTTTCATCCCCTACCACAATTACAGGCCCTCCTTACCTCCTAAATATAGTAAAATTCCTATGATTGAAGCTGGACATTTATACTGTTTTCCTAAAACTCCAATGATCATGATGAAGAATTATGTTTGGATATGCAAAGAGCATAAAAACCATCTACGCTAGAGGACTGATATGGGAACTAAGCAAGCAGAAGTTTGAGATCAGTTTCAACACAAAGATTAATCTCTGCAAAATGAAACTGCAGTCTTGTATTCCAATATCTGCATATGTGAATAAAACAATATAAATATATAGGCATAAATATGCCTAAATTAAAGGATTTGGAGATATTTTTCAAATCTTATCATATGGACTTGTTGTACCCCAAATTAAATTTTTTGCTACACTTCGGCATTTTGAAGAAATGGTCAAAAGTCTTGTTAAAATTGTCAAAAAAGGTCAAACTGGGAATTTACATGTCTTGCATGAGGGTCAAAAACTCGAAATTTTCAAAATCTGACAATTTGGGTCTGCTCAGAGCGACTTAGTCTACAAAACCCAAATCTTAGTTTTTCAGCCCTAAATTTTAGGAAAATTTCTATTTTTAGAAACTTTTTAAAAATAGAACTTTTTCTGGGTTTCTTTTGAAATTGGATGTTGGCAAAATTTTCTAAAAATAGAAAATTTATAAAAATAGAAAGTTTGGCTTTTAGGGTTCAAACTGATTTTGATTGGTTAAAAATACTTCCTCATCAGGCTAGTCCAGTAAGAATCACAAAAAGATCAGTTTTGCCCTAGTGGATCTATTATGCTTTTTCAGAGGTTGTTTTAGGAGCTCCAAGGCCATTAATGGAGGTCAGTCAACTGCCAGGTGTCAGATTCAAAGTCTAAGGCACTGCTTAGATAAAAAAATTGCAATGGATGATCAAGGGACGAAGAACGGAGAATGGAAGTTGAAGAATCATGAAAATTGCAAAATTTTGGCTAACTTTGGAAAGTTCAGGCACCCCTACCTAGTCTAGGCGCCTAGATGTTCATGCCTTAGAAAATTTTTCATCTCCAACAATCAAAGCAATGGCAAGCACGTGGAATGAAGGGAAAGTTGAAATTTGCAAAATAAAAACTAACATTGCCAAGCATAGGCGCCCCAGGAGGAGATAGGCGTCCAGTCTTTCAAGAGGTCAGATGATGGATTAGGGTTTTCTCATCCCAGACGATGTTGCTCAGAATCCTCACAGCACTGCACTGAATCCATCAACACAGTCATCAGATCAATCAGTCAGCCAGAATTGAAGATCGAACGGAGAGGGCTTGACAAAGTAGTAGAATGCAAATCATGAAAAACTCAAAAAATATTCTAAGTCTGGGAATTCTGGGCGCCCTAGGTAACCAAGGGTGCCTAGGGTTTTGGAGGCTCAAATCCAAAAATTAGGGTTTTCCAGATCAGTCAATCCCTTCTGAATTTTCTAGCATCGTAGTGGATATCTAAGCCTGATCATCAGACTCCTCAGCTGTGGGAAAATTTAGATTGAATGGAGGACAAAACATGAAGGTCAAGTTTAAAGGTTGAAAAAGAGCTAAAAATGGCTAAGGCTAGAGATCTTGGGCGCCCTAGGAGGAGATAGGCGCCCAAGCTTTTGGGTCATCAAATGGGTGAATTTGCAGTAGCACCCTCAAGCATGTCTTCTTCAGTTTTGATCAAGCTCTCCAATGCAATCATCAACATGCACATCGAAGTTATCAATCATCAAATATTGCAGATTGATTGAGGGGTAAAAATTGTGTAAAATGTCAAAAGTCAAAAGCAAAGCTGAAAATGTCATAAAATAAACCAACTCTAGAGGAGTGGGGCGCCCCAGCTAGCCAGGGGTGCCCAAGCTTTTGACCCCCAAGATTCAGTTTTCAGAAGATATCACCTCTAGAAGACCCTCCTCCGAATTCATCAAGCTATCCAGCAAATCTGACAGCCAGTCGATCGAGTCAGTCTAGTTCACGAAATTGTGAAATCATCTGAAGGTGAGGAAACAAGCAAGAAATTGAAGAATGTGAAAAATGACAAACACTGGTAAGCCTGGGCGCCCTAGGTAGCCAGGGGTGCCCAACTTTTTGACGCATCAAATGAAATTTTTAGCGGAAGTAGCCTCTAGGATGATCTCATCAAATTCATTCATGCTGCACGATGGATCATGTAGTCAGCTCACGAGATTCTCTGAGTTCCCGGAAATCAAGATTAAACTGGGGTCAAAACTCAAGCAAAAGTTGAAATTTGAAGAAAACTGGCTAATTCTGAAGAAGAAAAACGCCCCTAGGCAAGAAAGGCGCCCAAGGCTCAATGCCTTAGTAAATCTTTTAGTTTTCATCATGCATCAGTTGAAAAGTGTCCAAATTCAATGCACCTGCTCAGGATTGGCTTCAAGAAGTTTTAAAGTTGGGGAATAAAGTGTTTTATTTATCCTCAAAACTTATTTAAGAGGGCTTTGGCATTCATTGTTCACTTTTTGCAGGTTGGAGTTAGAGGAGGAGACATAATTTTCTTCATTTCAAGATTCAAAGGCCTAAACCCAACGCTTTTTCAGAGTTCTTCATATTTTCCGGATTAGTACACAAAGGGGCTCGCTTTTTCATGCTTTATTTCTCTAGGGCATCAATTTTCGAAAGAAGGGGGTCAATATTTTCCAATTTCAACAATCTGGGTCAGCTTGGTTTTCAATTCTCTACAACTTTGAAGAATTTTTCAACTTTCAAGAAACTACTTTTCCCACACATGTCCAAGAAATCTTCAGTATTTTCAAAATTTGATCAACTAGGTTTATCCAAAACGTGATTCTGCACAAAACCCAACTGAGCTTTTTTTCAGGAAAAATTCAAAAGTTAGGGTTTCTGCTTTTTCAACCAGCCATCAACAATTTTCAAAAAAGAACAATCTGGGTTTTCTTGCAACAAAATTCTCTACAAAACCCATATCTCCAATTTTTTTTGAAAAATCCGCCCATTTGAAGAAGAAAAATCAGCAAGCTAAATTTAGCTTTTGTGCAGAACTTGTCCGAGCATAGTCGAGTTTACAGTCAAACTTCAAGTTTTTTAACATACAGTATTCTCCTATGGAATTCAAAGCCAAACAAGTGTTATATCATGATTATTTGAATGAACGATGTTGAGAAGTGCTTTTTCAATACCACCATGGACAAAAAAATCATCTTAGTTGAAGAATGTGAAAGGTTGTGGTATAAGCAAAAGGACAAGTATTGAAAAAGATTTGTACAATACTTTTCTATTGAAAAATCAGCAACTGCTGAAGAAACATAGGAATGTTAGAAGATGGTCACACACAAGGAAAATGATATGTTGAAGCAAGATGATATATTTAAAAGGTCATCACTCCAGTTGCAGAGCCAACAAAATTAGCAAGATTTGATAAAGCAGTTGATGAGATCAAAGATTTTCTAAGATCAATTGCAGAAGGTGAAGAGATCCTGGAAAAACGGAATTTTGCTATAGATGGTATTGATGCTTCTGATAAAGATATAGTTTCCAACTTTTTGGCAGATGTGGTTAAGATTTAAAGTAGCAGTGAACGTGAAGCTTTCTCCGAGCTTTCTTTCCATTCTTATCTCATGCTTTCTTTCTATTCCTATCCCAGGCTTAACCATTCTTTGAAAGAGAAAAGAAGACAAGTTGTAATAGTCGGCACTTTCCCTGTTTTATGCTTTCATAGGTTGTTAGATGCTTATCTTGTTTTAGTTTTAGAAATAAAGCTTGCATGTTGGCAAGTCTTAGTTGTAAAAGCATGGAGATTTTAGGGTTCCCTACTTCCATGCTTGTGTATAAATAAGGGCAGCCTTGCCCATTTATTTTTAACTGTGCTTGTGATAACAAATTGCTGAGCCTATTTTGCCTGCAAGTTGTTGTTTAGTTTCAGTTCACTTAGTGTAAGAGCAAGCTTGTATGCCTCTTTAGCTACAAGTTATTGTTTAGTTCTTGTATCTTGTGTCAATGTACTCTGGTTGATCACTAAACTGTAAGCCTATTTTGCTACAATCCTGCTGTCCTAGAAGTGTAATCTGTGTTACTTGAGATTTGAGAAATAAAGTCTTGTGCCTACTTTGCCTTGATATAATGTCTTGAATTTCTGTTTTATGTGTTATGCTTATATGATCTCTATTTTAGCTTGCATTGAAAGTAAGTAGATGTGCATTGGAAGAAAGTTTATTTAAGTATTTATGTCAAAGAATCATTCCTTGTTCATTTCTAACTCTCTTGCTTTGCATTACTTGAGTAGTTAGAAACGTCATTAGAGTAGGCTTAGTTGTAGTTGAACTCCTAAAAGAGAAAATCTTAGCTACGACGCTTGAGTTTTATAACCTTGTCCTTTTAGCTGAACAAAAAGATTGGAAAATTAGTTTAGTTTACTTTCTTTTAAGCAACATCAGCAAAGAGGGAGCTTCCCCTCCTATTTTGAAGAACAATTTATCTGTGCACAACTGTTCGTTTCTAATCCGCATTCTAGAGGTGCGAATTGAAACACCAATAGTTTTCTGGTGCCCATCGTGGGGCACGAGGCATAAAACTTCAAGAAAGCTTACGCTTTATGATACAGGAATGACCATCTGGCACCCTATTGCATGATCCGGCTAGAAGCAATGGGTGATAACAACAACAATGTTGGCAATAATCGAAGATGTCCACCCCCATTACCTTGGGCTAACAACATTGGACCTTTGGTTTTGCGGGAACATCATGAATTACCTAAAGGGTCAAGGAAGTACTTTCCCCAGTTTCACGATGACGGGAGTCAACATCCTGATGATCATCTTTCTGCCTTCTCAACGGCCTGCGCCATCTTGCACGTGGCACATGAAGACATTGCGGTGCGTCTCTTTGTGGAGACTCTTGTTGGGAATGCTGTTGACTTGTTCAATCACCTAGAGTTGGGCATTATCACAAGCTAGGAAACTATGAGTATGAAATTCTTGGCAAGATTCAAGCCTGCTGAAGACAGTTATTGGTTGTTTGCCCAACTTGCAAATTCAAAGATGGAGTACAATGAGCCCATGAGGGAGTTGGTAGCAAGATTTTATCATCTTGTTACAAGACTTTCTTCTACACTTAATCCATCACCGAAGATTTTGATGAGCTGTTTCATAAATGCTCTTCCATTAGAGATAGCCTTCTAAAGAAACATAAATGATGGATGCGCAAGAACATGCCATTGAGCTGGAAGATAATATGATTACTTATGGCAAGATGAAGAAGGATTCAATCAGGCCTCTGGTTCAGAGTTCTGCAGATCAACAGCTACAAAAGGTAGCCAATGAGATGCTTGCACTACCACCACCACAATATCAACCTCAACAACAGTACCAACCTCAGCAATTGTACCAGCCAAAGAGAAATAATTTTCAGCCTTTCAATAATTATAGGCCACGGTTGCCGACACCTCCACCAAGACCACTAGTTGAAGCTACACAAAATGCAGTATTTTGTCCTTTCCATGATACCGATGCACATATCAGTACTACATGTCTCGAGAACTTAAGAATGAATCAGATTATGGGATATGTTGATGCTGCACCCAGTTCCAGTTTTGTCCCAACACCAAGTTCGAATGTTGTCTTACCACAGACGGACAACTTCGATGGCGTCTTTGCTCCGGGATACTTTCAAAGTGAACTCGTTATTAAAGAAGAGTACCTATGCCACTACTCTCATGTAACAAATCACAGAAGAAACTCTTTGCCTGTGTTTACAAGTGCTCTACACTTGCAAGCACAAAAGGAAGAAGAGAGGCGGAGAGCTAAAAAACAAGTTAAAGAAGTGGTTGCTCAAGACCCGTCTCCATCCAATTTTGATATTGTAAACTCCATGATGAAGACCAAGGTTAATATTTCACAGTTGGAGTATCTTCGTGATCATCTTGAGTAGCTGGACAAAATAATACATGTAAAGAAAGAAGCTTCAATTCAGTCTACATTGCTCGAGTCATCTGCTCCAACAAAAGAAAAGCCTAAACCCTTCTATATCTCTATATATAGGAGGATTCAAACTGAGCAATTGTATCATTGATTCGGGAGCCTTAGACAACGTCATGCCTCTACAAGTGATGAATGCATTGGGACTTTTGTGCACTTAGACACAGGATGAGTGTTATTCACTTGAGTCTAATTCGGTGTCGTTGGTCAGACAATTGAAGGGCGCTCAAGTAAGGTTGGCAGCTTGCCCAAAGAAAAAGATAAAAATGACCATCCTAGTGGCTGACATTCCAACCAGCTACAGGATGTTGTTGAGTCGGAGCTTTTGTAGAGATCTTAGTGGTGCAATGTAGTTAGATTGGTCATCCGCAACCATTCCTATGGAGGGCAAAATCAAGATAGAACCTGAGCCTAAATATCGATTTATGGTGGTGATAATCCCAAACCCCCAACCCAAATTCTATATCAAGGAATAGGTCTCAGTAATTACGTGACGTCAGAAATAGAAAATGAAGACCAGAACATTGCTTGGTTTGAAAGGAGATTGAAAGAGGATACAAAGTTATGGACAATGCAGTTCAATGGGGGTTATTCAATAGCAGGTTCAAAAGTAGGGGCAATGATCATCTCCCCTAAGGGATTGTTGCACTTGGAATTCACAGAAGTTGAAAAAGAGGCGCTTTTGTTAGGCCTCAAATATGCCGAAGACATGGGAATTGAACTCCTATGTGTTAAAGGAGATGTAGAGCTGATCGATGAGCCAATCAAAGGATACTTCTAGGTCAGAAAGGTCACCTACGACATTATAGAAACCAAGTTTGGGACGCGATCAATTGGTTTGAAGAGCTCGATGAAAGAGACATCCCGAAGATGAACGATAGCAAAACTGACGCCTAAGATTTTGAGGTCTCAGTGGTATTTGCTTCACTCATTGGGCCATATTCTGACTTTTGCTAGGGTGCCTTGGCGTGGGCGTATGGAGATATGAGAATTTCCATCCCAGAAGATTTATCTTCCACAATACCCATCAAAAGAGAAGTGAAGCCTTTTAGGCAAAAATGATATCCTTCAGAGATGGAGTAATTTTCTTTATGTTTTTGTGTCGTGTTTCCCCTTTCCGTGATGTGTTTGTTATTTTGTGTTTCCCCTTTCTCTAAAAGTTTTGTCATGTTTTAGGTGATTAGGCGTCTTGTTTTAGGTGATTTCTAGGGAAGTCCAACTATTAGGTGATTCTAGCAAGTCCTATCCTAGGTGACTTAGGGAAAGTCTTACAATAGGTGATTAGGAAATGTTGCTGACTCCGATACCCAATGGATAAGGCATTGGTCTAAGCTTAAAAGTCCAGATATTCCTTTGTTCTCCTATGCCATAAGTATCCGACATGGTCCCCAGACAGAGCCAAATGTTGTACCCCAAATTAAAATTTTTGCTACACTGAGGCATTTTGAAGAAGTGGTCAAAAGTCTTGTTAAAATTGTCAAAAAAGTTCAAATTGAGAATTGGCATGTCTTGCATGAGAGTCAAAAACTCAATTTTCAAAATCTGATGATCTGGGCCCGCTCAGAGCAACCTAGTCTACAAAACCCAGATCTCAATTTTTCAACCCTAAATTTTAGGAAAATTTCTAAAAATATAACTTTTTCCTAGGTTTCTTTTGAAATGGATGTTGGCAAATTTTTCTAAAAATAGGATGTTTGGCTTTTAGGGTTCAAACTGATTTTGATTGGTCAAAAATACTTCCTCATCAGGCTGGTCCAGTTGGAATCACAAAAAGATCAATTTTGCCCTAGTGGGTCTATTTTGCTTTTTTAGAAGCTGTTTTAGGAGCTCCAAGGCCATTAATTGAGGTCAATCAACTGCCAGGTGTCAGATTTAGAGTCTTAGGCACTGCTCAGATCAATAAATTGCAATAGATGATTGAGGGACGAAGAATGGAGAATGGAAGTTGAAGAATCATGAAAATTGCAAAAGTTTGGCTGTGGAAAGTTCAGGCGCTCCTACCCAGTCCAGCCGCCTAGATGCTCATGCCTTAGAAAATTTTCCATCTCCAATAGTCAAAGCAATGGCAAGCATGTGGAATGAAGGGAAAAGTTGAAATTTGCAAAATAAAAACTACCCTACCAAGCATGGGCGCCCTAGGAGGTGATAGGTGCCCAATCTTTCAAGAGGTCAAATGATGGAATTAGGGTTTGCTCATCTCAAACAATGTTGCTCAGAATCCTCCCAGCTCCACACTGAATCGATTAGTACAATTATTAGATCAATCAGTTAGCCAGAATTGAAGATTGAACGGAGAGGGCTTGATAAAGTAACAAAATGCAAATCATGAAAAACTGAGAAAATATTCCAAGTCTGGGAATTCTGGGCGCCCCAGGTAGCCATGGGTGCCTAGGATTTTGGAGGCTCAAATCTAGCAATTAGGGTTTTCCAAATTAGTCAATCCCTTTAGAATTTTTCCAGCTTCGCAGTGGATATCTAAGCCTGATCATTAGACTCCTCAGCTGGTGGCAAATTTAGATCGAATGGAGGACAAAACATGAAGGTCAAGTTTGAAGGTTGAAAAAGAGCCAAAAATGGCTAAGGTTGGAGATCTTGGGTGCCCCAAGAGGAGATAGGTGCCCGAGCTTTTGGGTCATCAAATGGATGAATTTACAATAGCACCCTCCAATGCAATCATCAACATGCACATCGGAGTTATCAATCATCAAATATTGCAGACTGATCAAGGGGTAAAAATTGTGTAAAATGTCAAAAGTCGAAAGCAAAGTTGAAAATCTCATAAAATAAACCAACTCTGGAGGAGTTGGGCACCCCAGCTAGCCAGGGGCGCCCAAGCTTTTGACCCCCAAGATTTAGTTTTCAGAAGATATCACCTCTAGAAGACCCTCCTCCAAATTCATCAAGCTATCCAACAAATCTGACAACTAGTCGATTGGGTCAGTCTAGCTCACGAAATTGCGAAGTCATCTGTGTTAAATTTAGTGATCAAATTAAATGCATAGAAAATTAATTCAAAATCAGACACAATAACACAACAGATACCCTGGGAAAACCCTCCTCTTGAGGGAGAAAAACCCAGCAACAATATATCACTTATATATTGAATTATCAATGAATGTCTCCTTTACAAAGAGGCCGATATTAAGGCCAAGAATGAGCACCATAATCTGATGCTAACACAACAATGAAGTAACTCCGCCTTCTACAATAATATCGATCTGCTCTATAATGTATTTCTTCTTTTACTCTTGCTCTCACTTGAGAGTATCTAACTATATGAACAAATGAATCTGAATGAATGATCAACAAAAGAGTGAAACATCAAATATATATACAACATTTGAGAGAGGACGTGCCTCTTCAAATGTTCTCAAGTCGGCCTTCACCAAGAGTCGGCCACCAATAATAAATGACGCCCTTTCATGGAAGATCGCGCCTAGTAAAAATCGCGTCTAATGGAGCATGATGTCGGCCTCTTTCAAGATGCAACTCTTCATTAATTAATACATATAAAATCGCGCCTCTTGATGCTTATAAATTAAATAGCCCCTCTTGGCTATAATTTAATTTATCAATTGAAGTAAAGGAGATGGCTGGAAGAATGCGACTGAAGTTGCTATAAACATCAACACTCCCTCTCAGCTAGGGAGGATACTTCCAGCTGCACAAGTCAGACCACCTCATTGTGATGACTACCACTATGGCTACAACCATGAATGGAGAAGAAGAATAAGAATATCACCTCATCGTGATATCAGATATCACCTCAACATGATATCAACCATAATGGCTACAACCATGTATGGTATGTACAAGTGTTCATCACTTGCGTGATGTTGTCACCTCAATATGACTTTCACCATGGCTCTCCCAGAGGGTGAAACACAAGTACACAAAAAATCATCACGGACTCTCTCACGTGATGCTGTCATGGAGTCACACACATGACATCCACCATGACTCTCTCAGAGGGTGGAAACAAGGGCTTTCACCTCAAATCTCAAAGAGAAATGCATTAACAAGGGATTTCACCTCGAACTTCTCTCACAGAGAAGAACTCATTAAACAAGGGATTTCACCTTGAACTCCTCTCGCAGAGAAGAACTCATTAAACAGGCTCACTGATGCTGAGGCTCTTTCTCAATTACTTGAGATTTGAGAATAAAGTCTTGTGCCTACTTTGCCCTGGTATAATGTCTCATATTTCCTTTTTATGTGTTATGCTTATATGATCTCTATTTCAACTTGCATTGAAAGTAAGTAGATGTGCGTTGGAAGAAAGTTTTTTTAAGTACTTATGTCAAAGAATCATTCTTTGTTCATTTCTATCTCTCTTTCTCTACGTTTACTTGAGTAGTTAGAAACGTCATTAGAGTAAGCTTAGTCGTAGTTGAAATCCTAAAAGAGAAAATCTCAGCTACGATGCTTGAGTTTTATAACCTTGTGCTCTTAGCTGAAAAAGAAGATTGGCAAATTAGTTTAGTTTACTTTCTTTTAAGTAACATCAGCAAAGAGGGAGCTTCCCCTCCTAATTTGAAGAGCAGTTTATTTGTGCATAGCTGTTCGTTTCTAATCTGCATTCCAGAGGTGCGAATTGAAACGCCAATAGGACTAAAATTAACAAATTAACCATTAACTATTTTATGCTAACTTCCTAACAACTTACCTTTAACTTTTGACTTTAACTTTTTAAATTTTACATTGGATAAAAATTAATATAACAATAGAATAATAATCATAGGCTAATAACTTATACTCTGTGATTCCTCATCATTCCTCCCAACAATAGTGGCATTGGACTCCAATGTTCTCAAAAGAGAAGGAAAATTGTGAGACAATTAATCATGAGGATCCAATGGGCTTGATGTGGAAGTTGACTTTGCTTTGCAACAAGGTAGGAAGTGGTGAAATCATGTCTTGTCTGACGACTCATTGTGTCAAAAACTTGGTCAGAATCCAAAAGAAGCTGAAAATGAAGAACAACATTGGAAGGATGGCTGAAAGAAAGTTATTCATTGTAGTGCTTGAGAAGATCAACATTAACACCATCATTGATGCCCACTTGTGCCAGAAGAGCAAGTCTTAAAGCTTTGTTAGACACCTTTTGAAGAATAGTGTGAGGTCCATAACTAAGTGGCTTGATTTATTGTGTGTTTTCTCCTTGAATTGATGTTTGTCCAAGTATAACCAAACTCTGTCAACAATTTGAAAATGAAGAGGGATAGGATGACGGTCCATAAATTATTTTCTATTTTTCTTTTTTCTTTTGAAGAATTTGAATTTATTTGGATTGAAGACTTGGAAAATGTTGGGAAGGAGTGGGTTCTTATCTCACTCTTTCTAAATATACATAGTTGCAAGAGAAGGCAAAGATAAGGGAAACTCATACGGATCCAAAGCCTGAAAACCAAGACATACCTCAAATGTTGAGTGACCTATAGATAAGTGAACTGCTTGGTTGTGAGTATGCTCAAACTTTGTACAAGAATCTGGTTGACAACTTAGTTTGTGCATTTGATTGAGGATGAAAAATAGTGAAGTTAAGGGAATCTCCCAAAATCTTCCATATAGATCACCAAAAACGACGCACAAAACATGAGTTGTGATCAGAAACAATGCTAGTAGGTAGACCAAAAGATTTCCAAATAGAGTCGAAGAATAGTTGGGCTAAGTCGTGTGCAAAACTTATCTTGTTGCATGGGATGAATTTAGCCATCTTGCTAAATTGGTTGACGACTAGAAAAACACAATCATAGTGGTGAATAGTCAATGGAAAATCACTAACCAAGTCTATGGAAATGCTTTCCCAAGGTTTGAAGAAATTATTCAAAATACTAGGTGAGTAATTTCCTAATGTTGGAAACATTGAATCAATCACACGATATTGAGATCTTCAAAAAAATAGAAGCATACATAGATAATTACATTTCATAACCTGTTTTTCATTCCTTTGAAAAAATATGCAAGGAAACCTCCACAACTAATATAACTTACAATTGCTTGGAAACCAACATGTACTATGTTGTTTTGGTATGTTACATTTAGTTTTCTAGTCCTTTGGAAAACTTAGTCTTTCAATCTTTCGAAAGACAATCTAATAGAATTGCTTACAATCTTCTATCTTGCTCTTATCTTTATACTAATTCAACTCAAAATCTAATCTTCCAAAATTAGCTTTAATTACGAAAGCATCCTTATCACTTATAAGGACGAGATGGAAGATAAGTCTAAATATTTATCTACACTTCATTTAGTGTTATTTAGCTAAATAAAAGGCTTTCACTTTAACCATTAAAGTGAATAGAAGATAGACTAACTCGAACCACTTGAACTTTTCCCCGCACGTTCCCACTGAACTTGTGTAGAAATTCCTATCTAAGCTAAAAAATCAACAAGGAAAATTAGGAATAGGCAAGGGAATACTCAAGCCCATCTTTTTGTTTATTGGTTTGGAGCGGCAAGAGATTGTGCATTTCTTGAGGAAATTTAGAACATCTCGCTACATGTGAGAGCAATATAAGAATTGTTGTCTGCTTGCTGAAATGATCACCATAATGAGTAGAATGTCTCCTTTGGAAGAGAAGTTCAATGATCTCAAGGGACACAAAGTTTATCCAACTTGTAGAGCAACTCTTCCTTGATGTAAAAATCTTGAAAAGGTGTAAAATTGGATGATGTAGTATTCCAAAGACTTGTGTAGGTTATTCAACATACTGAGAAGACCATGCTTGAAATCCCAAATGAGAAATGGCCACAAGTACAACAATTAAAGCATGTGTTGTAGGACAACTCGAACAACCTATAGCATTGTTGGTGTTCCCTTTCCTATACTTGATGACCAAGTGAAATTGTTGTAAATATGAGGCCCACTTCATATGTCTAGCTTCTTCAATTTTGTTTTGATATTGGAGAAATTGTAGAGGCAAGTAATTAGTATAGACAACGATTTCTATTCCCAAAAGATGATGTCTCTAGTACTTGATGGCTTGGACCAATGCATATAACTCCTTATCATATGTGGAGTAGTTCCTTTTATTAGTAAATAATGTTTCTAAATGATGGGCTAAGAGATGGGCATTTTTGTTTAGTACAACTCCAAGTGCATAGTGTGAAGCATTTGTTTCGATCTCTAAAGGCTATGTGAGATTCGGTAGTACAAGAATAAGTGCAGAACATAATTTCTATTTCAATATGTTGAAAGCATGAGAATGGTTCTCTATCCACTTAAACACAAACATCAGTCTTTGCAAATTGGTGTAAAGGTGTGGCAATGTTTGAGTAATTTAATGTGAATTTGCTGTAGAAGTTGGCAAGACCAAGAAAACTTCTGAATCTAGTGAGAGTTGAAGGGGTTGACCACTTGAGAAGAACTTCCACTTTCACAGGATCCACCCAAATTCCTTGTGCATCAATGACAAATCTAAGATAGGAGATGGATGTTTGATAAAAAGAAAATTTAGGAAAACTAGCATACAAACTGTTCTATTGAAGTGTGTGAAGAATATGTTCCGAATGTTGAAGATGTACTTTTCAAGTGTGAGAAAAGACAAGGATATCATGCAAGTAAATGATAAAAAATTTGTCCAAACAATCTTGAAATATCTCATTCATCAATCGCATGAAAGTGGTGGTAGCATTGGTGAAATGGCATTGTAAGCCACCTAGAAATACTCATTTTGGTCTTGAAAGTTGTTTTCCATGTGTCCTATGCTTGAACTTTGACCTAATGATATCCACTTTTTAGATCAATCTTGGAGAAGAATTTGGCACCTTGAAGTTGATCCAAAAGGTCATAAATGCGAGGAAGTGGATATTGATTTTTGATGACAATCTTGTTCAATGCCTGAAAATCAATACAAAGACGCCAAGTTCCATCCTTCTTGAGCACAAACAAAATTGGTGAAGCATGAGGGGAGGCACTTGGTTTGATGAAAATTTTCGATAGTAAATCCTAAATTTGCCTTATGATCTCATCACTTTGGAGAATTGATTGTCAATACAATGGGGCATTAGGAAGAGGTGTAGTAAGAACAATGCCAATAGTTGTTGAATTATTTGTCATCGATGCCAAAGGTTTTATGTCTACATGGGCCGACCCATGTTGAGAATATTAAGCGGAGAAAATGTTAAAATGTCACATGCCTGCTGATTAGGTCGACTCCTTTAAAGGCAACAAAAAAATTTAAGTAAAAATATATATATGCCAAAGAGGCCGACCCCTTTGGAAAGAGATGACTTTTGGAATATAGGCATTTAAAAATATTTGATGCCCCTTCCTATTTGGCCGAGCTCCTAGGGTGGTGTTGATGCGTGTTTTATGACACAACAAACATTCTAGAATAAAGAGTCCAAAGACGCTATATCCCCTCTTGAAAAACTACCTCGTATGCTAAGATTGCAAGTAAGATCATACGGTAATTCCAATGTTTAAGATGAATGTGGATAAGCTCTGTGGTTTGATGTGATTATGCTGGTAACACAAAGGGACTTACTCTAGGCTTGTTCAATTCACAATGAAGGTCTAGACAATGAAGCTCTATTGCTTGGGTCATGGATCAAACAAATTGAAAAAGGAGCTAAAGGTTTAGAATTTCTAGTCTACTTCCTAAGAATTCAAGAGACGGTATTGACTTGGTGAAACCAATAACCACGCTTTGCTTCGCCACGCTCAACGACAACTACACAAAGCGGGTGCAATCTTCAAGGGAATGTGCTTATGATTTTCATGTCATGAATAACTACCATCAAATCGAACAATATTTATTCAGACAGAAGTTAAGCATCCACAAAATAAGCTCAGGCTAACTTTACACATTGAATGAAAATCATCCATTCAAAGAAAGTATGAGCAAAAGTTTCACCACAAATCAATACTTATCAAATCTTGCATTCATCTAACATACATGAAAAGAAATCTAAACTATGATGAGGGATAAGAACCATGACAACTCCAAAATAAGAGAAGCAATCACCATCAGAACAATGCATGCATTACTTATTACTTTGGCAATCTTACAACAGTTGCTTATCTCAACATGTTTTGCAACATGCTCCCATGCTTTACAAATGAGGGGTTGAGCTCAATTTATAGGCTCCCCAATTACAATTCAACGGCCAAGATTAATTTGGAATCAACGGCCAAGATTACAAATAAAACCCTAATTAGGGTTTGCTACCCCTCGACCAATAAGAAAATTACATTCGAGGACACTTGTCCTTTTTGCTAAATATGAACCAACAGATAAAATAGAAAGTTGTTGCATGTTGATTTGGAACAATCTGATTGGTTGGAAGATGACGAGGCGCCACCTCAACGTACTGGATGTCTTCCTTGGTCGCTTCGTTCTTTTTCCATATTCTTGCCTTAGAATATTTTCTCTGCCGATGACTCTATCCTTTGTTCTTTGATCTTGGATGACTATGGCTTCTTCTTCTCACCTCACCTTGGAGCACCTGTTTAGACTTGAAGCCATTAAATCTTTCTTCCCGGATTGCTTTGGAATTTCTCCAAGTACCTTGAATTTGGAGAGGAACTCCCTTGTGCCTTTGCCGCACTGAAGGAAAATTGGAACTTTCTCTACGGAGAATTTCCATACTTAGCCAAATTTTGGCTACTTTGTAATACCTTCAAGATTTTGGCCATTTTTGTGCTCAAATACACTTCGCCGGTAGGCTTTGTCTCCAATTTTGAATTTGGCTTGCGTAAGTTGGATGTACTTGATGATGTGCCTGCCGTTGTCTTCATGATGCCAAACTCTTGACGGACTTCCTGTTGGTCTTTGCAATGTGTAAGAGTGGACTTCCAAGTTTTCTTTCATCTCCCTTCCGGTCGGACTTTACACTTTCTTTTGCCATTTTCTCCTTCGTCTTGTGTAGTCATCCACCTGCAGCAAAATAAAACAAACTTATTTTAGATAACTTTTCAAGATAAGCTTTGAAAGATTTTTACAAATTTCATTTTCAAGCTTTTAATTTTCTTTCCGTCCAATTTATTTGGCCATATTTTCTTGCCTTTTTCCAAAATTTATCTGGCCACGTCCAACTTTATTTGGCCATAAATTTGCTTCATGTCCAAAATTATTTTGCCACGTCCAATTTTATTTGGCCATTTACTTTTTCCAAAATTTTTTCTAGCCAAAATTCATTTCATCTTCCTAGACACTTTGGATTTGGACTTAGACTTAGGCAAATTTTCCTTCTTTTCAAGCATGGCGAAATTTTTAAAGTGTCAAACATGTATTTTTTGATTTGTCAAAGGTTTACACTTAAGCAAAATTTTGAAATTTTCACACTCTTCTAAGCATGGCGGACTTCCTTCTTTTTGTTGCCATAAGTCTTGGCTTGGGGCGGACTTTAGCATTTCCTAAGCCATTTCTAAGGCGGACCTTGGCTATGTTTAGGCCATTTCACACCATCCAAGGCGGACTTCCTTCAGCTTATTGCCATTTTCCTTTTTAACTTGGGGCGGACTTAGCCACTTGGCTTGATATTTCATACTATGACCAAGGGCGGACTTTGTAACTTTTGATGCCACTTTGACTTTTACCCAAGGCGGACTTTGTCATTTGTTAAGCCATGCCTTTTATTTATAGGCAGATTTTCCAATTGTTTTATTGCCATTTTCTTCCTTATGGCTGGCGGAGTTTACTAAGTCTTTGCCATTTCATTTTGAAGGTGGGCCCACTTCAAAAACTTTATGTCCTTAGGTGACTTGACTTTGTCAAATATTTTCCAAGTGTTTTTTAGGCTGGGCGCACTTCCTAAGATGTTTCCTCAATTCACTTTCCAGCTGGCAGACTTCATAAAGCACTTGCCAAATGACTTGCTAAAACATTTTCCATTTGTTATTTGGGCTGAGCGCACTTCCTAAGAAGTTTTCCAAATGTTTTTTTTTAATCTAATTCTCCAGCTGGCAGACTTTGGAGATTTTTCATGTGCCTTTTAAGCTGGGCGCACTTTAGTAACTCTTAAAACATTTTCACTTTGCCATGTGTCATGGGCGGACTTTATGCATTTGCTTGCCACTTAATATTTGACCGAGGCAGACTTTGGCTTGTGTTTGTCCATTGCTTCATTGCCTTAGACTTTTTCTCTTTTCCATGGGCGGACTTCATTGATTTTCATGCCATTGACATCTTTTGCTAAGGCGGACTTCATGCATTTTTAAGCCATCTCCATTCTAGCTGGGCGGAGTTCCTTCATTTCACTGCCACTCCCTCTTTGACTAAGGCGGTCTTCAGCAGATTGGTTGCCATTGCCAAATTTTACCCAGCCACACAAGGGCGGACTTGCTTCTTTTTGTTGCCATTGACCATTTGGCTAAGGCTGAAGCTTTCACCATTGACTTCCTCTGTACTTAGGCAATATTCACCATGAATCTCAGTCACCAATTCGCCATGATTACTCAGATCTTTCAGATTTTCCAGATTTTTCATGGATTTCCCAGATTTCCATCAATTTTTGATAGTTTGATGACTGGTTTTTCAAATTTTCCACCATTTTTATGTGATTTTTCCAGAATTCTTTGTGATTTTCACCATTTTTTTGAGCAAATTTTCCAGATTTTTTGAACTTTTTATGTGATTTTCCAGAATTTTACCAAAATTTCAAAAAATTTCAAATCGATTTTCTGAGTGGATTTTTGAAACTCGTGACCTTTCTAAAAATAGAAATTTTCCAAAAATAGCAACTTTCCAAAAATAGCCCCTAAAAAATAGGAAGTCCGATATGGGCCAAAAAACGCGAAAATGAAGTCCCTAAAAAATAGGGGCCCAGAGGGTTAAAAAACGCAAAAAAGTAGGAGTTGTTGGAACTGGATGAAATGACAGTCGTTCTTCGTCCTTCGGGCCCTCTGAGCACAATGGTGACGTTTATACAGTGATCTAGGCTCAATTTCTTCAACTGACTCGGGTGACCGTTCAAAACTCAAACTCCTCATTGCAAAAAGACTGGTGATAAGCAGTTGCGACGCCAAGGCAAAACCCAAAAGCAAAAAAAAAACGAAGGGTCCCCATTTGCAATCGGGCGATGTGTGAAAAGGTCACAACAGGTGGTGCGCCCAACTTTGGGCAAGGTAATTAATAAATAAAAAAAAGTTCTCATTGTGCTTGGCCGACCTCCTAATGTGATGCGCCCAGCTTTGGGCAAACATGTTTATTTTAATAAAAATATATATGTTGCTGGCCGACCTAATCAAATGGTTGTAACCGTTCATTTGAAGAAGCATTTCATGGATATAAATAAAGGTTGTTTGGAGGTCATTTGTGCAACCATTCATTGAATATCTTTCCAGTCAAGAACATATTATAAGAGCAAAAAATCAGATCTTTGAAGAGCAGAAAATCAGATCTTTAAAGAGCAGTTTATAAGAGCATTAAATCAGATATTTGAGAGCAGATATGTGAGTAAAAATCAAGTACTTTGAGAGCAGAAACTAGAGATAATTGGAGCAGACATTGTGCAGATTTGTGAGCTTATTTTGAAGATCATATTTCAGGTCTGAGTGGAGGTTTAAGGGAGAAGTTCAAGGCAAATTGTGGGCAGATTTTGTTGAAGACCTTGAAGGGATCTAGGGTAGATCCAACAACATTACAATCACACTACTTTTCAAAGGTTGGTGCCTTCTACTTTGCAAGTTCAAGAGGCTGGAACCTCTCACTCAAAGAGATAGGTGTCTCTTGCTGAGTTGGTGCTTAGTGTAGAGGATTGGTCTCTCCTATGGGCTGGTGCCTATGAAGTTATAAGAAGCTTTCTATGAAAGCAATATTTTGTCGTGTTTTTCTCTTGTAAGGGTTTCCACATAAATCGTGTGTGCATCTTGTGGCCTCTATTGTTAGATCTTGCTTATGTGGATACTTTGATTATTGCTTTATAAAGTTTGATAAAAGTTCCAAAATGTTAGAGGACCTTATCAACTTACAAAGATCACCATCCATCAAAAGTAGTGTTGGTTTTGATGGAGAAAGTTCACAAACTACAAGGACGTTGGAAAGTAAGAATTATGCTGCGGTCCTCAAAAGTTCCAACAAAGAGGACATGAACAGAGAAGAGAATAAAAGGGAAGAAAGCAAAAAGTAGGTGAACAAAGAGGAAAACGAGGATAAAACTTCACAGTCTCAAAGAACTAGCGAGGTCAACCTCAAATGGTCTTGTCCTCAAAGGAAGCCATGCACAACCAGGTTTAAATATTCTTTCCATGGTTATTGCTTTTCATGTAACCAATTTGGGCATGTCGCAGTAAATTGAATTCACGAAGAGGACTTAAAATTCATTTGCTCCTCTAATGGATTATAACATTATGTGTCATAAGTGCAACAATATTGGGCACACAACACATTTTTGCAAAACTATTTTTCTTGAACCTCCGAGACAAAAGAAGGAGAAGGATGTTTGTAACAAGAAAAAGGATGAGTTAAGCAAGGTTTGGAAAAAGAAGAAGGAACAAGAAATGAAAGAAAAATCCGTGCTTGTACAAGTTGCACTACATGCTCAAGATGAGAAAGACAAATAGTATATTGATAGTGATTGTTCAACCCACATGACTGGTGACAAAAGAAAATTTCTCTATAAAGTGAATGAATGGTGAAATTTGTGGACAATGCTATAACAAGCATAAAAGGCAAACACACGCTTAGCTTGGATAATGGAAGAACTAAAACTAAGGATGTCTTATATTTTGAAGGGTTGAAGCATAATCTCCTAAGTGTGAGTCAGTAGTGTGACCAAGGGCACACCTTCATGTTTCATTCTACAGGATGTACAATCATGAAAGATGGAAAATTTATAGCAGATGCTTATAGAATAGATGGTAATCTATGCATTTTGTAATGTCCCCTTCTCTGTGACCTCTCAAAATGCTATTTTAGCCTTATTAATTCTGCAAAGGCTAAAGGCGTAATAAGGGAATCCATTTATTTAATTATTTAATATTGCCTGGGAAGAAGCTAAAGTTAAAAGCTAATATTAAGTGATTAATTAAATAAAGTTATAATGTGACTTTAAGTAAAATATTTAAAAGATAACTTTGTTAAGTCACATTATTATTTTGAGCGGGAAATTAAAGTATTATAAAAAGGCATTTGGGGTTCATTTTCATTCATGCTTGGATTATTTTCCCACTTTCATTTTGGAGAGCTTTTTTGAAAGCTTCTTGGTCTGTGGGTTTGGAAACCCTAGGGCACCAATTTAGGTAGTGGAACTAATCTACGCTAGATGGATTGTGGAGGAAGTCACTTAGGCTTCTATAGGGGTTTATTGCAATTTGGTGGGTCTCTTTCAGAGAGCAAATTGGAGGATTTCAATTACTTTCAATGTAGAGTTTGGACAGGGGTTTATATTTTTCTTTACACTGCTGGGCGCCACCCCTTTTGAGCTTCAACAAAGAGCATGGATTTAAGTGGTTACACTTGGGTGAGCACTGTTACAACACCACTTATCACATGTTGATTGGGATGACACCCTTTTGTGCATTGTATGGTTATGACACACCTTTCATGGACTTAGCTTTTGGGGAGAGTAGAGCTCCTAAAGCCAAGGATTCAATTTAGGAGAGACAAGACATTTTGAAGGCTCTCAAGGATAATTTGTAGATGGCTCAGAATCAATAGAAGACATATGCAGATAGACACAGGGTTGAGTGTAGCTTCGAAGTGGGAGACTTGGTTTTCCTTTGTTTGCAGCCTGGTAACATGTTGTCCTTGACTATTGCTTTTCTTATCATCTTGATCCTTTAATTCCACTTGGCTCTTTCCGAACCATCTAGAAGTTAGACCAGAGTTCATCTTATCTTGATATAATTTCAAGGATTTTCGATACTTAGATGCCCCTGCACCTAGTTGATTGCTTCTGGATCTTTCCAATCCTTTAGTCCACAAGTTCAAATTAAGCTATTATTTAAGTTTTGATCACAATCTCAGTACCCTAGGCATACCTTGCCTTAACTTAGGTAGAATGATTTCATAATTACTTGATAACTCAAATTATTTCTAAGAGCATTTAACGGTTACAAGTAAAATTGTTTACAAAAAATATTATCACTTCCTGTGACAGATTCAATTCCAATGGTTACAAAAAGGCTATCACTCCCTGTGATAGACTCAATACAAGATTTGTTTACAGGATTGGCTATCACTTCCTGTGATAGACTCAATTCAATAATTTGTTCACAACAACAATCACTTCCTGTGATAGATCCAATGCATAAGATTTTCAAGGTTTCCAATGCTGGTTTCAATTTTCTGAGTTGCATGATGAGCCCTAAGGTTCAGTGTCGAACCTGGTGGCTCTAATACCATATGTAACATCCTAATTGGTCTTTAGTTTGAAAATTCAACTATCAACTAACTTTCAGCTGAAGTTCAACTGACTTGCTTTCAATTAGGGTTTCCAATCAAGTTTAACTAAAACAATGGAAACTCCAACTAACTTCTAAGTTTTCAGTTTCAATTGAAGTGAAACATCTAACTGTTTCCTCTAACCGTATCACGGAAGAACATGACTCAGTAACTGTCAAACTAGGGTTTTCATTTGTAGTTAGATGAAAAGGAAAATTAATTATGAAGCCGTTACATCCTAACATTCATTAATTAACATATCATCTCCATTACTAGCTGAATGGAAAACTTTTAACTGAAAACATATATAAGAAAATCACATAAGGATAATAACAACTTTTCTTGCTTGCCAGAAGGTAACAAACAAATTCTATAGCTATGAAACAAATGTAACAACTGCTATTCTATGGTTTATGAAATGGAAACTAACTGCCAAACTACATCTGACAATACTAACTAACTAACCCATCTAGGGTTTCATCAAGCATAAATAACGAATTAAGGAGTAATTGCTAGGACATCATTAACTATCTTTCATTCATAATGAAGTAAGGAAATTAACCGTCTATCCTTTCCATTCAAACTAGCTTTGAACAATTCATTAATTACATAACAGTAAAAGTAGCAATAAAGTACTCAATGAACTTTTATTTGTACCTGAATTAGCAGAAAGAAATAACCCATTATGCAGACATCATTAAGCTAAAATGCTGATCATCATTACTTGAGGAAAGAGAAATATCATCAAGGGCTTTACCGCCCAACCAAGACCAACCGGTCCCCCGAGTTTCTTCAACTGAAGAACTCAATCCTTCACGAGGGTAATCAACATGGATCAAATTATCATCATGTCTCTGAGCCTGGTGTCAAGGACCTATACCTCCTGATCGACCTTACTAAGGGTTCCTCCCAACTAGAAAGGCCACTTTGATCAGTGATATATCTGGTACTTGATAGCTGACAGATGCAAAATCTAACATCGTACCTTGGCCAAGGATTTTAATAATTTCTGGCACTCCTATGCCGATGTCTCTGGCACTACTGTGCTGACATCTCTGGCACTCCTGTGCCGTCAGCACTCTCACCCTTGCTTGACATGACAACTCTCAGATCAAGTTCTTATTTGCAACATCAGGTCAGGTTTGCAATCTTCTCTTGGTTCGAGGGTAAACTTAACCTTAGGGTTTATTGTTATAAAACTCGATTAGGTTCCATTCTTACAGTAAGATTTATCGATATCTTTATGGAAGGAGAGAGAGAGAGAGAGAGAGAGAGAGAGTAAGCTGGTTTGATATAAAGAATCCCTTCCAAGTATTAATCATTTACAAGACAAACAAAATATCTCGGTATGGACGGGAGAAAAATCCCTTAACCAAATCGGCTTAAAGAATCGTGAAGACTCGATCTCAACAGAGTGTATAAATGGCACTGAGATTTTAGGATGTTTTGAACTACTCACGTTTTCTGATGAAGCTGGTTTGATATAAAGAATCCCTTCCAAGTATTAATCATTTACAAGACAGACAAAATATCTCGGTATGGACGAGAGAAAAATCCCTTAACCAAATCGGCTTCAAGAATTGTGAAGACTCGATCTCAACAGAGTGTATAAATGGCACTGAGATTTCAGGATGTTTTGAACTACTCATGTTTTCTGATGATAGAGCATTTCAGGCTCCAATTCAAGGGACTTCTGAGAAGGTAACAACAGAGCCAACTATCTAATAAGCACTTAAAAAAAACGTTCCAAAATTATTCTAAGATGAGAGGTACTATGGTAAATCTGCCTATACACATACTCCCTTGGCATAGGTCAAAAGTATGGTGGAAACATTCACTGCAAAGCATCTACAAATTATATTCTTTTCCCCCTGCTAAACTTAGAGATTCAGATTAGAGGACGAGAAAGCTCATATCAAACAAACTTGTCAAAGATTGGAAAGCTCGGCACAATTCCAAGAGACAAAATTAATAGTGATGGTTCAAGGTAGCAAGCAAGTCGCCTTTAGTAAAATGAATAAAAATAAAGGTGCTGGAGCATAACTCAGATGATTTCAAGATCAGGTTCGAGGAAAGAAAAGGGTCCCGCCCCAACTCACAACAAAAAACAAGACTTGACTACATTAAGACAACAATTAAAAGCTTCCAAATTTTTCAAACGATAAATCAAGTGCTTCAAAGCATAATGAATTTAAATGTTCCCATCCAATAAAGTTATTCCAATATTGAGATTTACCTATTTCCAACTGATGAGAAATTCAAACGAAATTCCAAGATAAATTTATGGTTCGACTCCAATCTAACAAACAAGAATGTCACACCTGATATAGTTTATACATGCTTGAAAGATGATTCAAAATTTGATGAATGTTCCGTTCAGAGTTCTCCTGACGAATGGCACCCGAGGCTTAGTCTTCTTCACAATTTCCAGCTACGTCCGTCACAGAGAAACCGGGTAGCCGCTACTGAGCTCATTTTCAGGAAGAAAGACCAGAGAAGTAGTAAAATGGAGAAACCCGACATAGATTGAGATACAAATATGAAATCAACCACCGAACTTAGAATGGCATGATGGAGACGGGATTTCAAGGATTTGGAAATCACCACCTCATGGGAAATGAAATGCAAATGTTTATCAGACTTAACCTTTCATAGCTTCCGCCGAAAATAGCAAAATGACGACCAAACAAAACCGATGAGAATGGACAAAAGACGAAGATGATGGAGTGAGTTCTATATGGAAGAACGCCATTGCTCTGTAAGTTTCCCAAAACAATTGAGAGAGAATATGATGGGTGGCAATTAAAATAAAAAAAAGATATGTAAATGTGCCACCATTAGAAAATTAAGTATCCCTCGCAATAGGGATGTTGGCATTCCCCCCCAGACCGGTTCAAGAAACCTTTCCTTTGCCCATTCTTGGACGTTTCTCCAACGCGATGGTGAGCTGCCTGGAGTCCCGACAAAAAGCCCGACGCAAACACTCACCAAATAATTTTGATTATTTTTAAATTTCATATTGATAGCCTTTAGTTTATATCGCTCCATTATTAATTAAATGATCAATTTTCACTTGCGAGATTAATATATATTTAACAAGAATTGTTTCATTCCATTTTAAAAGGATATAATAAATTTTCAATTATATATATTTTATTTATTTAATACTTGATTAATCATTTGAAATTTCCTTCAAAGTTGATTAAAGATTTATACATTTTAAATTAGGTTACAAAGTATATAAATATCATAAATTATTTATGGCCAAGTTACGACGTCGATTCACTGACTTATACTGACTCGAGGTTGATGATAAAATTTGATCCATTGTTAACCACGTCCTCTCCCTGACGATATTTCTCTTTTCCTCTCAACGTCGACAATCCTGCATCCACTGACAAGGATTATGGATTAGATCGTTCTTAACGGCTTAATAATATGCATTTAAATTTGATCTCATGATCTCATTCAACTTCTCATGAACAATAAATTCACTGGAAAAATTAAAAGTTCGTTAACATTACAGTTACGATAAAAGAACAACTATTCATTCCCAATGTCATAATCACATGAAATTAGTTATTTGCAACTAACATTGCATTTGAAATACATAACCAAACATAGTCTCAATGTAAGGGATGTGACACTAGAAAGGATCTTTACAGTGGTATTTGAGTTGGTCTTCCTACCAACCTGTGCATTATGTGGGCTCTGTAGTCTTCAGTTTCATGATCATTTATGAATTTGAAGATCAAGCTTACATAACGTATAGGAGAAGAAGGGAAAGAGAAGAGGGTTTTGATTTATTTGCCTCATATTTTGCATCCGAGGAGGAAAACATGGGTGAAAGGCGTGAAATGGGTGATAGACATGATATTCCTGAGGGTAGTACATATCAAATCCTCAATGATCTTGCTAGAAGTCAACAACATGTGGTGTAGCTCCTAAATCAATTAGTGAATGATAGAAACAACTTTGGTAACAATGGCAACAATGGTAACAATGGTACTAGCGGACACAGTGGAGGCAATGGGAATGATGGAAACAATGCAGAAGGAAGCAATATACATATAGTTGCACATAGTCATGCTAGGACATCTAGTAGGGTAACTCCTAGGCCTCTAATGCCTCAGTTTTTGAGAGGTCAGCCAGTTGGAAATTAGGGGCAACAAGCACAAGGTGAGGGTTTCTCTGATTATTTGAGAGAATATTAGTCTCTTGGAGATGAGTTCCACACTGCCATGACATTACAAGACTTTTGTGCTATTAAGTATAGGAACAGACCTAGAGATCAAAATAGGCGTCCTCAAAATCAGGTCTTGCAGTGTAAAGTGGGTAAACTCTCTAAACCTTCATTTGATGGGTCCAGTAAGTGCACTGCTAGGTCATGGGTTTAGAAGCTAGACAAATATTTCTAGCTCAACTTGATGTTGGAATCATAAGCAATTAAGTATGCCACCTTGCACTTGGAGTTTGAGGCTCATGGGTGGTGGTACCATGGATTTGTTACTTTAGGCCATGGCAATATTACCTCTTATCTGGATTTCACGTAGAAGTTGATTGACATATTTGATCAGAAGGACCTAGAGCTGCATTTTAGAGAGTTGGCTCAACTCAGGCAAAGTGGCACAATGGATGCTTACATATCTGAGTTCCAGAGACTTGCAGTCATGGTGACAGACATATCAGAGTACAAATTGGTCATGCTCTTCATTGAGGGTCTTTCCGAACCACTTCATGGTTGGATTAAGGCTTTCAAATTTGACTCACTGCAGGATGCTATTTTTTGGGCTCGGGACATGGAGCATTCTGCACCTAAGCACAAGTTCCCATCCAAACCGTTCATCCCACAAAAGAGCAAGGACAAGAAACCCTTTCAGAAGGAGTGGCCAAAAAAGAACAAGCAAGATGAAGAGGCTGACAAGTAGTTGAGAAGGAAACAATTGTGCTATCATTACAAGGAGCATTGGGGGCCTAGTCGCCGTTGTTTGGGCAAGGGTCAAGTCCACTACATTGAGTTTGTATCAAGTAGTGAGGATGATGGGGAGACTGGACAGGTACATGGTAGTGAGGATAGTAGTTTAGAGGATGAGCAACCACAGGTCAAGACTAAGAGTGGTGCCATAACTACCATCTTAGGTACCCCCAAGTTTAATTTCTTCAGAGTTAGGGAATTTTGCAGCGATAATGTGTCACCATGCTGGTTGATAATGGGGAAATCCACATCTTCATTGATTCAGTCCTAGTGGTTAGGAGAGGTATACCTACTGAGAATTTCGAAGGGTTCAATGTGATGGTTGCGGATGGGTTCAATATGTCATGCACCCAAAAGATTCCTCAATTGGGTGTCACCTCGGGCAATTATACAGTCAAAAATGATTTTTATGTGGTAGACTTGGGTGATACAAATGCCATCCTAGGTATACAGTGGCTACATTTGTTGGGAAAACACTCATAGAACTTTCAGACCATGGAACATAAGTTCAGGGCAACGGATGGTAAGAAGGTTGTACTCAGGGGTATGGCTAATGAGGCACCAAAGGTAGTGTCAGCTAAGAGAATGGAGTATCTTTAGGCATGGTGATGTAGCATGGGCAAAAAAATGCCTGATTACTACTAAGGAGTCTCCAGATAGGGATCGACCATATGAAATTGATATCCAGACTTTGTTGGGTAAGCATGACCGGGTGTTTGGAGAGATTCCCCCAAGGAGGCCACTAGACAAAGGATTTGAGCATACCATTGATTTGGAGGAGGGGGCCAAGCCCGTCAATACCACCCCCTATCGTCATCCAAAAAAGTTTAAGGATGAGATTGGAAAAGCAATCAAGGAATTGCTTGACATGGGACACATAAGGCCGAGCTGCAATACCTTTGCTTCTTTTGTGGTTCTGGTGAAGAAGAAGGATGGGATGATGAGGATGTGCATAGACTACAGGGCTCATAATAAGAAAACCATCAAGAATAGGTACTCAATACCAAGGATCGATGAGCTTCTGGATGAGTTCCATGGCACAGTTTATTTTTTCAAGATAGATCTTCGCTCAGGGTCGAAGAGCAGGATATCCATAAGACGGCCTTCAGGTGTCACTATGGGCACTATGAGTTCTTAGTCATGCCCTTCGGCTTGACTAATGCACCTACGCCATTCCAGTCCTGCATGAATCACATTTTTAATAAGCAGTAGCGTAAGTATCTCTTGGTATTCTTTGATGACTTGCCCATTTATAGTAAAACTTGGGGTAATCATTTGAAGCAGTTAGACGAGGTTTTGGGGATTATGGAGGAGCAGTCTTTGTATGCTAAGGCCTTGAAGTGTTAGTTTGGCCTTAAGGAGATCTTGTATCTAGGGCATGCAATCAGTGGATAGGGTGTACAAGTCCATCAGGAGAAAATCTAGGCAATCCTTGACTGGCCACCGACTAAGTCACCTATAGAGCTACGAGGTTTCTTTGGGTTGTGTAGCTATTACAGGCGTTTTGTTAGAGGGTTTTCTCAATTGGGAGCACCTTTGATAGACCTTACAAAAATGTTAGCATTCAGATGGTCTGAGGAGGCATAGTGAGCTTTTGATAAGCTCAAGGAGGTGATTAGTAGTTGCCTTGTGTTGGCACTTCTTGATTTCACCCAAACATTTGTTCTGGAGTGTGATGCTTTCAGTGAGGGCATAGGAGCAATGTTGATGCAAAATAGGCATCTTATTGCTTTCGAGAGCCGCAAGTTGAGAGGACCTGAGAGACTTTACTCCATCTATGATAAGGCGATGCTCGCCATAATGCATGCATTGGCAAAGTTTCGACAATACTTGGTTGGGGGTAAGTTTGTGGTGTGGATCGATCAAAACAGTCTTAGTTATTTCTTGGAGAAAAAAGACTTGAATGAGAGGTAGCATAAGTGGGTCAGTAAAATATAGGCCTACAACTTTGACATTGAGTATGTGAAAGGGAAAAAGAATGTTGTTGCAAATTCCCTTTCCAAGAAACCAACAACTTACTCTTAGAGATTTCAGCAAATTGGAAATCTCACCTCGTAGAATACTCCAAGAACAAGTTTGTGTGCGAAGTGATGGATGGACAGGTGTAGGATGACAGGTACAGAGTTGTGGATGATGTCATCTTCTATAAGGGTAGAATCTATTTGGTGCTAGAATCTGAATTGAAGGAGAAGATTTTGAAAGCTCCACTTGACTCCCCTATTGCAGGTCATTAGGGCTACTTCAAGACATATGGCAAGTCAAGGAGAGGTTCTCGTGGAAGGGCCTTAAGGAGGATGTATTGAGATATTTCAGGGAGTGTGTGACTTGTCAACAAAACAAGTTAGAGAATTCACATCCGGTAGCCTTGTTGTAGCCTTTACCCATCCCAGAACATAAGTGGGAAAGCGTTTTAATGGATTTTATCACCAATCTACCCAAGGTTCATGGTAGGGACCATATATAAGTGGTTGTAGACCGTTCGACTAAATATGCTCACTTCTTTGCCATATCCTCAAAGTAAAAGGCACCACAAGTTGCAAAATTGTTTTTTAGAGAGATTTTTATGCTGCATGGGTTGCCTAGGTATATAGTTAGTGACAGGGACAACATGTTCCTAAGTGTTTTCTGGCAGGAATTATTCAAGTTAGCAAGTACAAAATTTACTCCAAGCATGAGCTATCATCCTCAGACAGACTGTCAAACTGAGATTGTGAACAAGTGGATTGAGGGTTACTTGCGTAACTACATCTCAGGACAACAAAGAGCATGGATTAAGTGGTTGCACTTGGGTGAGCAGTGTTACAACACCACTTATCACGTGTCGATTTGGATGACACCCTTTCGTGTGTTGTATGGTTATGACACACCTTTCATGGACTTGGCTTTTGGGGAGATTAGAGCTCCTAAAAGCAAGGATTGGATTCAAGAGAGCTAGGACATTTTGATGGCTCTCAAGGATAATCTGTAGATGGCTCAGAAGCAAAATAAGACATATGCAAACAGACACAGGGTTTATCGTAGCTTTGAGGTGGGAGACTTGGTTTTCCTTTGTTTGCAACCCTATAGGCAGTCTTCGTTGAAGAAGAGCGGTGCAAAAGAACTCCAACCTCAGCTTTATGGGCCTTATAGGATCATCAGACGTGTGGGGGAGGTAGCCTATGAGTTGGAACTACCAGAGAGAAGTAAGATTCATAATGTGTTTCATGTTTCGTGCTTCAAGAAGGCACTTGGAAAACAAGTTACTTCATCTTCAGAGTTGCCTCTGTTGGATGAGGAGGGACATTTGGTTCTGGTTCCTGAGGAGATAGTGGATACACGAGAGAGGCGATTGAGAAACAAAGTGATCAAGGAGTATTTGATTAGGTGGAGAGACTTGCTAGCAAAGGACACAACTTGGGAAGGTGAACAGATATTGTAGCATCCCAACTTGCAATTGCTGGAGGGTAAGCAATCTCGGGAAGGGAGGAGTGTAATGTCCCCTTCTCCATGACCTCTTAGAGTGCTATTTTAGCCTGATTAATTCCCGAACGCTAAAGGCGTAATAAGGGAATTCATTTATTTAATTATTTAATATTGCCTGGGAAAAAGCTAAAGTTAAAGGTAATATTAAGTGATTAATTAAATAAAGTTATAATGTGGCTTTAAGTGAAATATTTAAAAGATAGCTTTATTATTTTGAGTGGGAAATTAAAGTGAGTATTATAAAAAGGCATTTGGGGTTCATTTTCATTCCTACTTGGATTATTTTCTCACTTTCATTTTGGAGAGCTTTTTCAAAAGCTTCTTGGTCTATGGGTTTGGAAACCCTAGGGCAACATTTTCGGTAGTGGAACTAGTCTACCTTAGCTGGATTGTGGAGGAAGTCACTTAGGCTTTCTACAGGGGTTTATTGCAATTTGGTGGGTCTCTTTTAGAGAGAAAATTGGAGGATTTCAATTACTTTCAATGTAGAGTTTGGACAAGGGTTTATATTTTTCTTTCCACTGTTGGGCACCACTCCTTTTGAGCTTCTGTTATTACATCAGATATCTACTTTGTCATTTTTTCAAGCACTCTACCATATGATTGTTGGAATTTCTGAGCCTAGTATTTCTATATTAGAGGCCATTTGCTAGTAATGGGTGCATATTTCTGTAGGACGTGTGAACAGTGAAGGTAAAGTGCTGGTATTGAATCTTATTAGAAAGGGAAAGCTTATTGGAATTTATGTTGGGTGTTTGAGGAGTGTAAGCTTACACAAGAACATAAGCGCTATTGAATTTCTCACTGGGCATGGAGAGTAGACAAGGTGTGTACTCTATTCTTTCCTTGCGTGGAGATCTGAGACTATTTTAGTGTCATTGGAGGTGGTTAGTAGAAACGTTGCTTAAATGTACTGCTGTCATTGAAATGCAAAGAAAATCTATGAAATACCTAGTAACTGCTCATGTTTATATGTTCTTTCTATTGAATGTCAATACTACATGCATTATATCTATCATTGTTTGATAAAATGAAGTCTATCAAACTTGAACAATTGGAAAAACCTTGCACCTTCCAGAAAGGATCTTTACACATTCTCAATAAAGTCAAAAGTGAGAAATGTTATATGGGGCAAGAAGATGATGGTTGTGGCACATAAGGATGGGACACTTGAATTTTGTTAACATTAGAAAGCTTAGGAAAAAGCAAGCAATAAGGGACATGTTGAAAATAGCAAAGCCCTCAAATGTTATTTGCAAACAGTGTCAATAAGGAAAACAAACAAGGTCAAGCTTCAAATCTAAGGAATATTCTACAACAATGCCTTTGGAACTTGTTCACACTAATTTGTGTGGGCCAATGAGGTCGAAAAGCTTGCAAGGTGAGATTTATTTCATGTTGTTGATTGATGATTATTCTAGGATGAGTTGGGTAGCTTTTCTTAAAGAAAAATCTGAAGCAATAGAGAAGTTTAAGGCATTCAAAACCTTAGTAGAGAATGAAATAGGGTTGAAGATCAAGTGCCTTAGATCTGACAGAAGAGGACAATTTACCTCAAATGAATTTGAAGATTATTGTGAAAGGCATGGGATAAGGAGACAATATTCAATTGCAAGAACTCTACAACAAAATGGAGTAGTTGAGAGAAAGAATAGAACCATTCAAAGTATGGAAAGAGCTATGCTCAATGAATCCAAGATAGCTGATACTTTTTGTAAAGAAGCAGTTCATTCAGTTGTATAGATTTCAAACTGAGTGCAAATCAAGGTGAACAACAACAAAACTCCATATGAAATTTGGAAGGGAAGGCCCACATTAGTAAAGTATTGCAAGGTTTCTAGAAGCAAATGCTATATAAGAAGAGACGAGGAATATTTGGGAAAATTTGATTCAAGAAGTGATGAGAGTATCTTCCTTGGATATTCCACAAGGAGTAAAGCTTATAAATGCTACAACAAGAGATTGCACAAAATTGTAGAAAGTGAAAATGTGAGGGTTGACGAAGAAAGGCATCAAAAGGAGATAGTATAAGAAATTTATTATGGAAAGGAAGAAAGTTGCAAAGAAGAAGAAATTGAAACCTGAGAAGTTGAGCAAAGAAATCTGAATACTCCATCAAAGACACCACCTAAGAAACCATTTATATTTATTCAAAAGAACCATCTTGAAGATCTAATTATTGGAGAAAAAGACATAGAAACTCATATAAGAAGAAGACTTGCAAATACAATAGAACATGCAAATCTGTGTTTACTTTCCAAAGTTGAACCAAAAAGCTTTTCAGAAGCAAGTGAAGGAAAATACTGGATCAAGGCTATGGAGGAAGAATTAAAGCAAATAGAGAAGAATGATACTTGGGAGCTTCTCCCAAGACCTAAGGACAAGAATGTCATTGGAACCAATTGGGTGTTTCAAAACAAGCTGAATGAAGATGGGGAAGTCACAAGGTGTAATGTCCCAAATTTAGCCCTGCACGCTTCAGTTGGAATTAGCCTAATTCTGGAATCCCATAGGCTAATCAGTTGAGCAAATTATTGTTTCCACTTCTATAGGAGGTTTTGAAGGTTTGCATGCGAGAGTTTTTTATGCATGTCTGGTGGAACTTTATGAGATTTTGGAGAGCTTCTGGATAAGGTAACATGCATGTTGAGAAAATGACATGCATTTCTCTCTAATACCTTACATGCAGGAAAGGTTTCCGGGTTTTTCTGGGTTTTCAGAGATCTTCAGGGTGGTGTGACACGCATTTGAATCCATCAAACTTTCCAAGCACTTACTATTTATAGTAAGTCATGTGTCTTGCTCAGTTTGGCATTCTGTTGAGTTTGAAGTGAACTTAGTAGTTTTAGCATTTGCTATTTTTACTAAGTCTATTTTTGGTAGTGGCATCATTAGCAACTTAGCTTAGATCATCATGTTATTTCTGGAAGTTTGGCGAAATTAGTTTTGGGCGATTGACATTGTCTTCTATCTCTCCTTTGGATTGAGTTAGTCAATTTTATGTTTTGAGTTTGTACCCCTTGCCTAGGCGATGACTTCAAAGTTGTTTTAAAGTTGGGGCCATAAAGTGGACGCCTAATTAATGCATTTAATGTTTTATTAATGTTTTAATATTTCCTCAAAAGTGGGACGACTTAGGAAAGAGCATTAAGAGTTTTAAATATTTTATTTTAAAAATGCATTTGAGGAGGATGTCCTTTGGAGAAGTTGAAAAGTTTTCTTGGTTGGAGTTACAGGTTGCTTCAATCGCCCATTTGTGCCTATATATTGGTGCTTTCCTAAGTGTTGAGGATATTTTGAAAACTATGATAACATTATGCTACTGAATTGAATTCAGAGCCGCTTCAAGGAGATCCCTCCTAGCACCTTTACTTCACCATTCTTCGGGTTTGAAATGATAGCTTCCTAGATGGCATTTTGAAGACCGTGCTTCACTCAGGAGTGCGGATAGAGCTGAGTTCAGATTCTATAAACAGATTGCTATTATATAGTTTGTTTATTTTTGCTGAAGATGTTCATGGCTGAAGCGAACTTCTGCTCATAGCTTCACGATCAAATTTTATTGGGTTTTGGGACTGACTCAAGCTGTTCTACTGTGTAGAGTGCCTAGTTGTGCAAGTTTTCATAATTTAATTTTGAGAATCTGATTTTTAAGAGGTCAACCCTTCTTGGAGGTCGTACCATCTCTTGCTAGTTGCATTGGGATTTGTACCAAGTCTCTACTGTTGTTTTGACACAGTTTGTTGGTTGGATTTTGGACGCCTAGGCTATTGGCTTCATTTGACTACTTTTTGAAGTCAATCAGAGCTGGATTGAAGAAGTGGTGTCCAATTTGGTGAGTTCTTATCTTGCTGGTTTGATTTTTTGTACTTATTGTTTCTAATCAGTCTTGTTTTTTCTTATATATTGCTAAATTGAGCTCATTTTCTATATCATTCATATATTGTATCAGTTAGAGGTTTTACTCTAACTCCTTGTGGCTTTGGAAGAATAACTCTATGTTTGTGCAACTGAAACTCTATCATTGTAAAGTTGGTTTAGTAGTACTAACAGCTGTTATATTTATTGTTGCATTTCAATAATTTGTACTTACTCCCACTGATGAAGTGGTTGAGTTTATATTTTATTTTCAACACTTGTTTAAATTCCCCCCACTAAATAAGTGGTAGTGTGGATTCATGACTGGCTTTCCACCTTATAAATTGTAATAATTCCACTGCCACTGAATAAGTGGTAGAGCTTTATTGTCGGTTATCCACCTACTCTATGTATTTCCAGCATTTACTTTCACTCATGGTTGGCTAGCCGCCTAACAGCTTTGTAATTCATTTCCAATTTGCTAACGATCCTCAACACTGTATGCTCTCACCTCGCCCACATTGGGATCTTGGTGATCAAAAGTTGAAGGGTTACTATTCTTGCTGGTTATAATTTGGAGCTAATGCTAATAAGTGGTGTGTTGTGCTGAATGAATAAAAAAATTTAAGGGGAATATTATAGTGGTATCAGAGCTTGTTTTCCTACCATCTTGTGAGTTCAGTGCTTCAATTGTTAGATGAGTGACAGGGAAAACCGATACTACATCTGAGGGTAGAACACAGTTCAGTTTTAACTTTGAGACATTCCTGAAGTTGACACTTTTTGAAAGGTTTTAAGAAACCGTGTTTTGCTAGTTTAAGTCATGGCTACTAATGAAGAGAAAATTTTGGAAAAAATCACTTTACATTGCTAGAACAAGGCTCAACAAAGAATGTTAGTCAATGGAGGAGGAAGTAAATGTACTTACGTTGGAACAATGTTTGAGTCGGGTGAATCAATCACCCTTTGAAATGATTAAAAAAACATTAATACCTGCAATGATTTCTATGAATCAACCTTATTGGTTGATGCATCCTGATGAAAAAATTAATTTGCTGATCACTTCTTGCCTCAGTGAAGTGATGAGAATCTTGGCACCTCTAATGCCTTATGATGATGACACTATGAGGAGAGTGCTTCATATGATTGTTGAAAGTTTCCAGGATCTTGATGAAACAGGTAGCAGTCTTTTCCCAAGAAGAGCTGCTATATTAAAGACATTCTCAAAGCTTAGAATAAGTATACTGTTAATAGACTTGGACATGCAAAATCAAATATATCACTTGTTCCATTACCTCTTCAATTCAACTTGGAGTGAGCAAGAGGAGAATGTATTTGCAACTGTTAGAAATATCCTTGTTCTAACAGTCAATGATGTTGAAGTCATTCCCCAAAACATCCAATCTCTTCTTCTGGACACATATGAACAAGAAGAGAAGATTTCTCCTACCGCTGATATATTGATCAAAGGATTGTTTAATCAATGTGAAGAAAAATTGAAGCCTCTTTTGATGAAGACAGTTCAAAATAATGAGAATTATTTTTCCGAAGAGGAATGAAATTTGGAATCCCATTGATTCTGTAACAGAATCTCAGGTTGAATCTCCAGATATGCATTTTTCCACGCATTCAACAAAAGAATGCAATGAGACAACATCAGTTTCAGAGAGACATGAAGAATTCAGGCATTCTACAGAAGAATGTAATGTGGCAACAATAGCCTTGGAAACACATGAGGAGTCCTTGCGTCATACATAGGAGTATAGTGCAACAACTCCAGTTATGGAGACTCAAAAATAAATCCTAACTACAAAACCAATGGAAACTCCTATGTTTGCTAGAGATGATTTTCAATCAACAAATGATCTGCTGCTTCATCTTAATAATTCAGGAGGATTTTGGTTTGAATGTCAAGCCAAAGATGAGAAAGAAGAAGCAGAAATATCTTCCCATTCTAAAGTTGATTTAGCTAACTTTCATAAATCATGCATTGAGGACAACATAGAGGAAGCTGCTTCCAGTGATCATAAAACAAAATTCTCTTTGCTTGAAGCCAAGCTAAGGAAAAAAGCTAATGAATTGGAAGATACCATGGATGAGATGATGAAAAGTGTACATCAGATGCGTGACAATTTGAGGAGTACATCTGAAAGGATTTTTGAAATCTTTATACATCATAGCAGCACAACATCAACTCAACTAGATCATGAAGATTGCAGTCAAAGTTCACTAACTGCTGAAAAGGAAATTCGAGTCTTGTCCAAACTTGATGATATTCATTGGCAAGTGGAAAATCTGGTTTATAATGTGCCAAAAAATATAGATATTTGTTGCATTCCTATTGCTGATATGAAGTCAATTAAAAATGCCTTGCAAGAGCTCAAATCAAGTCTTTCGTACATCATTCATGATAAAGATAGAGTTGCTAAAATTGCTAACAAGGCATTGGAATGGAATGAGCAAACTAAAGAGTACATGAGGCATTAATAGAAGAAAAAAATCAAATTTCTGTTGCTCAATTTTCATGGGAGAAAGAAAACAAAGGGAGAGCTGAAGAGATTCAGAAAGTTCTTGATGAGCTTGATCTCATACACGAAACATTTGATTTGAAACATTGTCCTGAAAGAACGGAGCATCCAAATTCACATCAACAAGTTTTCCAGGCCTTTGATGATCCTTTGTATGAAGTAGGTGCTAATGTGCTTTATGAAAATCCTTTCCTTGAGAATGATGAGGGAAGTTCTTCAGAAACTATTGAAGAAAGGAGAAACTCCAACACATCTTCCAACAGTGGAGAATTGATACATGATATGCTTAAATATGAACCTACTACTGCTCCTAGTTCATCCATTTTGCAGGGAATGGAAAATCAAGAATCAAGAAGGGATGAAGATATTCTTCTTGATCAACAACAAAGAGTAGATTGGTGTTCTGATGAGGAATTCATTAATTATTTGATGCAAATGCTCATAAGGTTCCTATCAGAAATTATTCTTGCACTGTCTTCTCTTAGAATAATTGAGTTCAGAATTGAATTCGATGAGGGATTCATAGAATCTTTTTGGCAATTCATGTCTCATGATTTTGGACTGAATTTCTTCAACGAACTCAAATTTGTTGAATACTTCTTGGAGTTTCAAGAAGTGACGATTCAGATGGAACGGGTGGATTAGAGGGTCCAAGTAAGAGCATTTCTCTGTTTGAGAAATGGTTCTTTGATGCTGATGATTTGGGATCTTGGCATTATTCAACAATTAGAAAATATTGAAAATTTTAAAAAGGAGGAATCAACACAAGGTACTCAGAAAGGTGTTATGATCATTTACTAGAGTATTGGAGATTGTTTTCAGTTAAGCATTTTTATTTGGGATCCTAGACACATTGTCAAGAAAGTATGTTGGAGTGATAAGTGCCAAAGTTTCAGTACTAGAGGTGCTGCTACCTTCTTTATTAGCAATTGGATGGAAATTTATGAGAAAAAAATGGTGATCAGAAGTTGTTATATAGTGGCGATGGGACCTTCGATAAGGATGCTACCAGCCTTGTTCATGAGCAGTTATGCCTATCTTATTGAAGATTTTTCATGTAACAGCTGCTGCTTCCTTTTTGGGATGCTGATTTTCCATAAATCAGATCTCAAGATGACTAAATTAGACCTGATAGGTAGTTGGTGTATTCATTTTCAGACCTTCTAGTCTCCTATTAGGACTGATTTTGGGCCTCAAATGATAAAGGGAATGATTTAGTGTAGCCAAAATTCGTGTATGGGATGTTCTCCAATGTTAACCATTGTTCTTCTCTACATTTTCTCCTATACTAATGTTTGGGGCAGCGAGCTTTTAACTGATTTGGTTCACTAGTTTGAGACTCTTGAAGTGAAATTTGTGAGTTTTTCTTGGAGTCTTCTCAATTATATCAGTTTGTTTCAAAGGAGGCATTATATATCCTTATGGAATTTTGAGGATGTGATTGTGGAGTTGCTTTCCTCTTTGCAAAAAGTGTTGGAAGAGTAACATATGTTGTTGTGACTCTGTTTGACGCTATGAGGAGTTATGTTGAGGAGCATGTTTTGAGTTGGGTAGACTATCTTTCTTATTGCTCGGGAATGTGTTCGACATTGGCATTGCAGATTTTGACTTGAAGTTTTTAGGACATGAGATGTTGCAGGATTTTGATTTCAATTCTTTCAAGACTGTCAGTTTGAGTCTCATATATGGTATTTTTTTTGGGTTACAAGGAAGATTAGTGCAGATTTGAAGTGTTGATCACTATTGTGTGACTAGAGTGGTGCAACATCAGCATGGTGGGTCCTCTCTGAGATGGATATGGGACCTTGGGATCCTACTTAGCATAGTATGGATCAATCTATTTTTTTTGGAAGAATGGTTTTGTATTGCTTGAGGAAAAGCAATTTTTGGAAGTGTGGACTATAATGTCCCAAATTTAGCCCTACACTCTTCAGTTGGAATTAGCCTAATTCCAGAATCCCATAGGCTAATCAGTTGAGAAAATTAGGGTTTCCACTTTTATAGGAGGTTTCGAAGGTTTGCATGTGAGAGTTTTTTATGCATGTCTGCTGGAGCTTTCTGGGTTTTTGGAGAGCTAAAGGGTAAGGTAACATGTATGTTGAGAAAATGACATGCATTTCTCTCTGGTACCTTGCATGTAGGAAAGGTTTTTAGGTTTTTTTTGGGTTTTTTCAGAGATCTCCAGGGTGGTACATGCATTTGAATTTGTTAATATTTCCAGTCACTTACTATTTATAGTAAGTCATGTGTTTTGCTTAGTTTGGCATTTTGTTGAGTTTGAAGTGAACTTACTATTTTTAGCATTTGCTATTTTTAGTAAGTCTATTTTTGGTAGTGGCATCATCAACAGGTCAGCTCAGATCATCATGCTATTTCTGGCAGTCTGGTGGAATCAGTTTTGGGTGATGGTTTTGGCATTGGCTTCTATCTCTCCCTTGGATTGAGTTTCAACACTTAGTCAATTTTATGTTTTGAGTTTGTACCCCTTGCCTAGGCGATGACTTCAAAGTTGTTTTAAAGTTGGGGCCATAAAGTGGACGCCTTATTAATGCATTTAATGTTTTATTAATATTTTAATATTTCCTCAAAAGTGGGACAACTTGGAAAAAAGCATTAAGAGTTTTAAATATTTTATTTTAAAAATGCATTTGAGGAGGATGTCCTTTGGAGAAGTTGAAAAGATTTCTTGGTTGGAGTTACAGGTTGCTTCAATCACCCAATTATGCCTATATATTGATGCTTTGCTAAGTGTTGAGGATCTTTTGGAAATTATGATAACATTATGCTATTGAATTGAATTTAGAGATGCTTTGAGGAGATCCCTCCTAGCACCTTTACTTCACCATTCTTCGGGCTTGAAATGATAGCTTCCTAGATGACATTCTGAAGATCGTGCTTCACTTAGGAGTGCAAATAGAGCTAAATTTTGATTCTATAAACAAATTTTTGTTATATAGTCTGTTTATTTCTGCTAAAGATGTTCATGGTTGAAGTGAACTTTTGCTCGTAGCTTCACCGTCGAATTTTATTGGGTTCTAAGTACTGGCTCAAGCTGTTCTACTGTGTAGGGCACCCATTTGTGCAAGTTTTCATAATTTAATTATGAGAATCTAATTTTTAAGAGTAGGTCGACCCTTCCTGGAGGTCGTACCATCTCTTGCTAGTTGCATTGGGATTCATACCAAGTCTCTTCTGCTGTTCTGAGACAGTTTGTTGGTTGGAGTTTGGACGCCTAGGCTATTGGCTTCATTTGATTGCTGTTTGAAGTCAATCGAAGCTGAATTGAAGAAGTGGTGTCCAATTTTGTGAATTCTTATCTTGCTAGTTTGATTTTCTGTACTTACTATTTCTGATCAAACTTGTCTTTTTCTAATATACTATTGAATTGAGCTCATTTTCTATATCATTCATATGTTGTATCAGTTAGAGGTTTTACTCTAACTCCTTATGGCTTTGGAAGAATAACTCTATGTTTGTGCAGCTGAAAACTCTATCATTGTAAAGTTGGTTTAGTAGTACTAATAGTTATAATTATTGCTGCACTGCAATAATTTGTACTTACTCCCACTGAAGAAGTGGTTGAGTTTAGATTTTACTTTCAGCACTTGTTTAAATTCCCCCCACTGAATAAGTGGTAGTGTGGATTCATGACCGGCTTTGCACTTTATAAATTGTAATAATTCTGCTCCCACTGTATAAGTGGTAGAGCTTTATGGTCGATTATTTGCCTACTAGGTGTATTTCTAGCATTTACTTTCACTCATGGTCGGCTAGCTATCTAGTAGCTTTGTAATTCATTTCTAGTTTGCTAATGATCCCCGACATTGTATGCTCTCACCTCGCCCACTTTGGGATCTTGGTGATCAAAAGGTGAAGGGTTATTATTCTTATTGGTTATCATTTGGATCTAACACTAATCAGTGGTTTAGTGTGCTGAATAAATATATATTTTTTTAAGGGGAATATTACACAAGGAATAAAGCAAGGCTTGTGTGCAAAGGCTATGCACAAGTTGAAGGAATATATTTTGAAGAGATATTTGCCCCTATTGCAAGATTAGAGGCTATCAGAATGTTCTTAGCTCTTGCAAGTTTCAAGAATTTCAAAGTTTATTAGATGGACATCAAATCAACTTTTATTAATGGAAATCTTGAAGAGGAAGTGCATATTGAGAAACTTGAAGGTTTCATCTTATTAGAGAAAGAATATTACGTGTGTAGACTGAAGAAGGCCCTTTATGGACTAAAACAAGCCCCAAGGGCTTGGTATTCAAGGTTATACAAGTACCTTCAAGAGCAAGGCTTCAAAAGAGGAATATCAAATAGCAACTTGTATATCAAGAATCAAGGAGATAAGTTGTTAATTGTTGTGGTATATGTCGACATCGTTTTTGGGGGTGACATTGACAAGATGTGCGAAGAATTTGCTTCAAACATTCATAAGGAATTTGAAATGTTTATGCTAGATGAGCTATCTTTTTTTCTTGGATTGCAAATCTCTTCGTTAGATAAAGGGATCTTTATATCACAAACCAAATATGTTAAGGAAATGCTGAAGAAGTTTAGAATGGAAGATTATATTCTAGTAAGTACACCTATGATTACTGGTTGCAAATTGAGCAAAGCTGATGATTCTCCTGCAACAAATCAGACTATGTATAGATCTATGATTGGAAGCTTGCTATATCTAATAGCTACAAGGCTCGACATTTTGCAAGTAGTTGGTTTAGTAGGACTGTTTTAGGCAGTCCTGAAAGAAAGCCATGCTAATGCAGTCAAGAGAATATTGAAATATTTGAAGGGAACTATGGATTTTGGAATGTGGTATCCAAGGGGTGAAGATTTCACCCTTACAACATATACAGATGTGGATTGGGTAGACAATGTTGATGATAGGAAGAGCTCTAGTGGTGGAGCATTCTTTCTTGGAAATTGCCTTGTATCTTGGTTAAGCAAGAAACAAGCATCAGTTTCGCTATCTACAACAAAGGAAAAATATATTGCAGCAACAAGTTGTTGCACACAGGCTTTATGGATGAAATAGACTTTGAAAGATGTTAATGTTGAGTATGATCATCCCATTCCCATACTTTGTGATAACATGAGTGCCATCAACATATCTAAGAATCCAGTTATGCATTCTAGGACAAAGCATATTCCGATTAATCATCATTTCTTGAGGGGGCAAGTAATTGAGCAACAAGTAAAGTTGGAGTATGTTGTGACAAAGGATCAGATTGCAAATATTTTCACAAAGCCTCTTCTAAAAGAGATTTTTGAGTACCTAATGGAGAAATTGGGAGTGAAGTCACTCTCATCCATTCACTAAGTCTTTCAAGAGAAGTATGTGTTTAGGGGGAGCTATTCATTGCCTTATTCAGTTAGCCTTGGATACCCTTTTTCATTGATGTCAAAGGGGGAGAAGTTGAGTAAGGGGGAGCATTATAGTAGGGTGGAGCATTTCAGTCAATCTGTTATATTCAAAAGCTCATTTTTACAGGGTTGCCATCAATGACAAAAGGGGAGATTGTTGATTTTTTTGTCATTGATGTCAAAGGTTTTCTGTCTACGTGGGCTGACCCATGTTGAGAATATTAAGTGGAGAAAATGTTGAATGTCACGTAGTTGTTGATTAGGCCAACTCCTTTAAAGGCAAGAAAATGATTTAAGCAAAAATATATATATGCCAAAGAGGTTGACCTCTTTGGAAAGAGATGATTGTTGGAAAATAGGCATTTATAAATATTTGATGCCCCCTACTATTTAGTAGATCCTCCTAGGGTGGTGCCTCCAACTTTGGGCAAGGTAATTAATAAATTAAAAAAAGTTTTCATTGTACTTGGCTGACCTCCTAATGTGATGCGCCTAGCTTTGTGCAAAGAGATTTATTTTAATAAAAATATATATGTTGTTGGCGACCTAATCAAAGGGCTATAACCATTCATTTGAAGAGGCATTTGATGGATATCAATAAAGGTTGTTTGGAGGTGATTTGTGCAACCATTCATTGAATATATTTCCAATCAAGAGCAGATTATAAGAGCAGAAACTTAGATCTTTAAAGAGCAGTTATAAGAGCATTGAATCATATATTTGAGAGCAGATCTATGAGTAAAAATCAGGTACTTTGAGAGCAAAAGTTAGAGATAATTGGAGTAGATATTGTGCAGATTTTGAGCTTATTTTGAAGATTATATTTCAAATCTGAGTGGAGGTTTAAGAGGAGAAGTTCAAGGTAAATTGTGGGCAGATTTTGTTGAAGACCTTGAAGGGATCTAGGGTAGATCCAAAAACATTACAATCACACAAATTTTTGAAGGTTGGTGCCTTCTACTTTGCAAGTCCAAGAGGTTGGTGCCTCTCACTCAAAGAGATAGGTGTCTCTTGTCAAGTTGGTGCTTAGTGTAGGGGATTGGTGTCTCCTGTGGGTTGGTGCCTACAAAGTTGTAAGAAGTTTTCTATAAAAGCAATATTTTGCTGTGGTTTTCTCCCACAAGGGTTTCCACATAAATCGTGTGTGCATCTTGTGCCCTCTAGTGTTAGATCTTGCTTGTGTGGATACTTTGATTATTGCTTTATGATCGCCAAAGTTAAAAACTGAAAAAACTAGTCTTATACCGATTCACCCCCCTCTCAGTATAAGTGTGTGTGTGTGTGTGTGTGTGTGTGTTTTCTTCAATAGTGTGATTTATTGCTCGTTTCATAGGAAGTGTTTTTGGCTTCTAAAACATGTGAATATGATTGCAACAATTTTCAAGAGTAGCTTTTGGTTTGGATGTTGAATTTTTCTTTAGAATCATTAGATTGTGACCTTATGAAAATTAGTGCAAGTTCTTGTGTTTGATTGGTAGCTTTGCATGCTTATTTGTGATTGAGTACTAGATTAGTGGTTCTTTTGGTGCATTTAATAAAGAAAAACTTATTATCTTGTTGTAGTGTATATGTGTTATTAAAGACTACATAATAAGCTCTTCTATCATATTGATAGGGTTTACTTAGTAACAAAGCACAACAATCCATAGTGGTCATGTCACAAGTGACCTTATTACTGAATTTGGGACCAAATCCAAAAGACACAGTGCATGTGTGTGTGATTTGTGAGAATGCACCACTATCCTTCCATCCAAGTGAATATGCATGAGGATGTGGATCCGATGGAAAATGCAATCAGCAAATCAAAAGTATAATGTATTTTGAAAAAATCGGGATTTGAACGAGGAAAAAATGGATTTAAAAATATATACAAAAAGAGAACTATTTTTAATTTTTTTTTTGAAGGCATTTCCATAGCATAGAAATATAGAGAGAAAATCAAATTGAGAGTTTGCTCATGAATTTTAGGAAATAGATTTTTGTTGTTTATAGTCATAGCATTGATTATGTTGCATTGCACAAAACATACATCATAATGCATAAATAGTGAGTAGATGTTGACAGTTTACAAATTTTTAATTACAATATAGTTTGTACAAAGTCAACCTATAAACTAAGTACAAAGTTCCAAAAAAATAAAATGTAGCTGATGATTCTTGCTACTACAAAGAGAGCTATGCTAGAGGGTTGTAGGTCTTGATGACAAAGCTCCTGGGTCAAAGCCTCTCCTAGATCATTCAACCACATCACTATCAAAGTTGGCCTTTGTTAGGATATCAAAACCCTCAAGTTCAAGAAATTCATCATCATCTACAATCGGCTTATAATTTGGATCAATTTCATCAAGGTCAATTGGCTTGTTATCCTCAATAGTACCTAATTTTGTCTATATAGAAATTAGTCTTGTTAATTGAAAGTGAAAAACATAATGAATACAATTATAACTATGATTGCAAGTATATTAGAAGTATAACCTGGAGCTTTCTTTAGCTTCAAACGGAGGTTGTGGTCAACAAACACCAAGTCATTCATTGATCATTGTGTTAGATAGTTGCATTTCTTGGAATGTATGTGTTAAAAAACACTCCAAGTACATTTGCAAGGGGACTAATTGCATGGCTAGCTCATAATGCATCTCATCATCCATCTAGGATTTTTGGTTTGTTCCCCAAAAAATTCCCACCATTGGATTGAAAAATATAAATTATTTTGAGATAAGATCATATAAGAATATCTTAACACCTTTAATGTACATATCCACAATATAGAGAGAATGTCAAAAGTTTATAGAGTCTATCTAGTTTTAAGGTTTCCCTACCTTCGATGACAACCATAGTTGAGAAAAATCCCTTTGCTTGCTTGTACATTGGCAACTCTACCATAATTGCCTGCAATTTTTCTGAGGTGGGGAACATTTTCTTAGCGCATATGAACAAGCCCTGTGTGACCTCAATATCATCATTTTTGAATGAAGAGCTATAGAATGTTGGATTCAAATAGTATTCAGTAGCATGGAGAGGAGAGTGCATTTGTTGATCCCATATTCTATCAATTGTGCCTCATAATGACGTATAATTGTCCCTATTATTTTCCATCCTACCCCACATCACCTCTTTTTCCCTATCCATGGCCTCATACAAATAGCCCATGGGGGGTTTCTCTCCATCCAATAGTCTCAAATGTTTTACTAGAGGCTCTAAAAATTCTACAACTTGTTTAGTTGCATCCCAAAAATTGGTAGACTAAATGTATTTTGCCACTGCTATGCCATCTATTTGATTTGTGAAGCTAGAATCCATCCACTCATTTGCAATAAACATTCTTTTCAAATTCATTTTTTGTTGGCAGAGTCTATAGTGCAAGGAAGTGTGTTGCAAATCTTGTCACCCCTAGTTGAACTAGCTCCTTGCTCTTTGTGAAAGCATGCATCATACACAAAACCCTCATGTGATTATAGATGAATTTGATAACTATGTGAGCCTTTTGCAATACCTCCTTAACACATTCAAGTTTTCCAATGTCCTCTAGGGTTAGATCAAGGCAATGCACTACTCATGGGATAAAAAACATAGAGGGGTTTTTGTTCATTAGGAGTCTACCAACAACAAAGAAAGCAACAACATTGTCTATAATAAATTTAACCACATATGGTGGCCCTACATCTTTGACCACCTCATCAAATAACTCAAATAAGGAAGCTATAGATTTGATTCTATTTGATGCATCCATGTATTTTAAAAATTGTGCCAATATCACAAGAGACAAGGAAGTTGATAAGGTTTCAGTTCCTTCTATTTGTCCATCCATCTAACATTATGATGCAACCGATCTTTTCCCATCTAGTCGATGTTTATTAACAACATCCTTAACATCTTGTACTGCATCATTGAACATACCAACCCTCAATGTCTTGTAAGATGGGGCTTTGAACCTAGGAATTGTAGCTGCAATAGCATCCACCATACCTTGCTAGTATGGAGACTTGGTAACATGGAATGGAAAGCTAAGGTAGTACCAAAAACTTGCAATCGCCTTCTTTGTTTGTTCATGGACATTCTTTCTCCATCCTATACCCTCCAAAGTGGTTTTTGATCTTGATGTAGTACGAGGTTGAAAGAAAAAACTAATAATTCCTCCATTTGTGTTTGGGAATGTGCTATAGAAGAAGGTGTTGACCCAAATTCTTTGAAAGTCTCTTGCGCACCAACTACCTCATCCAAAGGATTGTTTCAAGCATTTTTAGAGTTAGAAGATATTTTTGTCCTATTTCTTGTCTTTTTTGCCTTACACTCAAAAATCACCTAAAGAGCTTTTTTTGACTGATATGTGACATCTACAGGGCATAGTGTGCAAGCAGTGGTGTCATGTCCTACCTCATTTGCCAAATGCCATTTGAAGTGTTAAATGCCACCATTGATATCATCTTTACACTAGGTGCATTTAACCATAGTTGTACTCGAGACTGGTGTGCAATGTGTCCACAAAGTCTTTCTGATGTGGCATTATGATCAAATCTACAAAATAATTTTAATTCAGTCTTTCATGATGCTAGTTGCCTCATCTAAATGATTTTATAGTCTAGTTTGACATCAAAGGCCATAAGAAAGTTTGAAAGCATGAATTATTTGTTGGGGAAAAATTGCAAGTTTCATTTTAATTCTCTTCTACATGGTGTTTTGTTGCTATGAGACAATTTATGTAGTTCAATTGTAACTAATTTATAGCATATAGATAATCATATTAGACACACATAAATGTTGATAACAAGAAAGATAGAATCCAAAGGCATATAGTGTCTCCAACAATTTTTGTTTCTTTTCAAAATAGAATACACATCGATCCTTGATTTAGTACCTAGTAAAACATGGATAGATGCAAGTGTTGCCCTAGACAGATAGCTTGTGTCTCAAGACACAGTCTTGGTAGACAGATTAGTCATTTGGAAAATAGACATGGTATAAAATCATGCTCAATTGACCACCTATGCATTACAAAGTTTGGTATTCGTGGAGAGATGATATGTTAGGCACAACAAAATTCTTGTTCTTACAAGTGTGCAAGCTAATACTGTGAGTCTCTTTTCTTTTTCACTTTCAAGTTGTAAATTTGAAAATTGCAGAAGCCAAGAGGTTTCTGATTTCTTTCATTCAAGTATACATGTTTGCCAACATAGTTCTTCCTTGGTCAAATGTTATCAGCCTACATATTCAAGGGGGCACCAAAATGATATCTTGTAGTTGTATTATAGAAGCCCTTTAAGCCCCAAAGGTGAATGGATGCACGATTGTATAGTTGACTGTACTTCAATAGTCATTTACTATTGTTGTTACATCAAGGAGCATTCTTGTCAAGAGATATTGTAGCATTTGGACTTGATTAAGTGTGTTTCCATTACATCATATTCTATACAACTCACAAGTTAGATAATTGTCATCAAACTTGCATGCCTTAAGTGACATCACTTATTTGGATGTATAAAGTTCATATTATCAAGTTTGAAGTGACAAACACTAAAATATTTGAAAGTTGTCACTTTAAAATACCCATACCCTACACATACCCATCATATCACCACTTTTTGGCCCATCATGATCCTGCACATACCCTAGTCTTTTGAATTTATTACATAACAAAATACTTTATTAATTAGATGTCCATATGGAGAAAGAGTGGGCAAGTTATGTTGTTCAAGTTCACTAACAAGACTATGATGACGCTATGATGTACAACTGCCAAAAACTATGCTTTGATTTCATACCTTGTTACCTTGTTTTTTGGAATGGCAATTGCTCGGCTTGCAAAGGGTATGCAAATGTAGGTAAATTTAAGTAATATTGTGCAAATTGTTTGCAGATAAACAAATTTCTAGATTACTAAGAGATAACGATGATGCTATGGTGCAGAACTATCAGAGCTATGATTTATATTTCTTACCTTTTTTATTTGACTAGCCACAATAACTTGTTTGTGGTGATACCTCAGCTTACAAAGGGGATGATTATATAAAATCTTACGAAAAAAACAAAAACACAAAATATGATATATAATGCATTGTTCTAGCAATTCTACACCATTGCATCATCACAATTTATTAGTAAACTAGAAACTTTTTTAGCTGTGAATTGCTTGATATATTTATTTTGAATTTTCTTTGAGGCCATGGTAATTTTTTTTTAAGGTTAGATAAAAATGTCATGCCTTTTTGTAAGTGTATTAGTGTATCTTGTTCTAAGAAAAATGTCTGATATGTTTATTGTTGGTTTGTGTATTGCATGTTGCTATGTCTAGGATGTTTGTTCTTATACAACCAATATTTCACATTTTGACAAATTATTGTGCATGAATACATTAATTTTGATCATAAGGCTGAACTTGAAAATACCTTAGAAATATTACAAAAACAAGACACATAAAGTTAACCAAGACTGTATAAAAATCTAATTTGAAATAAGGAGCAAAAGTTTTATTATATAAGATTACAAATATCTTATCCATAGAGGATAAAATTGACACCTCAGAGGATAAGATAGATAACTCATAAAGTAAAAAGATAAAAACTAAAGCCAACATGACTTTATTAAAGAAGATCCTTAAAGTCTATTGTAAAAGCTAATTGACCATTACAATAGAAAACATTACTTTAATACCCTCCTTAATGGTCATTATACTAATTACACCAAGCTTATCTTGAAATTTTACAAATCTGTCAGGACCCAAAGGCTTAGTAAGGATGGCTACAACTTGATCTTCAAAAGGAAAAAACTGCAAAATAACCGATCCATCTTGTACAAGTTGCTTAATGAAATGACAGTGAAGCTCCACATGTTGGTATGCTTGTGGAAGATTGGATTACTGGCAGGCTTTATTACCCCTTGATTGTCAGAAAACAAGGGTGAAGGCCTTGCTTGAGACATTTGCATGTCTGAAAGAATCCTCAAAAGCCATACTACCTCACATATTGTTTTGATTGTTCCTCGATACTCTACTTTTGTCGAGGAAAGAGTATCACTTACTACTTCTTACTGGTCCATGTGACTACACCCATACCAAGGCTGAAAACATATCTAGAAGTGGATTTCTTGTCATCAACAAAACTTACCCAATCCGAATATGTGAACCCAACTAGCCTAGGATCTTTGCTTTTGCTATACAAAATTGCCAAAGTCAAGTCTCCTTTTCACTTATCTTAGTACCCGCTTGACTGCAACCCATTGTTTTTTCCTTTGGGGTTGTCATAAAATGGGAAATGCAACTCACAAAATAACTCAAATCAGATCTAGTGGCTGTAAGATAGATAAGGCTGCCCACTAGTTGCCTAAAAGCTGACTCATTGATTACTTTTGGGTCTGTTTTAGGTGAAAGCTTTAGCCTTTTCTCTATAGGTGTAGATGAGATTTTGCAATTTGACATTCTGAACTTGTCTAGAAAACTCCAAGCTTATTTAGACTGAGAAATAAAAATACCACCACCTGTCTGCCAAACCTCTACACCTAAGCAATAATGTAGGAGGCCTAAGTTTGTCATGTCAAAATCCTCACACAAATTACATTTGATTTCTTTAATCCAATGTGCTTCACTACCTATCATGATGATATCATCCACATAAATTATTAGAAGGATGATTTCATTGCCTATGCTTTTGACATATAAATTTGGATTTGAAGGACTTCATTGGAATCCATGTTGATCCAAATATCTCTCAATCTTTATGTACCATGCCTTGGGTGCTTGCTTTAGGCGATAAAGAGCCTTCATTAGTATGTATAACTGATGCTCCTTTCTTGCAACCTAAAAACCCTAAGGTTGAGTCATATACATTTTTTCCTCTAAGTCACCATTGAGGAAGGCACTCTTCACGTCCATTTGATGGACTTTCTAGCCAAATTGTGTTGGCATGGATAGAACTAACTAGATAGTGCTTATCTTTGTTGTAGGAGCAAAGGTCTCCTCATAAACAATACCTTCTCTTTGCAAGAACCCTTTAGCCACCAACCGTGCTTTGTACTTGTCAAGTGTACCATCAGCTTTGTACTTGACTTTGTACACCCATTTGCAGCTAGTAGGTTTCTTCCTTGGTGGAAGATAAAAAGGAATCCAATTCTTATTTTTCACAAGACTTTGATGTTCAGTTTCCATGGCCTTTTCCCATTCAGGCTTACTTTTTTCCTTTGCAAAATCTTAGGGTTCATAAACATCCTGAATGTTAGCCATAAGAGAAAAGTTAACTGTGTTCTTGCTCTTTCCTTTGGATGATCAACCCTCGACCATTTCATCATCCTGAATATCACTAATGAGTTTTCCCCACCACTTAGGTTTCTTTGTAGAAACCCCTTCATTTAAATCGACATGGTCATCATGACATGGGTTTCCTGGTACTATATCATCAGAATGTTAATGTAGGTCTTTAAAGAAAATCATCTGGTATTGGCACTAGTATTTGCTTGAGAGAAATGTTCGGAATCATCAGAGTCCCCCCTTTAGGTGTAGCTAAGGAAGTTGGACACCCAAATCTTTAGCTGTCAAAGGCTGATATTCAATACTCTTGATGTCAAAAGAGAGTTGAAAGGGCCCAACTTCTTCATAAATCACCACATCCCTATTGAATGTCAAGCAGTCAGCATCCACATCAATAAGCCTATAGGGTTTATGATTCACATTGTATCCTGTGAGCATTAACTTCTGACTCTTGGAGTCTAGTTTGGTTCTCTTTGTGTTTGGAATCAAGACGTAGGTAGTAGAACTCAAAATCTTTAGATGACTCGCCTTTGGTTTCCTCCCAAACCATGCTTCCTCTAGGGTCTTCTCTTCCACTGCTTATGTCGAAGATCCGTTGAGAAGATAAATAGTTGTGTAAACAACCCCAACCCAATTTTTTTTGGGAACACTCTTATTCTCTAACATACACAGGTCCATTTCCATAATTTTATGGTTCCTTCTCTCAACAACTCCATTCTATTGTGGAGTGTAGGGTGTGGTGAATTGAAGTTTGATATCGTGTTTAGCACAAAATTTCATGAATTTGTTTGCATGGAATTTAACTCCATTATCAGACCTAAGAGTGATTATTTAACAAGACTCTTTTTCTACTAATGCTATTAACTTTTGAAATTCCTTAAACACATTTGATTTTTCTTTAAGGGAAAACACCCAAATTTTCCTACCAAAATCATCTACGAACAAGAGAAAATAGTTGGCATCAATGACTGATTTCGTATTCGTTTGGCCACAGACATTTGCATGAATCGATTGTAAGACTCTCGAGGCTCTCCAAGCCTGTCCATTTGAAAATGGAGATATTTTTTGCTTCCTTGCTTGGAAATCTCTGCAAACATCATGTATCCATTGTTGGCTTTTAGGTAAACCTTCTACCATATTCTCTCTCAAATGGTTGAGATTCCCATAATGTTGATGCCAAAGAGTATTGATGGTAGATGAATTTGGTTGCTAATGCACGCTCCTGAATCTCTCTAGTATCAACAAGTAGACACAAACCATGATCTTCTATGCAAAGTGCAATTTTTTTCTTGGACTTCTTGTCAACAATATGGCTCTTGTGTGTGTTGAAAATGAAATCCAACTTGGGATAGTGGCGCATAATCTAACTCACTGAGAGAAAATTTAGCTCCATGCCTGGAACATAGTATACATTGACGAAAATAAGAGTTTTTTTCCAAAGGTTATTTGAACATTGCCTCTGCTAATAACAATGTACTCCTCACCACCATTGAAGATCACTGAATTTGAGCAAGCCTTGTACTCAATGAACCAATCCTTCCCATGAGTAAATTGTTGAGATACTTCAAAATTGATGTACCACACAAAAGACTTGACGTAAAAGACTCTTTTTGCTTAGAAAAATTTGTGACATGAGCCTTTTGTGGAGACCCTCCTTGGTTGGATTTTTGGTTGGCCAACCTCTTTCTACAATGCTTCTTCATGTGACCAAGTTTATGACAATAATGACATGTGATAGTCTTTAGATTCTTTGAAGTATCATCAAATTTTACTTAACCTTTCTTTTGAGGCCACTTGCCTTTTCCCTTGTCCTTGGTTGCAAAGGCATGTTTCACACTTGGTAAATCACTACTGCTACCAAACTGCTTCTTCCATCTATCCTATTGCAAGAGTTTGTTGCAGAAATTGTCAAACTTTAGGTCAAGATCGGTAGATGTGTTGTTGAGTGTTTTGATGAAATGCTTATATGATCAGGGTAAGCTTTTCAACATTATAACCACCTTATCTACTTCTTCCATCATGTGATCTATGGCTTGATATTGATTGCGAATGTCTTTGATCTTCATCAAGTGATGCTGCAAAGACATCTTCTCGTCCATCATGATCAAGAAAAGCATATTTTTAAGGAAGGCCTTGCCTTTATTTAATATCTCGTGCAAATCTTGCAAGTGTTTCCAAATCTTCGTCGAGGTTTTGCCTAATGGAACCTCTGAAAGCATTTCATCTATCACTAATAATTTAATGAGCATGATGGCTTCATGATTACACTCATTAAATTTGTCGTGGTTTTTATCTGCAACTGTAACAACCCCGGTGTTCAACACAATAAATTTTCAATGTTTTCATCTCAAGTGAATAAACCATGATGCCATAACATAGCAATACAAATTTTATTTTCTACACTGTAAATTACATGCACATTTGAAATAAACACTATTCCAGACTTCCATTGCATTTCATTGTAATTCCACAAATCTTTTCATAACATAGATTTCATATCGAATAAACTCAATTTTATCATTTATGATTACATTCTTCTATATAAATGGGTACAAGTTACATACATAGCTCCTCTGAGATTCATTCGACAATAGATATACAAACTAGTTTTGATGTCATTGCATTGGTGCATACATTGTAGATGTCCCCGCTCCTTGGTGCATACACTCTAGTTGTCCCCAATACTGGCACAAACTGTAGTACCCCTCCATTTTGCTTATGTTTTCTGTTAGCATGTTTTCACGTTGATAGACCTTGGTACTTTGTTTTGGTGTATTGATCGCTGACTTTAGAGCAATAGTGGATTTATTTTGTGATCTGATGATACATTGTATGGTGGTAATTATTTTGACATGTTTTATGTTAGCATAGATGTTTACTTTTGATGTTATTGCTATCAATATGCTTATGGTAGATTAATTGTTATTTGTTATGTCAGTTTGATGTGATGTATATTGGTGTGGAGAATATAATTGCATCACTCGCTCACGAGTGCCCTGTGATTTCCGTGATTTTCTCCGCACGGTGTGTTTGAAACATGGATTATATATATATGTATGTTATTTGTCTTATTACAGGATTACAGGTACATGACACCGACTCCACCTGGTTTCTCAGGTCTGAGCGTGTCAAGACTCAACGGAAATGTTGATTGGGAGGTAGTAACAAGGTTTTTCCTAGACTAGTCTTAAACTCAGTCACAGTATGTCGTCAGTTTAAGTCTGGTGTCTTTGGTTGTCTCATTTGTGTATCATTGGATTATTTATTATGAAAGGTAAATTTTGTTAATTTAATGATTAGATTAATGTTCTTTTAATTTAATGTATATTTAAATTAATTTTAAATTTTGAAAATAAAAGCTTTATATTTTATTTGATTAATTAAATTAGTTTATTTGGTTAAGTAATTTAATCATTGAGATTAAAATTATTTAATTAAATAAATAAATAAATAAAATTAGAGTTACCTTATTGTGAGAATAGATTAAATATTCTTAAATGTTTGTGGAAATGGAAATTTAAATAAAAAATAAATAAATAAATAAATAAAGAAAAAGAAATTGAAATTTGAAATTTGAATTCTTGAATTCTTTAAAATTAATTAAATTCTTGATAAGGGAAGAAAGAAAGATTCACCCGTAAGTTGGTTGGAAGATATTTTCTTCTTGACATGTGTGTTAGTTGAATTGATGGCAATTTCTTGTTGAGGATTCTCTCGGAAGATATTATGGGAATTGGGGAAAACAGGAAAAACACTTCACTGGAAATGAAAAAGAATAGGGTTCTGCTGAAAAGTTGATTTGTGAAAATTGGTGATTTCCTTTGTGATTTGCTTAATTTTTCTGGAAGAAGTTATCTAGTTTGGTATTTGCATTTTCTGGAATTTGGTGTTCTAGAAAGGCTTTGAAAGATTGCACGCAACAAGCAAACAAAGCTTCTCTTCTACAACCAAGTTCTTCAAGCTACAGGAATACAGGTATTTCTCTATGTATTTAATTTGTTTCTTTTTTTTGAAAAGATTGCCTGTGTAAGAATTTGATTTGTGTAAATTTTGTAAAAGTGTGGATTTTAAAGGTTGCCCGAGGAAATAATGGTGGTTGTGATTCCTGTATTTCTTCTCTGTGAATTTTGTAAAAATTATTCTGCAGAAATTTGTTACTTTCCTGTTATCTTTTAAAACAAGATTTTATAGGGAAATGTTAGAGCAACCCTGTAGAATTTGTTAAGCAATTGGAAAGTTTCGGAAGAAAACTCTGTAGATAAGATTGAGGAAATGTATACCTTTGTTACAGTCTCTATAGAAAATAATTTGAGTAAATAAATTGTGAAGGAAATCATTTATTTGGAAAAAGAAATTGAAACCCTCTGCGATTGAATTAGAACTTGTTGGGGGAAAAATTGTGTATACTGCTAAATTTGTCAAATTCCTGATAAAAAACCTTGTTGAAATTAATTGCCTGATTTAAGTATTTTATCTTTCATTTAATTGTGAATATATAAATATATATGTATATATTTATTTATATATATATATACATTCATATATAAATTGGATTGTGAAAATATATGAGGAAACGCCGTACAGGCGAAATTAGAGTATTAAAAATTATATAAAAAAAAATGGATTGAAACTCTGTCGTAGGGGGCTACCCCCACGGCCGACCCCCGCAGGGGAGCCGACAGTGAGGGCAGCGCTCGGCTCTGCTAGCCACAGCCGTGGCTGCGGTGAGAAAAGGGGCTGCGAATTGTTTTTTATTCGCATGGTTTAAAACTAAAATTTTAATTTCCTATCTTATATAATATGTTCATAATATATATTTTATATATAATATATTTATTATATATTATATATTATATGTTATTATAATATATTATATATGTTTATTATTGATTGAAATTTTATTAAATGCAATTTGATATAATAAATAAATAATATAATTAATAAAATAAAATAATTATTTAAATAAAATCATTTAAATGATTATCTTATTTCGGAGCAACTAATAAGAGTATGGATTAAAATTTGATTTTATTTAAGTGAATATTTTTATTAAACAAATTGATGATTATATCATTATGTGAAATTGAGAAAGTGAAAATTAGATTAAATGATACAACTTCTTTTATTGTTGAGAGAAGAATTATAATCAAGTTGTTTTAATTTCTTGCTGTTTCTTATAGACTTGATTGGATTTAGTAAATCCTAAAATTAGATAATTATGTGCCTGAAATATTTTTAAGTTAATTTTTGAAATCTTATTGGGCAAATTGGGGATTTTATGTGTTATCAAGTCTTCCAGATGTAATTTCTTAAAAGGGAATTATTTTGTTATGTTGGTTTCTTATTTTAAAGTAAACTAGGGTAGTGCACATGGTCTCGTAGGGTTTTTAGGCACTTGGTTCTATGAACAAGATGTGATGACTGTGTGGTATGTTTGGTATTAGATTTTGGTTTATGTGCACTTGCCTACCTTAGTTAGTGAACTTGGAATTCCTTTTTGTTATTTTTAGGGGAGTGGCTCTGTGTGAGGGCCGGCACACAAAGTGGTGCTAGGGTAATTCATGTAGAGTTGGTAAGTCAGTGAAAACTAAATCAACACATTAGATAGCTTAAAACCTTTAACTAGATAATAAGCCTCGCTTATAGAATCAAGGGCTAATTTAGTCTTGAGTATAAGTTGAGAAGGCCTGGAATGGAAAATCGATATCTTGTTATTTTAAAAGATATTCGATTCCGCAACAGTTTGCATATGGGGCTGGGTTTCGTAAGAGGTTGCCAGGGTAACCCTAGTTGGGGGCCGAAACCTAGGAAGAAATACCAGGGTAACCTATGCAACATTGTGATGACACTCCACCTAAGATAACATTTACCTTGTGAACTTAGCATATTTGATTATCCTAATTCTGGAAGCAATGTAACCAATAAGTTAAGTGTGTACTTGTATAGATTTTCTATGGTATACTTGTGTCTAGGGTTTGTAGGTTATGTATAGGGAACTTTATTACTATCTCCTAGCACGGGGGGTGGACCTACGGTACCACATGGTTGGGTGGAATGTGCACCTTACTCCGTTGGGTCTCCAGTTCTTGATCATGGCAACAAGTGCTTCGTGGATGGAGAGCTCGTATTTGGATATATGTGTACTTCCTTATTTGTATCATTGGAAATCTTATATTTGTAACATTCCTCAATTGTTAATGAGGTGAACATTTGTAATATGTAATTGAAAACTATTATTTGATCTACCTCATTTGGAGAATGAGTATTGTAATGTTATTTCAAATGCAATGTAAAAATATTATTTGTACTTTATACCTTCATTGATGAAATTCAAATGTTATACAAAGTATGCTTTTAAGTTTATGTTAAATAAATACATGCAATGCTAAATACTATAGTCGTCTATGGGATTTTCAAGTAGTGTGTCGTCGCGTATCTTAGGGAATGTGTGCAACTAATAAAGATAAAATTAACACTTTTAAAAAAAAAATATTACACTTTCGTAGACAATGCATCATTCCTTAGGTTACAAGACGGGGCATTACACAAACATCTGCAAACTTTGGCCACCAACGGATGAGGAGAAGCATCACTCAAACGATTTTCCGCCAACCAAAGACTCAAATGCGGTCCCTCACTCATCTACCACATATGGCAAGATGGCCCTACCCTTCGAAAAAGAGATTGGTTGGTAAAACCCCATAACAATAGCCTATCTAAGCTTAGTGTTGTGTCTTACACAATTAGAACCTAATCATATGGTAGCTACACCTATGAGTATGAAAATTTCGAACTAGAATGCATAAAAGGAACATAGTGAATTGATACTGCAATCAGTGGCAAATTACACTACTTTGGCCAAAGTATTCTCACCCAGTACTTTGAGTGACAGTCATCCTATTCACATACACTACCCTAGCTCGATTTGGATTATAACCATTCATATACTATGCATAGGTAATTTCCTTCCATACGTAATCATTAACCTCAGAAATAGCCTATTTTTCTTTTTCCTAAAACATAATGGTATCTCTACCAATAAAGAATAAGCATAAGTTACCCCCTTCAATGGATATTCTAATCCTAGGTATAACATATGAGCTTTTCTAGTCAACAAATTAACTTTACATAAACAACTTAACAAGCTACTCCCTTCAATGGACAACCTAGTCCCGAGATTAACTTTGTAATCTAAAGTATAGCTACATAAGCTTCATCATGTCATAGAATAAATATTCATAAATAACTGACTCCATTCAAGAATGTATCACATCAATAAATGATTCTTCTCAAGGGTAAAGTCTCATCAAGGAATGACCTCAATCGAAGAATATTCATATCAATAAATGGTTCCATTCGTGAGTGTAATCTCCTTAGTAAAAAGAGTTATTCAAAGAGTAGAAGCTTGTCAACAATATGACTTTATATCAAGAGTATAAAACAACCAATCAGGTAACAACTCCAACTTAATTGGTAATCCCCACTATGGCTCCAATCAAATAGTAATTCACAAACTCAAGTGATTAATTTAATCACGTAGGTGAGTTTCAACCTTAGTACACCTCAATTCCGAGATATAATCTATAAACAACAATCAGTCTGATTGTGTAGGTTAATCTAAACCTATGTGCTTTAAACATAGCTCAACTACATAACCCATCCAAGTAGGTTATTCCCAACCTATTGGTTTCAATAGGTGATCAAGTAAATATTCCAATATAGTAGATAATTCATAACCAAGGGTTTCAATATACTTCTTGACCCAAATAGGTTACTCTCAACCTAGGGTTTCATTCAATAGTAAAGTAATGATTAGGTGATCATTCAAGTATAGATTAGCAATATGACATCTCATCCTATCATAGTTTTCACACTATCACTGTTGATGTATTGCTAAACCTTATCATTTCTAAGGATTCCTAGCATCATTAGCTAACAGTGTCGAGTCTCTTCATGACATTGATGCATTTCACATTATACATGTAGACAATAGTGTAACTATCTATGTATAGAAATAACATATGAGTTCCCATATAGGGTATACAAGAGTATTAAATCACTCCCTTAAGCTATTCACGCTTTCACCAAATCTAGTATATAATACAATTGACGACATCCACTCCTTAATATGGAGTATATAAAAACACCCACAAAGAAATCATAACATTCACGATTCTTTCCCTTTCTATAAGTAGATCTTTACTCTATTTCAAGCAATCTAATGTGTTTCCAAATAAAAACACACAAGGGAATCAATCTTTCAAATAAAAGATAAAACATGAAGATAATATAATCTCATCCCTGATAAACGCTTATTCCAATCAACCCACTGGATCTTTGTCCTTCTCTTAGAATCAACTTAGCAACAACCGCTCTCATTTTCTCTCACTAAATTTCCTCACAATAATTCTCAGCAAAATAAGAATTCTCTCAATGAAAAATACAACAAAATGGAGCAATTTAATGATGCAAAGAAGAATTATATTCAAATGAGGTGAGATTGCCTCATATTTATACCCAAAAACCAGCTTCATTAGCCTATATTCAAGGCTTAATCATTAACACATCTCAACATTGTACTATCAACTCAACTACACAAAGAAAAGGTGGCAGACTCCTATCACATTACTCACCAAAACTACATAGCAGATCGACTATATGCTTGCCACAACAGTTTGACTATTTTATAATGCACATGCTTCATATAGTAAATCGACTTCCAAGCTTGTTAGAATTCTAAAAGGATCCAGAGAATTCATATTATGGCGCCAAGTATCCACACATTCCCTATTCTCAAGCCCGTGGTTTAAACAAAGCAATCAGTCAATAATCATTTGGCTACACATTATACAACCGACTTGGTCATAGACTGGCAATTAACACCTATAAATGAATCGACCTCCATATTAATAGTGTTGTTAGAGCTTTGACCCAACACGTCTATTATCATAGTATGCAACACTTTATCATTGTAAACTTTACACAACAAATTTCAACTTATGTATTCTCCATCGAATATTATCCATATGGATAAATATCATTACACTGCTTAATATCGTGTTGCTAAAGATAGCGCTACATTTATGATAAATTGACCATGGCACTTATACTTTAAATCGGCCTTTACTACCATGTGTTGCATTTATGTTTTTGACTTGGCTTTGCTCTTTTACCACGCGCCATATATAATGCGTTGGTCATTGCATGTTTAAACAACATTTAAACCTTAAGGCAATCATCCATAAGTCAGCGCTATGCTATCTTGGACACGTTACATATATGTGCTGTAACTAAGGTTATTTGTTGGCTTAATCAAAGCCTTTCCCTCTTATAAGGTAATGGGCTATAATGCATTTTAGCTTTGTATTAAGACCTCCCTCACTAACATATGCACTATGTATATTTGCACCACCTCTAATGCAAAGTATTGCATCAATATCAATCTCCATCAATTCATTCAAATCGATTTCTATCAATTGATTCACACATATATAGTATACATACATATATTTATTTATTTACTCATTAACAATCAAGTTTACTAAATAAACTATTCAATATATGATTGTATATATCCACATTCACATTTTACACACAATAATAATAACAATGCAATGGTGTTCATATTTATATACACGCATATATACATATATGCATATAACAAATATCAACCATTGCTTTGACAATCAAACACATATGTTTGCGAACTCATCGATTAAAAAATATACATTCATATCCTCGTTGACATTTGTGTATATATATATAATCGTTTCTTCCTACAAGTATGCTCATAAGTATTTCTACTCATATATATGTGTAGACGCAATTATGCTCTCTTGGACGAGTCGTTATACATATACATATCTACATGTATACTCTTAATGTACATATGAATCGACATAAAGATAACTATACGAAGAGATCAAAGACTCAAGATTCAATCACGACATCTTAATCACACAATCAAAGAATCAAAGATATTTGCACAAGCATTTCAACCTATCCTCAAACGTTACTTGGTTCCAATCCGACCCGACTCATCTAGGCCAACCAATTCCAATAAACCAATACTAAGACGAAGGGTTCACTTACCGAATCCCAACTGACTCAACTATTCTAATCCAAGTCTTGGTTGTGAGTGTGTGTAAGCTCAGTAAGGTTTCATTAGGGGTTACCCGACCAATCACTTCTCTTGAGTGATACTTCCCCTCCCTTTTGGAGGATTGAATCTGTCCCTACAACTAGCTTAGTACAACACCAAGGTAGTTAGACGTTCATAGTAAATCCATTTGCATCATAACAAATTTGCATCAACAAAGCATTAGAATATTCATATTGTAATTCATAGCATTCCATAATTCAAAACATATTCTTTCTTTTGAAATCAATTACATCTTATTGCATATTTCAATATTTCATTCATTTGATAAACATATCAAAGTCACATTTAGCATTTATCAATCACTTTCACTCATGAGGGTAAAAATAACTTGGTAACTATGAAACGGGATGTGACATCAACTATTGGATGATTGGATGCATCAAGGGTGATTTGATTGAGACACTTGTACTCGAAGATGATGAGCATCTGTTGTTTCCAAGTGTTATTATATTTTCCAGTGAAACATTGGTTGTCTTCTAATATGATATTGGGGAATGAAGGCATCCCTCTCAGAATATGAAATCGTCAAGAAATTGCAATAATTTTTTTTGGAAAATGTTGAACAATCGATTATAACCCTAGCTACCCACGTTTTTGGAAAAAAATGTCAAAAAAATGATAGAGAGCACCATGATTTTTTAGAAAAATTGGTCAAAACCCTAGGCATTGTACCATGATTTTTGTAAAAAACCATTCAAAAATATTTAGAAATTCATTGTTGGAGGTCAACTAAAAAATTTGGCGCAACTTCTACAAGTCAGAAAAAACCCTTGCATGACCTGAAAAAACCTTTGTGACCAAAAACTGCAAGAAAATTGTTGACGCAAGTTGTAGAAACCCTATTGCACACCAATTAAAAGAATCCCACATGTGCCAAATAACCCAGTCGTGGGTCCAAAAATGGCAAAAAAATGGTGTGATTTGGAGAAAACCTTGGTGCGCAAAGTTGCAAAATAACAAAATTGTGATTTTTAACTAAAAAATGCCACAATTTCTCTAATAAACCAGCACAATTTATTTCACACAATAGCATGATTTTTTTTTTTTGAAATTAGTCATGCGATTTAGGAATAAAATAGCCCATGATTTTTAATAAATCCCTTGTCACAATTTTAGAGAGAAAATTCACGCGATTTCCAGTCCTGATAAACCGATGATTTTTTTATCAAAATCTGCAAAAACCTGAAGGAAAAAAATCCAAGATTTTCCTTCCTTGGTTGATTCGTATGGTCTCCTTTGACAGTTTTGTGTCTCTTGCATGCAATTCGTTAGTGCCACAATTTGTGGAATTGACAAACTCAACAATCCCGAGAATTTTCAAAACTCAAGCATTGATACCTTATTACAAAAAAAACCACACAAAAAGTTAACCAAGATTGCATAAAAATCTAATTTGAAATAAGGAGCAAAAGCTTCCTTATATAGGATTACAAATATCATATCCATTGAGGATAAGATGGATGACTCAAAGTAAAAAGGTAAAAATTAAAGTCAACACGACTTTATTAAAGATCCTTAAAGTCTATCCTAAAAGCTAATTGACCATTACAATATAAAACTTTACTTTAATAAGAAACACACCATTTCTATGCTATTTCCCTACTAGAAATCGGCACATGCAAAGAGAAAAATATAAAAAGACATACAAAAAGAAGGGAAATAAAAACAAAGTAAAGTGAACAAAACCATGAAAAAATTGGCTACCTCCAACTCCTTGATGGAATGCGTTGCCTTTTCTCTTGTATCGACTGCTTGCAATTAGTTGCATCTTTTATGAATGTCTATTGAGCTCACATTTCCAATCTTTCTCTAAAAATTGTTGGAGAATGCCAATATCAAAGAGCATGAAACAACTTCCTCAAGTTAACAAAATAAGCACGATAGTATGTCTAACAATATAAAATGAAGAGTGTATAATACAATTATCAAGCCTTGCATAGATGGGAAAGGATGAGGAGCTAGGAAGGTAGGACTGAACTATTGACTACCCCTCTATAGGTGGGACACTTGTGACCCCTCTATAGGTGGGACACTTGTGAGCTCACTTGACAAGTGGGTGAGCAAGTGTCAATAGGTGTCTCAATGCTATGAAGTGAGACAAAAGAAAAATAAACCTAAGTAAACTTAAGCTAGGTGTGAATATATCAATCCTAGAAAGGTGATTAGCTAAGTAGGTGGATAATGACACTATTTACACTAAGAAAAATGTCATGCGACTATTGTATAAATAAAGATTTCATGGGCTTTATGAGTTAGTGAGAGTTCATGTGATGTTTTATATGTAATTTAAATGTGAAAAAAGTTGTTGAAAATCACAGTCAATGATTTTTTATTTAGATGTGATCCCCCCCCACCCCCCCCCCCCAAAAATAAAAATAAAAATAAAAATAAAAATGGTTGGACCTATTTGCAATTAATCATGAATTTTCTCATTTTTTGCTTCTATGGATGCTACAATCCACAAAAAAAATCATGTGTTAGGTGAGCACGAGTGACAAACAAATTGTCACCTCACCTAAAATAGAATGATGGTTCATGAAGGTGAGCTTATTGAGTCTACCTTTCAACTCATCATGTCTTATCATCACTTGAAGTCCCAATGGGAACATTCTTCTTTTCCACATTTGGACACTATACAATCAAGCTCTTCATCAATTTAAAACATTAAGACTTTTTATAACCCTTCTTTTTACAATAATTACAAAATTTACTAGATTTCCTAATATCAGAAGGAGAATGAGAAGAGGAGGAAGGAAAAGAGAAATATTTTTTTATTGTAGTTGAGAATTGTTGGCTTTGGTGGGACCTATAGAAAATGAAGGTCTGGATGCTTGAGATTAAGCAATAAGTTTTTCTTCTACCAATTGTGCCTAGTTGAATGCATCATCTAGTGTTGCAAGGGTAATGTATTTCAACTCCCTAAATAGATGTCCTTTTAATCCACTCTTGAACTTTAAAATGAGAAATGCAACCAGATTTGTTACACGGAGTAATGTTCTCAATTGGTTGAATTGGTAGATGTAATCTTGCATAGACATTTGACATCCTTGTTGAAGACAAAGCCACTTAATATGCAAATCTTGATCATAATTGGAAGGATAGAACATATTCTGAAAAACTGTGACAAAGTTGATCCCATGTGTGTCAATAGGATTTTTAGCATTTTGGTGTTCAATGACCAAGACCTTAGCAGTGCTAGAAAGCTTCAATTTTTCCAAAGGGACCTTCTCATTGTTGGGACTTCGTTGTATCCAAACCATGTCTCCATGTCAAGAATCCAAGTGTATAGGACTTTAGGATCACGAGATCCATCATAGATCATTACCTCACATTTGGCTAGAGATCGGTGTTCTTTGGGCGCATGAAGTCTCAGAATAGAGATTCCATTGACATAATGAGTCAATGTAGATATCACACCAACGACCATATTGTTGTAGGGTTGAGTTAGTGACAAACACTTTACGCCTCCCTACAATAAAATGAACATGAGATATGAGCAAACACTCTAGTAGACTTGGGATTGACAAAAACAATTGAATCTAGAGATGCATTAAAGCTGGAATAGAACCACTTTATAGGGATGTTTGAGACTCTATTAGACACAATGTGTTGAATTTTTAGGAGGAAATTCCTCATGATTTGAGAGATATTAAATTAACAATAATTTTTCGGTAAATTATGGAAACATTTAAAACACGATTTTTGAAAATGGTGCTACAAAACAAGCAGGAGATTTTATAGGGTTGTGATCCACTATTGGATAGGCCAACTTAAGTTTAGAACCATATTTCATAAGACTTCATCAAAGAGAAATCCAGACCAACACCATTTCTCCCAGACCTCAAACAGAAACAAAGAGAACTACAGTTCACAACTGGTGAACACAACTTGCACTGTACAATGAACAAGCAACCAAGAATCTGAATATAGCACCTTCTCACAACCATGAACAACATATCTGAACCGTACAACCATAGGAGAAAATTTGGACCAAAAACTGGAGCAACCATTAAACACCTCAACATATCTTTATTACAATTTTCTCAATATCCTCGACATATACAACCAACAACAACTAGTAGATAACTAGCTGACCGGTTGACATCAATGACAGCACCTTCAATCTTTCCATTCTTGCAACATCCACAATGTAACCAAATTTCAAGGAAAATTTCTTCTAATTAAAAGATCTAAAATTAATCCTTTTCTAAGAAAAACTAAGGCAAATCCTTAATAAATAAAATTGTTTGTACCAGAATTGGAGGTTGTATAAGTGCTTGGAGTGCTTGGGCTAGATGTAAGAAATACAAGACCATGGAGAATGGTACTTGAATCTAAAATTGATATTAGCACCAAGCATGGGAGCTCTTCACAAATCGTGGCTACTATAGCCAGAATGTGTAATAGTTGTCCAATCGAGGAAATAGAAATAAAATAACAATTCTCCGAGAAGGTTTGTGATGGAAATAAGAGATCCAGGAAGAAATGGAGTGTGGCTATGGCTTGGGACGTTCAATATAGTAGTGGAGGCAACAATGGCTTATGATAAAGTTGCTCTCCTTATTAGAGGATGTTGTGCAACTTTAAATTTTACCATTGAAGATGTGGCAAGTGCTTTGGAAGATACCAGCTATGGATGGTCTTCTAAGCTTTTGCTTTACCCTCTGTTGGATTCAACATTTTATTGAATTGCTATGATTTATTCCATGGACAAAGGAGGAGTTCCTCTAGATCAAGAGAGGCTCATTTTCACCAGCAAATAGCTTGAGAATGGATGCACACAGATGGATTACAACATACAAAATGAGTTGACCCTCCATATGTTTCTCCATTTGTGGGGAGGCAACAAGACATAAGAAACAATAGAAAGTTTCTTGAACACCAGGCTACAACAATTTTACAATTGATGGATGAGTGTGAAAATAATGCGAAGGAGAAAGGTTTGGCTCTAATACCAAAATGATATGGAAACAAGAAAATAAAAAGCAGTAGAAGTTAGAGATCAAATTCAGCTATGGACATTAATATTTGCAACCAAAACAAATTGCAAACTTGTCTTCCAATACTCCCATCTCTGAATAAAAAAATACAAATCAATAGGCATGAATATGCCTAAATTAAAGGATTTTGAGATATTTTCCAAATCTTAAGCTAAGGACTAGAATTGAAAAATTAACCATTGATACCAAATTAAGAATTCAAGACATGATAAGCTATGCATTGATGGTTCATACGAGAACCAAGGAAAAATATTCAAGCAAGAAGCCTCCTTCACGCACAACAAATTTGAAATAAGAAGTGAAAAGCTTTCTTTCTCCTCAAGACTCTTTTAACTTTTGCAGTCTTAAGTGAATAATTCTTGCCCAAAGAATCATTTGAGAAATAAGAAATTGAACCATGGACAGAGAATATCAATGTTCCATAGGGATGCATCCCCCCCCAAAAAAGCCTGCATTTCCTAGACATCCCTGTCTCAGAGACTTGCGGATTTGGGGGGATGTCCCCCCACCAACCGACCACTAGTGCCACTATCCCACCACCAAAGTTGTCGTCTCCAAGACACCGCTAGGACTTCGAGGATGCCAGGGTGTCCTCAAGATGTTTAGGGGACTCCTAGTTGTCTCCAAGATGTATAATTCTTATACATCTTTTTATAACTATTTTTTCAAGTACTATATGTATTTTAGTGCCCTACTGCCACCTTGCCACTGTCCCTCCACCATCCCCAAGCTTAGGCCCTTGGTCCCCCTATCCCCGAAACTTTTCCTCACATCCCCCCATCAAGAAACTCTTTGGAACTATGGAGAATATTAATGTTCATCTTCTTGTTTACATCCCAAGTCAATTCTCTGAAGCTCCTCAGCCAATGGGAAAGAACCTAACTATCATTCCAATATGGATGAGTAATAAATATGATTTTTCCTCCTAAAATGCATGAGGCCCCTTGTGTCAAATAGAAAATCAAGTGACCTAATCTACCATGTCTCCTATTCCCAATGGAGACTTATTCAGAAAGTCTACTTGCAAAGAAGTTGAATATATGCATTTTACTTATCTCTTTTTATTGAACAAATATACAAAAACAAAGCAGAAATGCAAACTCCTTGTTATACAAATTTAGAAAGATTTTAATTTCAAGAGGGTTTTCAATCCAATGGAGTGGAAAGAAATTATAGGTGAATTTGTTTCAATATTTGCACCTTAGCTAGTTCAAGTTGATGTATCTGCACTTCTTCAAATGTCAACAATGAAGATCTATAACAATCCTTATTTTGACAAATTTTGACAATGTCCTCTAATAAGAGTAGGAAAGTATTACTATATATTTCTTGAATTTCCCCTTAGTCAACTCATGATTCTGAGAAGGTTAAATAGGAAGAATTTTCCTTCTTGATACACTTTTATGATGGATGTTTTGAGTCTTTCCAATGGAAAGCAGAGAACATCGATGAAAGATGAGTGTATAATGATTCGAGTTTTGAAGAGGATCACATTGCTGCTGCAGAGGAAGATGCATCCACAGATGAGTTCATTCTGAAATCAAGAGAGCATAGGTGAGGTGATCATTCAACATGATGGCCATTGAGGATCTCATCCTTAATATGAAGTTATTTATGAAGAAAAACCAACTTTTGACCATCCATTAGTTCAAGTAGGAGAATTCATATTTGTGTACTTAAGTAATGGAATTTTAGCTGCAATACTTCTCCCAAATCATTCTGCTGAATTCATTCACCCACTTCCTCATCACTTGTTTCTCATAAATCCACTTGTGTTTCCTATTTTGACCGCATTATTCTAGATGCTCCCAGTTTTTCCAGCTAGCAGTTATTTTTCCATAGTTTTCATCTCTTCTCCCTTTCTTTCCTTTTTATAAGGTTTTGTTGTCTTTTTTCTTGATTTCCAATATGTGCTTATATTGATTGAACACATGTTGAAGTCCCCATTTAAAATTCTGAGAATGTGTTTGAAATCAAAATTTCCTTGGATCCATTCACATCCTCATGATTATCTTTCATGGTAATAGACAATGGAAGTGGGTATACCATTGATGTGAAAAATCTGGTCAAGGAAGACGTGGGCAACAAAAGATGTGTGATGTAGATGGGCTAATAAATAAAAGTGAACATACTTGGAGAGACAATCAACCACCCTCAAAATGACTGATTTGCAACTTAGGTAATTTTTCAATAAAATTCAAGGAAATGTTAATCTAGATTGTTGTCAGAATTGAAATGGTTGTAGAGTGCTTGGAGTCAAGATAATTTCTCCTTGTTGTTGGCATGTATCACATTCAACAACATTTTTTGATGTCATTTTTCATACCAAATTTGAAAAAAATGCATATGATTTCATGTCTATAAATGATCTATTTTAAGGATCTATGACATTTGCTTCGAATGCTTACGTTAACAATTACAAACCAAAAGTGCTTAATTATAATTAAACACACAAACGAAATTTAAATAACAAAATTACAAAGTAATTAAAGAAAGAACAAAATGAGAGATAAAGAGAGTGCAAACGAAGATTGATAACGGAGTTTGTCATTTAGAACGACTACGTCTCTGGGCCCCTTTCCAATGAGCAGACCGATCCAATTATTCCTCCAAAAATTCACTTAAATTCATTGGCAGAACCTCCCCTTGGTTTACAAAGAAATTTACAAATGCACTTCCAAAGTGTGTGGAAACAAGCTTCTCCAAAAGCACGGAAATACAATAATTTTTCCAAGGAAAACAATCTCTCCCACTTGCAAAATTCTTCCAAAATCACTTGCCTTCACACCCCCATTCTACCCCCTTTTTATATTAAATTTTTTTCCAAAATTGGTGTAAAACCAATTAACTACCCAATCTCCCTTACATAGAGAAAATCCCAATAATAACCCCCTCTTATGATTCCCAGAAAGATAATATCCTCTCAAGATAATTTTTTTTTCCATTTGAATGGTTATGAAGGGATTTATTCCCTATTAATTTGGGGATGTAGTTTGACTAGGCTCCTTAATTTAGGAATAATATTGCCGAATAGAGGGGTATAAAATTTCCATGGTTTAAAAATTTATGAAATAGCCTTATTTTAAGGCATTTTATGGCAAAAATTAATTAAGTTTTAGAGAGAGTGGGGGGTGGTGGTCCCACCACACTCCCCTCCTCTTTATCTCCTCCTTTAAGTGGGGGATGTGTTCCCCATTAAGGTGGGTCACCCCCCATACCATGGGTGGCACCCCACTTAATGTGGGCCGCCCCTCATGGATGGGTGGGGCCCATCTTATTTTTTTTTTAAATATATACTTTATATATATATATATTTATTTATTTTAATTTGATTTTTAATTTTTGCCAAAATAATTTTTTGCCACATGGAGGGGATGAGGTATTGCCATATGTCAAGGGCTGATTGGCCATTGGGTTGACTGGGCGCTGACGTCATTGGGTTGACCCAATCTTTGACCTTCCATTACTTTGCCATACAGACTCTGTTTTTCGTGAAATGAACTCCGCCAAAATCATGATGACGAGCACTACGCAATGGTGCTAAATTTGACCGGTTTTAATGACTTTGATTTTTGCCCTTTTTTCTAGCCTGGTTCTGAGAGTTGACTAGATGTTTGACCATATATATCTTGAGCTATAGGACTCTGATTGACTCCTTTCGAGTTGCGTTGGAGTCAAGATCTCAAGCACTTTCTAATGATACCAAAACTGGAGAAAATGGAGAATTTCAGAATTTGACGAAAATCCTCTGGATTGGTCCTCCCCACTGGAGAGCTTTTGGACCTCCGAAAACTAGTCACTCAGAAAGTAAGTGAGGGTAAAGTTCCCTCACTTTACCAATCTCCATCCACTTTTCCTTGCTTGGATGCATCCCTTTGAGCCCCACTCGGAGGTATTCAACTGCTCCTCTTCGTGAAGTCTTGGTGTTCCTGTCGAGGATGACATCTTCAGGCAACTTTGACATGTACTCTGGTGAAAGGTCATCAACTAACGGAACTTGCACTTCATCCTCCTCATCTAGTATCATTGGAGGTTCATACAACTTGAAGTTCTCAACATTGTCTACCGAGTAAATCTGCATGTATGGAGGAAGATTAAGGTGGAAGGCATTCGTGCCAATCTTTTCCAAAATTTTGAATGGACCATATATGATCGGCTTGAGCTTCCTTCCTTCACCTTGCATTCTTTCCTTGCTTATGTGTAACCAAAATTTGTCTCCAACTTGGAAATTATGATCGCTGTGATGCTTGTCATGACGAGCCTTGTACTTTGCTTGACTCTTTTCCAATTGTGCTTCTACGGCCTGATGAATTGCTTGGACCTTTTGGATGAACTTTATAGCCCTTTCTACATCAAGGCGTCCATCTTCAACATCATTTGTTCCAAAAGCAAAGTCCATTGGTGTCTTTGGCAAGTAACCGAAGCAAGTCTCAAAAGGAGACCTCTTTGTAGAAGAATGGGCTGCATGGTTGTAGGCATGCTGCACATAATGAAGAATTTCATCCCACAACTTAGGATGCTTGCTACAATATCCTCTGAGCAGATGCACGACTATCCTATTGACTACCTCTATCTGTCCATCGGTCTGTGGATGGAAGGTTGTACTCTTCTTCAGTTTAGTATCCATAAGTCCCCATAAGGCTAACCAAAACTCCCCAAGGAATCGAGAATATCGATCTGATACAATGGAAGTGGGTAACCCAAAGTGAACCCATACAAATTGAAAATACATATGAGCTGTCAGTTCAACAGTGACTTGCTTTTTACATGGCATAAGAATACACATCTTGCTGAACCGATCAACTACTACATACAAATAGTCATGCCCTTTCGTAGACATAGGTAACCCCCCGACAAAATCCATAGATACACTTTCCCATGGTCAAGACGGTACAGGTAAAGGTGTGTACAACCCCAGTTTCCTATTACTTGGTTTGCTAGTTGCACACATCACACACCCCTTAATATATTTTGTTACAATTTCTTGCATTCGAGGCTAGTAGCAATATTTTTGTAGCTGTGCCAAAGTTTCACTAACCCCAAAATGTCCTGCAATTAGCGATGTGTGTGCCTCTCTGATTACATGTGCTTTTTCATTCTTTGGAATGCATAATTTTCCTAAGTGATACAAGAGTTTATCATGCACATAGTAATCCTTTTCTTCTACTTGTTTTCCTTGGATTAGAGCTACATAGATATCCTTAAAATTTTCATTAGTAGCATATTGTTCTTCAAAACTTGCATGAATCATAGAACTATTTTTAAGGATTATCAAAGCATTAGAAACTGGAGGTCTAGAAAGCATATCTACTACTTTGTTATGGGCTCCTTTCTTATACTTAATGACTAAGTGAAACTGCTATAAAAATCCCATCCACCGAAAATGCCTACTTTGCTGCAACTTAGTTTGTGAATGCAGATATTGCAATGGCTGATGATTGGTATGGATTATTGTTTCCTTGCCCATTATATAATGTTTCCATTTATTAACACTCTTTACTAAAGTGTAAAGTTATTTATTGTAAGTTGGATAATTACTTACTGCGCCATAAAAAGTTTCAGAGTGGTAACAGATTGGCTTATCTCCTTGTGTCAATACTACTCCCATGGCGAATCCACTTGCATTTGTTTCGATCTTGAATGGTTGGTGCAATTCTGGTAGAGCCAGGATTGGTACCGTGCTTAACTTTTCCTTCAGTGTGTCAAAGGCCTTCTGTTGTGGTCCTCCCCACTGAAAAGTTATCTTTGTACTTGTTAATGCATGCAATGTTGATGGAGTGAAGGAGAAGTTTGCAATAAACTTCCTCCAGTACTAGACAACACCCAAAAAACTCCCGACTTCAATTACAGTACTTGGCTTAGTCCAGTTTACAATTGCCTCGACCTTCGCAGGGTTGACTTTCAATTGATCATTCCCTACGATATAACCTAAGTACACAAGAGATGTCTTTGCAAACTCGCATTTAGACATCTTTACATAGAGTTTTTCTTTTCTTAGTACATCAATTTTTTTTTTAACATGACTTACATGGTCTTCCCAAGACTTGCTAAAACTAGGATATCATCAAGATATACAATAACAAAATCATCAATGTAAGGACGAAAGATTTCATTCATGACTCGCATGAATGTGGTGAGTGCATTGGCGAGTGTTTTGTCTTGAAAGCAGTTTTCCAAATATCATCCTTTGCAATTCTAATTTGATGATAACCACTTCACAAATCTAATTTAGAGAAATAAATTGCATGCTTAAGCTGATCAAGCAAGTCATCAATTCTAGGAAGTGGATACCTATTTTTGATGGTGATTTTTTTCAGTGCCCTGAAGTCGATGCACATCCTCCATGTTCCATCTATCTTTGGAACCAAAATGATCGAAGAACCACAAGGTGATGTGCTTGGACGAATCACTCCTCTGTTGACGAGCTCCTAAACTTGCTTTTTGTTTTCTTCATTTTGCATGATAGATAAATGGTACATGCCAATATTAGGTAGTGGCGCATCTTGCTGCAATTGAATTTCATGTTGAATATCTCTTTTAAGAGGCAATCCTTTTGGTTCTTGGAACAAGTCATCATAAGTGGAAACAACTTTGACCAATTCAACCTTATGTTTAGGATCACTTCCTTTAAACACCTCAGATGTTTCATCTTCTTTGGCCTTAACAAGCATTAACACAAAGTTTTTACTGGAGTTCACTAATCTTTTCATTTGACTAGCATTAACTAATGCAAGACTAGTTTTGAATTTGTGTGCACGTACAATATATTCAATCCCATCCTTAAATAGGTGATACTTGTTTTCCTCCCTAAAGAAGATAGCTTTATGGTCGTACAAATATGGACTTCCTAACACAAGTCCGCAAATATCTAAAGGTACAATATCCGCTACAACCTCATCTTTAAAGTTTGCAGTGATTGTAAAACTAAGCTTACATTGTTTCGTGACTTGTAACTGTGCATCATTACAAACCCATCCCAAAGGGTATGGCTTTGGATGAGGAGTTGTAGTCAGATTTAGCTTTTTAACAACTTCTTCAGATATGAGATTAACTTGTGAACTCGTGTCAAATAAAGTATCAACCTTAGTGTGTTTAGTTATCACATGGATATGAAATAGTTCATTCCTCTACTTATCTATTTTAGGTTGCTTACTTGTACTTGCAGAAATACTTGATTTAGATGCAAGAGATATATCTTTGTTTTTACCTTGAATTCCAGCGGTGGTTATCTTTGTCTCATCCCCGAAATCAAATCCAAGATATTGTTGTGTTACAACAACTGTCTTCTGCTTCCCTTTGTTTCCACCGTACCTCTTTGGCCTAAGTTCTGGATGTAGTTTCCAACACTTAGAATCTTCGTTTCCTTCTTTCTTACAATGAGAACAGGTGGGTTTTTCACCCTCTTTCTTTACTGTGGCTGTCTTTTTTCCTTTTCCTTTATCTTTACCCTTAGGTTTCCCCTCAGACTTACATGGTTTCTTTGAGTTATTATCACTGAAAGTGTTCTTACCCCTTGACTCTAAATGAGTGGCTTGGAATGACACTTCATCCAAATTATTAGGACTCAACAATAGAATAGTATGTCTTAGGTAAGAATGCAAACCACCAATGTACTTGAGTAATGTATCCTGAGTATACAATGGAACATTTAAAGAAATAGCCCATTTTCTAATCTCATGAGTGTAATCTTGGATAGATTGACCCTTACCTTGCCTAAAGGTTTACCAATTCATGGTTAATTGTTGCATATAACCTAAAGGATAATTTTTTTTTTAAAGGGCAGCAATAAATTCCATCCAAGTCATATTGACCTTACCATGGCGAGCAATTTCCTCCCGAGTCCTACTCTCCCACCAGGTGAAAGTTGTACCTCCCAACCAGAGAGTGGCTAACTAGATCATAGAAGCATCTTCTATTAGGCCTTGAATCCTACAATAGACTTCTACTTGCTGGATCCAATCATCTAACTTTTCGGCATTTAACTCACCACAATACTTAGGCAACTCAAATTTTACATCAAGTTTAATAATAGGCTTAGACTTGCTTTTGAAAGGATTAACAGTAGTAGAAGAGGAAGAAGAAGAAGGGGAAGATGGAGAAGAAGGGGAAGATGGAGGAGATGGAGCTTCTGGATCTTTTCCTCCTTTGTCCTTTCGATCTTCCTTCTTTTCTTGCTTCGACAAATCTCCCTTTTCACACTTCTTCTTTTCCACATACAACTCTTCCACCATAGCCTTCATTTCGAGGAAGACTCGCTAGAAAGACTTATCATCAAACTCTTGCTTGGTGCTTTTCCTAGCTTCAATTTCATCCATTGTTGGTGAAGTCCTTCGTTTGCCGATCTCAGGATTGTATTCTTCAAGTTTTCCTTTTCCTTGTTGAAGCTTTGAGCGTGTAAGCATTCAAATCTGCAATACTAGTCAAAACACAACTCTGATACCAATTTTGATCTGTTTTAAGGATCTATGACATTTACTTCGAATGCTTACGTTAACAATTACAAACCAAAAGTGCTTAATTATAATTAAACACACAAATGAAATTTAAATAATAGAATTACAAAGTAATTAAAGAAAGAACAAAATGAGAGATAAAGAGAGTACAAATGAAGATTGATAACGGAGTTCGTCGTTTAGAACGACTATGTCTCCGGGCCCCTTTCCAATGAGTGGACCGATCCAATTATTCCTCTAGAAATTTGGTTACATTCGTTGGCAGAACCTCCCCTTGGTTTACAAAGAAATTTACAAATGCACTTCCAAAGTGTGTGGAAACAAGCTTCTCCAAAAGCACGAAAATACAATAATTTCTCCAACGAAAACAATCTCTCACACTTAAAAAATTCTTCCAAAATCACTTGCCTTCACACCCCCATTCTACCCCTTTTTAAATTACATTTTTTGCCAAAATTGGTGTAAAACCAATTAACTACCCAATCTCCCTTACATAGAGAAAATTCCAATAATATCCCCTTCTTATGATTCCCGGAAGGATAATATCCCCTCAAGATAATTTATTTTTCCATTTGAATGGTTACGAAGGGATTTATTCCCTATTAATTTGGGGATGTAGTTTGAATAGGCTCCTTAATTTAGGAATAATATTGCCGAATAGAGGGGTATAAAATTTCCATGGTTTAAAAATTTATGAAATAGCCTTATTTTAAGGCATTTTATGGCAAAATTAATTAAGTTTTAGAGAGAATGGGGGGTGGTGGTCCCACCACACTCCCCTCCTCTTTATCTCCTCCTTTAAGTGGGGGATGCGTTCCCCATTAAGGTGGGTCACCCCCCATACCATGGGTGACACCCCACTTAATGTAGGCCACCCCTCATGGATGGGTGGGGCCCATCTTATTTTTTTAAAAAATATATACTTTATTTTTTATTTTATATATATATATATATAATTTGATTTTTAATTTTTGCCAAAATAATTTTTGCCACATGGAGGGATGAGGTATTGCCATATGTCAAGGGCTGATTGGTTGTTGGGTTGACTGGGCACTGACTTCATTGGGTTGACCCAATCTTTGACCTTCCATAACTTCACCATACAGACTTCGTTTTCCGTGAAATGAACTCCACCGGAATCATGATGACGAGCACTACGCAATGGTGCTGACTTTGACCAATTTTAATGACTTTGATTTTTTCCCTTTTTTTTGGCCTTGTTCTGAGAGTTGACTAGAAGTTTGACCATATATATCTTGAGCTCTGGGACTCTGATTGACTCTGTTCGAGTTGTGCTGGAGTCAAGATCTCGAGCACTTTCTAATGATACCAAAACTGGAGAAAATGGAGAATTTCAAAATTTGACGAAAATCCTCTGGATCAATAAATAAACCTAAATGCCTTGCAAAAGGGGACACAAGTAATTCCTGTAACAGTTGGGCTTGAGGAGCAAAATTTATAGAAAGAATGATTCACCTATTGTAACACAAGTGGCCTGCCATGTCAAGTGTATTTAGGCTTAATTATGGAATCATTTCTAGTTGATGAAGGAACTATCAAATTTGTGCATGTTATTGCCATTTATGTTCGACCACCTACAACCAATTTGGTGTTGGTAAGGATAAAGCACGTAAGGTTACTTGGTAATAGAATTTGTGGGAAAGGACATGTGCCACCACAAACTCCTTTAATTTCATAATCATAGCTTTGTGATCCAATTTTGCTATTTTTGAGAGGAGACACATTCTAAGAAGTTATTTCAAGGCTAAGAATATGTTTTATATAAGTATGCCAAGGTGTGTGCAAGGTAATGGGTGTCTAAAATGATCAAAAAATGATTTTTTTCGTTGAAAATCATTTGGTTGTACTTAGAGTAAAGATTTGAAGCATTTCTAGATTGAATATTAGCATGCAACCATATGAAATGTAAGATTTTGTTTTTAGTTTTCAAATGTGTAATTTGTTCTACTACCTAGATGATAAAAGTTGGATAAGTAGTGGATGTACAAAGTGACATTTTTTTCAACTTTGATGGAGGCAAAAACATGCACTTGCACAACTTGACCTAGAACTAGTAAATAAATATATATATATATATATATATTGTAGGCAAATGTAATTAATGTTGAGGCTTGGGATGAATTTTATTATTTTTTAAATTAAATGTTTTTAAAATTTAATTATTTAGTATGATCTAGGTATACATCACAAATGCCTTGTGTACAACTCCCCTAATTCAACCTAAAATTATTGTAACATGATTTTGTTTAATGTGAACAACGTAGGCTCATTTAATATTTAAAAAAAATCTTAAAAAGACCATTTATACTTTTAAAATATTTTCTTGGAAATTATGTTTGAAAAATCATAAAAAAAACTATAAATTAGGTTTAAAATTTAAATTTGTTATATATTTGAAAGTACACATTTTCATCTACAAAGCCATTAATTTGATTAAACATTTAGTAATATATAGTTGTTAGCCATATTGAGCTTAATATAAAGTGAAGTTTCTCCATATTGATCATATTTCTAATCTATTATGATTAGAGATCTAGTATGTTGAAACTAAATTTTGGTTCCATTTGGATATCCGATGCTACCATATATTTGATAAGGTTTTGGTGTCAATCTTGACCAAATATCTCGTCCTTGATTGTCAACTTTGGAGAATCAAATATTTTTAATATAAAAACATTTCCTCTTATTTGAACTTTATCTTTTTGCATCCACTCGTCATCTCACAAGATATGGCCTCCATTTACTAGTAACATGAAGAATGGCTAGCATTCCATTCTTAGAAGTTGGTTTGGCAAGATTATAAATGAAAAGTTCCCAATAAAAGCTAGTGGTTGCCTTTCCTACATTAATTTACTTTCACTTTCTAAAGCATCAATTTTGATGGTAAAGAGTTTGGAAATATCCTACAACGCAAGTACATGCATAGTGCACATCATAGTTGGCAAACTCAACAAGTACTTGATAGATTTTTTCTTTGGTGATTAACTCATCAAAAAACTTGCAGAGTTTTTCTAGCGAGTTTATGTCAAGTATTGGTCAAGTTTTTGGTGATTTTTTTTCAAAGAACTTGGTGATTTCATGCCATTAATTGAGCGAATCCCTACCCAAACAAAGAACAAAGGAGAAAACATTTTTTGTAAACAAAAATGTGCCAAATACCTAATTTCTCCTTTAAGTGATAAAATTGTGAAAATGGTCTGTGAAAAGAAGTTTTGTGTGGTTTCAAAGGCCTTAATTTGGGCTTGGTGGTAGGGGCTTTTCCCTTTGACCCCACCCTATATTGCAATAGGGAATGCACTAGGGGTGTTGCTCTTCAATCTTGTTGGGGAAATTGCCCCTCGACCCCACTAGGGGTGTTGTTTTCAAACCTCCATGAGGGGTGTTGTCTCTCAACCCCATTGGGGTCTTCACTCCCAAGCCCCCACTAGTTATTGGAATCTCTTGTCATATAAGAAATTTGAATGCAATGAGGGGTTTGGGAGTGGAGACCATAATCAACTTAGACAATTATTTTTATCACTATCATAATATTATCGATCCAAAATGATGTATCATTTTGTTGGTATCAAAGATTCAAATGCCATTATTATTCTAAAATACAATACAACCTTCAATGCCACATAAGCAAGGTAGAGGAAAAATCAAAGGTCATTTATTTGGATGATATTGATCCTTACATCAATTGGACAAGGCAAGAAGAGGAGACCTCATTGTTTATTGCAAACAAGATTCTTGATTTTGAGAGGCAAGCAATGGAGGATGTGGTTGGAGTGAAAGGAGCTACTATATTATCATTAGATGACATTGATGAGGTAGAGGAGTCATTGCCATCTAGCAGTAGAATGGAGGTTGAGTTGGAGCCATAAACATAGCCTTAAATCTCGAACGAGGAGCTGCAATGAAGTGCAAGGATTAGAACCTCTCCATATGTTTTCACTAGACCAGGGAAGAGGAAGATGTAAAATGTTGTAAAATACAATTTATGAATTGTGATGATGATTTTCAAAGTTAATCATCATAAATTCATAATAGTTTCCAACTAACCATTGTATCAGGATTCTACATGATGATTCAATTTTGTATCCGATTTGTATTCAAATGAATCAAGTTTAATAGAAAACACTTTTGTACTCATTTATGGACTCATTAGGTACAATTTGTCATTGATTTGCAAAAAAAGGAGTTTTTGAAAGAAATTTAAGCAATTTTCTAAGTTGCCAAGTTTTTTGCTGAGTTTTTTCCAATTCTTTGCCAAACCACAAATCTTGGGCCTGTCTAGTTTTTTCCGAGTTAGAATCTACCAACTAATGCACACATAGTATGCTTGAGGAAATCAAAAGCTTCTAATGTTTCTTAGAATCACATGAATGAATTTTCTTTAACATGATCGATGGGATGATAATTTTATTGTAGTCCTTGGAAAATTTATGTAATTTTTGTTGAGACTTAAGAATCCTAAAGACTCTTAAGAGTTTTGGGTTTGGGCCAAATATTCATACCTTCATTTTTTTAGGGTTAATCTTTACTCTTTCTATTGATACAATATGCCTTAAATATTTGACCTTTGTTTGGCAAGAATAACACTTGGAATGTTTTGCACATTACTTGTTATTTTAAAGAAGTTGGAGAATTTGATTAAGGTGAAGGTTGTGCTCTTCCCAAGTATGATTACAAGTGAAGATGTCAAAAAAGAAAACTAGAGTAAATTTCTTGAAAAATGGCCAAAATATTTGGTTGAGCAAGCTTTGGAATGTAGGTGGGTCATTAATAAGGGAAAACAACAACCAAAAATATGTAGTGGCAATCTTAGGATTATTCTCTTCATGCAGATGGATTTGGTGATATTGAGATTGCAAATCTAGTTTGGAAAAGAAGTAAGCTCCACGTCATTCATGATTAGACCGTCAATCACAAGAATTGGGAACTTATCCTTGATCGTGATTTTGTTAATTCTTAAAAATCTACACATAAATACTAGGAACCATCATCTTTTTAGATAAGGAGTGCTAGAGAAAAGTATGGGTTGACCCTAGATCAAATGACCCTTTGCATAAAATAATTGTTGCTCTATCTATTGAATCTCAATCTTCTACACAAAATGGTATGTATATGACCATATAGTGTTGGGTTTTTAGCTTAGTTCAAATTTTTTGCATAGGTTTAGTGTGAATGTGAAGTTAGTTTGAGTTATTTATATTTTGTAATTCACATAGTGATTAAAGTAAAATGCTTTTATTTAGTTAATTACACCTAATAAAGTGAAGATAATCACAAATGACTTAGACTTTTCTCCCAAGTCATCTCTTGTGTGAGATAAGGTTGCTTTCTTTTTAAGAGATAAGAATGCTATTTTGGAAAATTAGATGTTTATCTAAACAACATAAAGATAGATGCATGATGGAAGTTTAGTAACTCAGTACACTCTAATAATTATGTGTAGTTGTAGTTGACAATTGCAGAGGTTTCCTTGTAAGCTTTCGAAGGAATGCAAAATAGATTTGAAGGTGTAAATTATGTAATTGTGTTCATTTCCTCAGTTTAAATTTTGATGATTTGTGTGATTAATTTAATATTGATTTAAGCATTAGAAAATTAGCTACCATGATTGGAATTGTAATATGGTATTAAAGCCTAGGGTTTAAAAGCTAGAAGGGCAATTGCGCTTGGAAAATTGTGCAAGCATTTTTTTGTGAGGAAAATCGTGCGGCCTAGGGCAAGAGGAAATCCACACTTTTTTGTGCAAAATTATGGCTTGATTTAGGTGAAAATTTTGAGAGTATTTGTATAGAAAAATCATGGGTAGATTTTTATAAGAAATTACAACTTGTTTTTTTTCTAGAAAATTATGTAAGATTTTATCCAAAATTTGTATGTTTATTTTCCAAAAAATAAATAAATTGTGGTTAGAAGGAAAATTTGCACTAATTTTTTTTTAGTCACTTGACTAAAGTTTTAATTCCACCACTTATTGTTTTATTAACTTCTATGTTTTAATAGTTGTGACTAGGGCACAAAACAAATAGGGTTTGCAAATAAACTTGTAGTTAGTGTTTGGAGAATTTTTTTTTACCATCAAAGTGGTAACTATTTTTTTTGTATTCTAATTCCTAGGGTTAGCTAGGACAACAAATAGTCACTGGAGCACTATCAACTTGAATTTACTAGTGTAATTGAGGGTTTTGAAAAAGGTAATTTTTAAATTTTGAGTATAATTTATTCCAAGATTTGAAGAGTTTGTTTTACATAAAATATTTTATTGGCATTGCCTTGTCTTTGTTTCAAGGATAAGTTGGATGGCATGTTAAAATTTATTTCCTTGGAAGGTCAAGGTGACTTTCTTATTGGAGGAAAATGATGTCTAGGGAATTGTACAAGATCAGGTGACTCCAACCACGGATTCACAAGATTTGATAGCTCATAGACATAAATAAATTAAAGCCAAGTGGATGATCATAGATGCAATGAAGGATCATTTAATTCTTCACTTGGTACAAAGAAGAAAACAAACAAGGAGATGTTTGATAGTTTGGTTAGTCTTTTCTAGAGTGAAAACATTAACATGAAAATGATATTGAGAAATAGCCTCAGAACCATAGCAATTTTTGGTATGGATACTATTACTAGTTAACTGTTTACGGTCATTCAACTTTGTGACCAACATGCAATAGTTGGGGAGAAGATTGAAGATGCAAAGTTCATGAATTTGGCATTGAATAGTTTCACATTTTCATGGAATGCTTTTTTTCAAGGTATTTGTGTCAAGGAAAAGCTTTCCTCATTTGAGAGAGTGTGGGATGATTCTTTTTAGGAGGGAAACTAGGATGGAGTCAAAAGCTATAAGGAAAGGTGGTGACAAGAATTTAGCTCTCATTTGGACAATAAAAGGGAAATATAGGAAAATGAAAGAGCAGGGGAAAAGGAAAGGGTGAGGATTCATCCTCATAGGTAGGGGAAAATGACTTGAATAAAATAAAGTGCTAAAGTCATCAGAAGTTTGGTCATTATGCTTCAAAGTGTCCAAACAAGAAGAGCCAAGGGAAGCAACAATAACATGAAGTAGTAGCCTTTGTAAAAACTTAGATGAATGAGTTTGTTGCCAAGTTTGGAAAGAAATTCTAAATGGTTCCTTGTCTTTCTTCTACCACAATTTCTGATGCAGGAGCATCTAGTGGTGTAAGAGCAATCTTGCATCACCCAAAAATAGTTAAATTTCAAGTTTATCATTTTTCAGATGTTTTTACATTTTTGGATACCCTTTTCATCATAATGAAATTCCCAATTTACGGTTTTTATTTTCTATTCCTGGGTTGAAAGATATTGCAGTTTTAGTTTCCCAGATTTGCACCTGAAAATCTTTCGAGTTGGATTTGAGGCACTTAGAGAGCTTCCAGAATGGCCTTGAAACTTTCTGAAATCAGTGTCACTAATTTTTGAGTGCGTTCTTGACTTCGAGACCTTTCCAACGGTTCAAACGGTTCGTGAATCGGAGCCCCGGATCAAAAGTTATGGCCCCGGGAAGTTAGCGCACTTTCTAGAAGATACAATTGCAAATGTTCTTTTGAGATTTGAATTTCAAGTTGTAATTTTCGGCGCCAAACCGCCTAAACTCAAATTTTAATATTGTTTTGGCTCCAAACTAAAGAGGAGCTCTATTTATGGGCGGGTTTCTAGTATTTTTGGGTAACTTTTTGGGGACAAGCTCGCATATTGCAAAAGGGTTATTCTGTAGCTTTCTGTAACTTGCATGTGCTGTAGAACTTGGGGATTTGAGATCCTCTGCATGTAAGAAGCTCCATTTTCTGAATAATAAAATTATTCTCTTGTTTGTGGGT
>VDFB02281492.1:761077355-761170129 GCA_007258455.2 Sequoia sempervirens | reverse complement strand
GAGGTTGTTAACATGAGTCTGGGTAAGCTACTGAGATGTTTGGTAGGAGATAAACCCAAGGGATGGGACTTGATCTTACCCCAGGTAGAATTTTCTTACAACAATTCTGCAACAGAAGCACTTGTAGATCACCATTCCCATTGTGTATGGAGGTAGCCCCAAAACAGCTCCAGAATTGAGGAAGATGGACCAAGAGAAGAAAATAAGTGCTGAAGCTGAAGATTTTGCAGAACACATCAAGGATATACATGAGAAGGTAAGAGAACATATTAACAAGATGAATATACAATATAAGGCTAAGGTAGATCAGAAGTGGAGGTATAAGGAGTTTCAGATTGGTGATGAAGTGATGGTCCACTTGAGGAAAGAAAGGTTTCCAGTGGGAACATATAATAAATTGAAGATGAAGAAGTTCAGTCCCTGTAAAATTTTAAAGAAGCATGATTCAGGGAATGCATATGAGATGGAGTTACCGGATGGATTCAACATTTCCCCTATGTTCAACATTTCAGATTTGACAGAGTATCATGAAGGTGGCACAGAGGAAGTACCAACGATGGAACAGTGTGGGATTCCAGCATCTACTTCAGAAAAGGATGAGATTGAGGAAATCTTGGATAGTCATGTGGGAAGGAGTACCAGAAACAGGCAGTATGAAGAATATCTGGTGAAATGGAGAGGAAGGCCTGTGGAAGATTCATCCTGGCTATCTAAGGCAACAGTTGACCGGTTGGGTTTTCCTCAACCATCTGAGACGTGACGGGGTCACTTCTCAAATTACCCTGGGTTTCCGATGCAGGAGCATCCAGTGGTGTAAGAGCAATCTTACATCACCCAAAAATAGTTAAATTTCAAGTTTATCATTTTTCAAATGTTTTTACATTTTTGGATACCCTTTTCGTCATAATGAAATTCCCAATTTACGGTTTTTATTTTCTATTCTTGGGTTGAAAGATATTGCAGTTTTAGTTTCCCAGATTTGCACCTGAAAATCTTCCGAGTTGGATTTGAGGCACTTAGAGCTTCCGAAATGGCCCCGAAACTTTCCGAAATTGGCGTAGCTAATTTTGAGTGCGTTCTTGATTTCGAGACCTTTCCAACGGTTCAAATGGTTCACGAATCGGAGCCCCAGATCAAAAGTTATGGCCCCGGGAAGTTGGCGCACTTTCTAGAAGATACAATTGCAAATGTTCTTTTGAGATTTGAATTTCAAGTTGTAATTTTCGGCACCAAACTGCCTAAACTCAAATTTTAATGTTGTTTTGGCTCCAAACTAAAGAGGAGCTCTATTTATGGGCGGGTTTCTAGTATTTTTGGGTAACTTTTTGGGGACAAGCTCGCATATTGCGAAAGGGTTATTCTGTAGCTTTCTGTAGCTTGCATGTGCTGTAGAACTTTGGGATTTGAGATCCTCTGCATGTAAAAAGCTCCATTTTTTGAATAATAAAATTATTCTCTTGTTTGTGGGTTATTTTCTGTGTCTTGGGCTATGCCCTCATCAATTTCAAATGATTCTTGGTTTGTGGATAGTGGTGCCTCTAGGAATATGACATTAACTTGATAGTGGTTTACCAAACTGGAAGAACAAAATGTTGGAGTTCAAGTTAAGCATGGTAATGATGCCAAGTATCTAGTAGTAGTAGTTGGTACAATTTGTTTTCAATTACATTAGGTAACTCTTTGGAGTTTGACGATGTTTTTCTTGATATGTTCTCAAGAAAAAATTGCTTTCAGTTTCGGTAATAGATGCTAAAGGATTTGAAATTGAATTCAAACATTAGCAAGTTGTTATCAAGCCAAAGGGATCTAGCCTAGTTACAACACATGTTACAGGGGTTAGATAAGGCAACATTTATATGTTACAAGGTGGACTAATTGTAGCTTTAGATCATAATAGTGATAATCTATGCAAGTTATGACGCAAGAGGATGGGGTATTTGCATCATGCAACATTGCCTATTCTGAAGAATATTATCATAGGACTTCCAGAGTTTAGTATTAAACAAGGAGTTTGTAGAGAACACACACTTGGAAAGCATGCCAAGGCTACTCTCCCAAAAAATGAGCATAGGTCTAAAGTGATTTTAGACTTAGTGCATTTGGATATCTATGGGCTGATATCAGTAGGATCATTTGTTGGAAGCATGTATTATGTTTCCTTCATTAATGATTTCTCTTGCAAGAAATGAATCTATATCTTAATGACAAAGGATGAGGTTTTTAGCAAGTTTTAGGAGTTAAAAGGTCTAGTTAAGAACCAAATAGCGAAGAAGATCAAGGTCTTGAGATCAGAAAATGGGGGAGAGTATTCCTCCAAGGAGTTAGAAGGTTTTTGCTTGTAAGTAGGGATAAAGAGGGAGTTGATTATTCCAATTGTTTCCAGTTCATGAGAATAGCCTCTAGGTGAGTACATCGAAACTTTAGCCCATTCATTTTTTACGAGGCCACAATGGTTTGAATAAACATTGAGGGGTGTTTAGGAGCATGTTGAGGCTCCTAGGAGCACATCCAAGGAGATTAGGCCTCCAAATAAGTTTCCCACTACATAGCATTGATGAGTAACATCATTGAATCTTCTAGTCTCTAGGAAACTGTGGAGCTCTATAGTTAGTTGATATTTTGATCAAGCCCTTAGAAAAAGGGAAGTGTAAAGCATGCATAGACAAACTTAGATTAGTGTATAATTCCTTCCTCTCTAAGAGGGAATGTTGAGTTTTTAGCTCAAGTAGGAACTTCTACATAGGTTCAGTGTGAACATCCAAGTAGTTCAAGTTATTCCTATTTTGTAATTCACTTTAGTGATTAATGTGAAAGTATTTTATTTAATTAATCAAGTCTAATAAAATGAAGATAATCACTAATGTTATAGACCTTTTTTCAAGTAATCTCCTGCATGAGATAAGTGTTCTTTCTTTTTGAGAGTTAAGAATGTTATTTTTTGAAGATTATATTTTTAGCTAAATAGTATAAGATAGATGCAAAATAGAAGTCTAGTAACTCAGTACAATGTAATAATTCTATGTAGTTGTAGTTGGCAGTTGTGGAGGTTTCCTTGTAAGCTTTTAAAGGAATGCGAAGCAAATTTCAAGGTTTAAATTGTTGCGTATTTGTATTCATTTTTGCATTTTGAATTTTAATGACTTGCATGATTAATTTAATTTTTATTTAAGCATTAGAAAATTAGTTACTGTGATTGAAATTCTAGTATATATTAGGTGGTATACTACCCAAAATCAATTGAATTTCATGATTATGAAAATTCCAAGGGGGCAATTCATTCAACTTCATAAATAATGAGGCATATTTGGCGAGAAGGTCATGCAAATCTGATGCATAATTTGAGGTGCTTGATTATATGAGCTATAAAGACTAAAGCTGGGACATAAACCCAAAAGCCCCTTTTTTAATAACTATTCTATATAATGGAAGTTGATGAGGATTATGAAACTTGGTTTTAGTCTTGTGAGAGTGAATTTATGGTCATTGGCCATAAATTACATTTGCATCTCTACCAAGTCCCAAAGGATGGGTTCAAGTGTGCATACAAATTGTTCTCTAAGTGAAAGGAAATACAAAACAATTTCCTATACTAATCCTATGAGGAGAGAGTTGTAATTATTCAATCAATATAAATTTTAGTATCATTTTTGCATAGTCATTGTTGATACATAGATATTGCAACCCCTTGTTGGTGTACCAGATGCACTTAGATTCTACAACATCGACAACATCAACAATTGGAAGCCTTGCAAATGAATGGTATCAAAGTGTAGACCAAAATCTGAGATTGAAAGGCTAGTTCCCTATCCTACTCTAGCTAAGCCTAGCTTTAGTTGGGTTGAAAAGAATAAAAAGAACATGTAACCAAAAAATAATTAAATGATGATGCACAAGAATAGAAGGCCTTTCTAGTTGCACAAGGATTAATAACACAATATTCAATAGTAAAAAAAGTAGAAAATACATATTTACAACAATAAAAAGAAAGAGAACAATTGTTTGAACAATCCTTTGCTTACAAAAGGTCAACAATTGTTTACAAAAAATAACAATCTTCTAGACACATAAGCCAAGGTTACACGAGTGAAAATAAAAAAGTAGAGAGGATTTCTTGACAAAAACCATGAATAAACACATATAATAGAGGATTTCCATGATTGAAAAATAATGTAGTGATACGAAAATACAAATGGTAAGAATAAATTCCATAGTCATATAGGCTACTAGAGGTTTGAGATTGTATACAATTCTATGCCCAAAGGTTCACTTTTGCACAAAGTTTGTTACATTACATATTAGAGAAGGGAAGAGACAAGAAGATCAAGAGAAAATGAAATATTAATTCTTGCATCAACATTTGAAAATATTCCCACCAAAATGGAATGCCACCATTGCAAACAAACTCACAACTACCATCAATATTTCTTGCCATGATCAATGGTTTGAAGGGGAGGGATAAATTTTGGAACCACATTTGAGAGTGAAACTACCCTCCTCCATGAGTACCTTGCTGTAACTACTTGCGTTTTATACCACAAATCCTAATTTTACTTTGGTCTCCTTTATTTTATTTTCCTCTTTCACTTCTTGTGGACACTCCTTTTTACTTTAAAATTAAAATTAAAGCAAGCATTGCATGTGATTTAAAATTGGAGTCATCTTAGGGGAAATATTTTACATTGGAAGAGCTCAAAATCTCCATAAAACTCTATGAGCCATTTGTTTGTGTGTATCAATCGTTGCAATTTTTTTAATTCTTATAGCCATTTTATGCTTTAAATATTTCCTAGTCATTTGATGGAGGTTGATCTAACAATCAAATGAGGTTGATCTAACAATAGCAATTAGTGATATGAGATTTCCACAATCCATCATGAATGTATTTTTGTTGCCTTTGGGTGAAGGAATCATGTTTATTATATAGGTGGGATTTTTATGAAAATGGTGAGCTCTGTTCTTAGATGTGCATGCATAAATCCATGGTTGTAGCTTTGCTTCTTTTCTTATGATTTGCATTAGTTTTATTATTTTTAGCATGTGTAGGCTCCACAACAACAAAATGAGCTTCATTCATTATTTTTACCATATCAATGCACCATGGAATATTATCTAAGCTCTCAAAATTGAAATTTCACTTTACTCACTTGGAAATTAGCCACTTGGTGAATGCCCAACCAATATATAGTTCATGAGCTTTTGCTTTATTGTATATCACACTAGCTCACTTTATATTAATGCCTCAACTCATATACTTGGAATTGTGTGCATTCACTCTTGCAAGAATACTATAAAACATGACATGCAACTTAAATTTGTATACACATAGCTTCTTGGTACATGCCTAGTGTAACAACTACCCCTTATTTTTTTTGGTTTGTTTCAAGAATAAGACTGAGGTACAACTTGTGTTTGTTTAAGTTTCATTCAACATGTTTGAATGCATACATTGCGATCATAACATAGAAAGGGAATAAACACATATTTGTATCATAACATATTAAAATCATTGCAAATAAAATTTGACATCAAACAATAACTGAAATCATACTTTTAGAAGTTTGTATCAGACCTGATATTTTCTCAAAATGTACCTTCCAATCATACAATGAAGTAGCATTACACATAATCTCTTCATGGAATGAACCCCAAACAAGAGCTATCAAAACTCCAACATATTGAATATCATTTGGCACACTCTTCACCGAATAAGGATGCCTTTTTAAGGTTGGAACAAACCCCTAAAAAGTGCGGACCAAAAAGCTATATGTCAACTTCTAGAAATTGGCATGATTCCCAAGGAGGGCGATCTGCCTAGAAAATTTAGTTCTTCCCCAATAAATACAAATGAATGCTCTAAATTAGGCGTCCAACATAGAGCAATCTTTAGGAACAATGCCAAGAACGAATTTCCAATTACCAACCGAGTTATGAACAAATTAGTGCTTCCAACCATTGTGAAAATGTACTTTCTAGAACTCAGAAAAGTATACAGGACCTTTGAAAAAAAATGTCAAATGGCTCCAAACTCACTCTAAAAAGAATGCAAATCATTCCTCAAACCAAAATATTCAATCCCATATCAAGAAACTGAAAATATCTTCATTCTGACTCTACCAAAATGTCGAAGAACATGAACTTTGTGAATGCAAAGGTGATCCTTGAAGTAGAACCACTCCAACCGGCTAGGGTGGATCTCTCACCACCAAAACTGACGACTAGAGATAAGGGTTTTCATCCTCAACAGTAGAAAATGGTAACCTAGAGACAATCCAACAACATCACATTATGTTGCCAAAATAGAGATGTCCAAATGAGAGCCAAAAAGGTGAATATATAGAAGAGGAGGGGAAATTAGGGCAACTCTTTTCAAAGTTCACTTTCCCTACAAGATATTATGCCCCCTCGTGAGGCCTTTTTATTTATTTTTATTTTTTTCCTTTTCTCCCCCAAACTTAGCATCAAATTTTAGAGGCTAATATTTTTCTTTTAAAAACAAGTTGAAATCACCTTTTTTACTAGTTGCGAGTCAAGGGGCATTTTTATGAACACACGACCCTCACTTAAGTTATAAAGTAACTTTATAACAAAACTTATGTGAAAAATAATGTATATATTAATTCAATCACCCTTAGAACTCACCAAAGCCATAACAAGAAATATTGTACTACTAGAGAAATAGAGGCCAAGACTAGCTACTAAAAATAACAATGACTAAAAGTAGAAACTACTAAAAATAGTAAGTGTGCCCAAACACCAAACTAACACAATTTGAGTGTAGACACTTAAAAATGTATTGAATGGTATTACACACTTGAATCCAATATATTAACATCGTTTCGTCCTAAAACCCATCTTCTTTTCACTTGTTTTGATTAAATTAACCTAGTTATTTTATCAAATGCCTTATTTTCACGTATTAATCCAATTGACCTAATTGGGTTAATTCACCCCCTCTCGGACTAACATTTCACCCTGTTTAATTAAATAAATCAACTTATTTGATTTAAACCTAAGTATTCTTATTTAATTAAATATCATATTTCCATCCCCTTTTCATTAAATAAATCAATAATTTAATGAATATCCTCACATTCTCCATCTTGCACATTAAAAATTAGTTTTAATTACTAAATTTCTAATTTCCCCTCCCATCCACTTGCATAAGGAATATTATCCTATTTGGCTCCAAAAAGTGAATGATTTCTTTCAAACAAACTTTGTAACAAACTTTGAAAGTTATTACAAAGTGTGTTTGTTGAAATCATTCTCAACCCTTGATGCTTTCTTTGATCAATGTGATATTTGATTCTCATCCATTGATGAGAATCCTTGATTTATGTTTCATCCTTCTTTCATTATTGACCATTGATTGATCAAACCAATCCAAGCCCTTGATTTTTCATTTGCTTTCCTATAAATACATCATTATTTGGAGAGAAATGGATCCATCTTTTGATAGAAAAGTTATGTTGTTGAAATTCATATTCACTTGCATCCATATTGAGTATTTTTATTAGCATATTAGATTAATCTTCATTCATTTAGCTTAAGCATCCATGGTAACTTAGCTTGCATCCATTTTAGTATAATTTGAATCTATGGCTTACATTTTTGAATTTTGTTTACATTTAGCATAGATTGAATCCATTTTATTGAGCATTTAGCATTTAGAGCTCATCTTTATCATGTTAAACTAGTTTCATATCATGTTTCATTCATATCTCATCAGATTCATTAGTTTTCTTCAATAAAACTGATTGAGACAAGCTCATATTATCTAAGGGATTGAGAAAGGGTTTCCATTCCACATCAATGCAACACCAATCCCCCAATAGGATAAGATTTGAAGTCTTAGATAGATTTCCCTTATATTTTTATGTTGATTTTATGTTAGTTTAATGGGTTCTTGTTCTTTAAAATTTTGAATATCTTACTAGGATCATTGCTTAGGGGATTAAATAGGATTGAAATTCATTTGGATCTGGCTTATTTAGTTCACACTATGACTTTGGTCACATTTTAGCGCTAGAAGTAGGGCTATACTAACCGAATTTGACGAATTTCTCTTTAGATTCTGGTGTTCTTGTGTTTGTAGATATAACAACACTCTTGATGGACTCAACAACACACCTGATATGTGTTGCTATATGACAAACTTTGGTTTAAATTCAACGATGCATAAATAATTTAGCGATGCATATTTTGATTTCGTCAATGCATATTTAATATAGCGACACTAAAGTATTTTTTATTAACATTATGATTTTCATTATAGCGACGCATGCATTTTAGCGACACAATTGATGTCACTATTTTACTGCAAATTGATGCACGTGATTTTCATCAGAGCGATGCACTTCCAATATGGCAATGCATTTGATGAATTCTGTGATGCAATTGATTTCAGCGATGCTTTTTATTGGTAAACAAAACAAAGAGTTAATTTTGGCATGTGCTTTAAATTTTTTATTTCATGTGCTCTCTAACATGTCACTGACATTCAATTTTTATTTTTGAGGCTAATTGGTTTTACAAATTTGAATAATAAAATTTAAAGTGAAGGAGCATACTAGTGTTTGACCATACATTGTAAAAGTGTTTCTTTTGTTTATGTTTTAGGACCAACTAAACTTCCATTGGGTTTAAAATTTACATTCAAAGTTGGTTAAAACTGGACCCACACATCCTCATTTTGATATATCGGTTAAAATTGAACAATACAATCAAACACTTCCACTTGGTGCATAAAATGAACTCATCTTGCTTTACAAGGTTAAAATGAATGAGTACTTGCTTTTTTGAGACACACTTATAGTGCATATCCAATCCCCTTACACTTCGTGTGATCTTGGGTGAAGAGAAACACTCAAGTGTACTTCGTTGCTTGTGTGCACTTGTAGTACGTATCCAATCCCCTTGCACTTCATGTGATTTTGGGTGAAGAGAAATACTCAAGTATAATTTCATTCTTTGTGTCACCCTTAAGAGAGGGCTTACTATGATACACACCGTGCGATGAGAAAATCATAGGCAAGTTCTTGCAAGAACGTTTACCGACAGGCTATATTAAAGGAAGCAAAATCATGAGAAACTAGCTTCAATTCATGTCAACAATAGGCTACACCTAATCCCATGCCTTAAGTGGAACAAGAATGGTTAAAGAGCCTTAAGTGGCTAGTGGGTGAGTGTTGGATGCCATGTTCACAATTTGTTGTCATTAAGAACCTTGTTTGTAGTAGCCAACTTGTCCATCCAAAGAGTTCATCAAAGTAGTGCATTGGAATTTATTTCCAAGAAGTTACTTGCCATGTCTGATTTTGGTTAAAGTGTAGAGGTTAAGACTTCATTCTTAACATACCTCTACACTCTTTCCTCAATTGCATGTAAAATTGTATCTTCTACTACGAAGAGCATGAGGAAAGCCTACTAAGAAGAACGTACCACATGAGCTAGGAATGTTATTGCTTGTGAGTCAGTTTGATACTTTGCTTGATTCCAAAACATCTCAAACACACATCAACATGATTCATCAAACTTCAAACCCTTTGGTTTAAGCATGGATATCTTTTGAAAAGTCTTGATATTATTGTTTGTACCTAAGGATTTTTTCCTTATAGGATTCTAAGTATTTTGGCTTATATCTAAATCCATACTTTCCAAGGTTAACATAGGGAACTATGGTCTTAAGCATCTTGATTTTCACATAAGGGACTTTGTGGAATGAGGTTTTTCTTAGAAAAACATTTTATTTTGAACATTAATTAATAATTTCTTGATGTGGTAATGAAACAATCTCACTTACACAAAGATTAAATCAAAAGAACACCCCACATTGATGTATGTTCAAACATTGACTCCCCAAACACAAGCAAAATTGAGACAAGGAAAATATTGCAAAACATTGAGTCTAAGTTCTATTGCCAAAATCATTGAGTTCTATTATCACAATCATTGGTTCTTATTATCAAAATCATTGAGTCCTTAGGGTTTTATCACTTTAGAAGTATAACATATTTCTCACTACTTTGGTCTTACAAAACAAAGGTTCATTCTAGGTTAACATTTTGGGTCAAAAATTTTCATCCATCATCATTACATTTGACATCCCACTTCACCAACAACTTTGGAAAACTTTTGGACATATCCTACACTTTATACTTGGGTATTTATCAAACCAATCGCCTAACTTAGCTACTTTTTATGTGGAATGGATCCTTTTCCATGCACTTAGTTGAGTTAGTTATCACATTTGTGGACTAGTTTATCTAAAAGGTTACAAGTCTACCTTTAAGATTTACAATTTCATTACCCATAAATTAAAAAAAATCAAACCTATAGTCAAAAGGTGTTGTTCAAAAGTTTATAAAGTTCATCCTCCCATATCATTCACCCTTTTCATCATTCATTCACACCATTGGTCCAAAACAACTTAGAGGGTCCCTTTTTCAAAAATTTGAGTCAACTAGAGAGTTTCAACATTATAAATCTCAATACACCTCTCCCATAGTTGATCCATAATTTATTGTTACAACAAGGTCACAACACGAGAATCATGGAAAAAACCAACACCACATCTACCACAAGTGATCCTAACCCACAAGGATTTGATCCTAGGATTCATTCTACCCCTTCACAAAAACCACAAAGTTCATTAGAAAAATGGTATGAAATAGTAGACGTCACAACAACCCCCTTGAACTTACAGAGGAAGAGATCATTGAATATCAACAAGATCCCAATACAAGCCATATTGTTAACACTTCGATAAAGAAAAACCAAACCCAATACACAATGACTTTAGCAAAAAAAGGGGATAAACTCCATTCTACATTTGACTTTGACACAATTAAGGAAACACCCTTGGAAAAAGTGCCTTCCATTGCTCCAACTTTCCTTGCACAACCCTTGGCACAAGGGTTGACCACAACTCCTGGTCTTGCAACTAGGATTGCTACTGATCTTGGTCACACTCTCCCTTTGGAAGGAAACACACTTTTGGGCACCCAAAACACCACCCTTCCTTGGACACCAACATTTGGTGCTCCTACCATTCTTGAACACCCTTTGCATCCACACAAACAAGTTACATTCCATGACTTGTTGACGACCTTGAAATTTTGAGCTCAACCATCTTCATCCATCACCACAAATATCCAAAGTGTGCCTACTATTTCAAAAGGAAATGTGAGCCAAGCACCACAAGGGAAAGGAAAAGTGAGCACCATCATACAAGGTCAAACTTTAATACAACAAGGCTTACCTTCATCAACCAATCCACAAGTCAACACATACAAACAATTGGTTCCCATATCAAACCCAGCCATCATCAATCTAAATCAAAGTAACACATTGATCACAAACCCCATCAACCAAGGTAATGCCTTGGTCCCTAATCAAACACAACAAAGGAACACTCAACACATGATTCAAGGGGACCCTCAACACATCAGTCAAGGGAACCATTCTAATCAATTGAATCAAGGATCAAATGTGTCATTGGCATTGCAACACCAAATGACCCCATCATCATTACCATTGGTCCCACAAACCATGCAAAATTCATTGAGACCCAAAACTTACATTCCTCCACCCCAAACAAAAAATTTACAAGGAATGGTAGCCCAAAACAACCCACCAACACTCAACACATAGAAACCACCTTAAATCAATCCGCAATATGCACAAAAAAAAACCCCACATTGCAACAACGAAAAACTCACACTTTAGCCTTGCAACAAGTATATCAAGCTTACCAACAAGAATTGCAATAGCAACAAATGCAAGCTCAAGCATTGCAACAACAACATGCTTATCAGCAAGTGTTGCAAGTGCAATAAGCGCAAGCTCAAGCATTGCAACGACAAAAATCCCAACAACAATCCTTAATTGCACAAGAAGAAGAAGAAGAAGAAGAAGAAGAAGCTTAACAATAGGCTTTAATCGTCCAACAACAACAAAAGGCACAACAACAAGCCTTGTTAGCACAACAATACGCTCAACAAGTGCTAGCACAAGAAGAAGAAGAAGAAGAAGAAGAAGACTTGTATTATAATTCTCAACAAAACATCATCAATATGACTACGTTAGGAGCATATATACCTCCACCATCATCACCTTCACAATACAAAACTCCACCTTACACACCATACAACACCCCATCATATCAAAATACCACTTATAACTCATTTTCCATCCCACAATACACAACATATGCTCCTCCACCAAACCCAAAAGATGAGATGACAACACAACTCAAAGTGCTAACAAAAAAAATCCAATATATCCAAATGGGAAAAATGAAGAAGCCCCATACACAACAAAACTTATGTCCATACCCCTTTGACAGGAACATTGCCATGGTACCTTTCCCACTCAGTTTTGAGATCCCTAAATTTGATAAATACAAAGGGAAGGGAAATCCTGCAAACCATATCAAATAATTCCATGTCATGTGTATGGAGGTAGCCTACAATGATTCTTACTTGATGCATCTCTTCCCACATAGTATGGTGGGCCCCACAATCAACTGGTTTTCACAGTTGCCTCTAGGCGTCAAAAAATTCCAAGAAATCATTGATAGGTTCATAGACCATTTCTCCTTTAACCTAGACATGGACGTCAGCTTAGAGGAGTTGTACACTCAAGCAAAACAAAGGAGAATCCTTTGCTAACTTCCTACAATGATGGAGGCAAGGAGATAGCAAAAGAAAATAACCCATTCCTGAAGAGCAACAAGTAGGGATTATCATAGAAAATGTTGAATCAAAATTATCATTCCACTTGAAGATGCAATGTGTTGCCACTTATGATGAGCTTATCCCTAGGGCCCTCAAAATTGAGAGAGCCCTAATCTCACAAGGAACCACACAAGCTTACAAAGACAACCTCCCATCTACTAGTTCAAATGACAAGCCCCACATATGGGCTAAGAACAAGAACATGACAAATGATGGTGTCGTTGATGCAAAAGTGGTCATAAGTGCACCTAAATAGAACATCAACCAACCAACCAACACACAAAAAATTGTGCAACAAACCGTACCACCACTACAGAATAACCAAGTGAATAATATTAACATCCAACAAAGAGGACCCTCCAACAAGAACAATTACCCAAAATGTAAATACATACCATTGGGGGAACCCATCAAATCTGTCATGCAAGGATTGGTACAATCAAACTTGATTATGCTCCCAAATTTTCAAAACTGCCAAGAACCTCTAGTTAAACCACCTTGGTATAATGAAAAGGATCTTTGTGATTTTCATAAAATCAAGAGACACAAAATGTCAAATTGTGTGAGATTGAAAAACCTCGTCCAAGGTCTTATTAACAACGAAGAAATATTTGTTGATGTACCAACCACTAACCAAGACTTCAAAATATACAAGAACCCTATGTCAGATTATAGAAAAGGTAACGAAAATGGAAAGGGAAATAATTACACTAATGTAGGGTACACATATTCCAATGTCGTCGCCTCTTGTGATAATATTGTAACAGTGGTCACCATCAAAGGACCTAGTGCAAAGTGTGGAGTCACCACACGATGTGGCAAGGTTACAATCCAAGGAGCTTCATCTCAACCTAGGGTAGAACCTACACCCTCAATGTTAAACCCTAGCAACTACAGTCTCCTAGATCAGCTCAAGAAAACCCCCTCATAGATCTCTATTATGGAATTAATGAAGTTATCCCCCACACATAGGGAGATATTAGAAAAGGACTTATCCACTTCTTATGTTCTTGAAAATATTGATACTGAACAATTTCAAGCTATGGTAGGGCATATCACTACCCCCCATCTTCTCACCTTCTCAAAAAAGAATATCCCAACACAACCATCACATAATCGTGCTTTACATCTTGAGGTTATTGTTCATAAAAAAAAAAGTCAAAAGAGTCTTTGTAGATGGAGGTGCTAGTCTAAATATTTGCACCCTTCAGCTAGTCAAGAACTTGGGTTACTCAGAGGATGCTATTGAGAAAACAAAGAGTACAACCATAAGAGCTTATGATGACCAAGAACAAGTATCCTAAGGAATCATTAAACTTCTTATCCAAGTGGGACCCCTCATTGCTGAGACTACATGCCAAGTGGTAAATATTTATCTCCCCTACAATATCTTGCTTGGTCGACCATGGATTCATTCCATGCAAGCTATAGCTTCTACATAGCACCAATGTGTCAAGTTTCCATTTGAGGAAAAAGAAGTTACTAGCCATGGAGATCCGAAGCCTTTTTACTATTGTAAAAACCTTGAGGCCAAGTTCTATAAGATCCCTCAAGTCCCCAAGAATGACGAAGGGCCTACATCCTCCTCATTTGTTGACCCATCTTCCCTTGCATCTACCTTAGAATCTAAAATTCCTGTTGTGAAGAACATTCCCGACATCAAGGTGGTAATAAAGGATGATGGTTGTTGGGACTATAAATTGTAGAACGCTTTTGTGTTGGGAGAGCTACCACTTTCTCCTAAATCTCATGGGAAACCCACACCTATCAACAAAGTGGCTAAAACATTAAAGGTTGCATCTACCACCTTCACCAAGTGGTGGGACTTAAACAAAGAGGAATCTATGTCTCTAAATTGCTCTATCAAGATAACCGACCCATGCCTATTCTTCCCATAGAAGATGACAATAAAGGTTTACAGTTAATGATGGGATGGGGGTACGACAAGAATGAAAAACTAGGAAAAAATGACAATGGTTTGCTAGAACCCATTGTTCTTGAGATACGTCCAAATGATCTTGGCCTTAAATGTACTATTGGAAAGGTGCTTCTATTAAACGAGCTAAGGCTTCCTCTTGGTTATCCACATGCATAATACTATCCTAGATGACTTCCCTCTTGACGTTGCTAACTTATTTGAGAATAACTCTCTTTTCATGATATCCACAACATCTTTCACCTCAAATGGCCAAACCACTAAATTAAGCCTAGTATACCCCCAACTTGTCTACTGGGACCAATGAGGAACACCAATTCTAGATATGTTCGAAAATGATGAGGCAATCTCAAAATTAATGGGACTTTGTGACAACTTACCATGTGGGGATCACAAAGCAGGATTTGATATAGAGCTAGACACATAGGCGTACTATGGGGAGACAATTGAATCCCTCAGTCACAAAATTGATGACATGAGAATGACATGCAAGTCTTTGAGTGAAAACCACACTATGGCACTTTCAGATCCTAAAACAGTAAAAGGAAAGGACATATCTAAAGGTGAAAACCTCTCTAAGGCACCCAAGGATGAGGGATTCAATCTCCCCCTAAGTGCAATGCATCCTAAAAAATTAGTACAACTAGCAAAGAAGGCTACCCTAGTGAATGTAGGAACAAAAGAGGCACCTAAGATAACCTTTTATGCTAAATCCTTATTAGATGAAGAACAAAAAAACATAGCATCGTTCTTGAAAGAGAGAAGAGAAAACTTTGCATGGTCATACACATATATGCTAGGGATTGATCCTGAAGTGGTGGTATATCACTTAGCAGTCTATCTTGAAGCCAAGCCAGTGAAGCAGAAGTTGCAAAAGATGCACCCTCAAATAGCCTTATTGGTTAAGCTAGAGTTACAAAATATCCTTGAGATTAGATTTATCTGACCAATCGATTATCCTGAGTGTGTTTCCAACCTAGTACCAGTCTCCAAACCGAATGGGGGCATAAAAAAATCATAGATTTTAGGGACTTGAACAAAGCATGCCAAAAAGATGATTTTCCTCTTCCCAACATCGACATAATTGTTGATTGAACAACTAGACATGAAATGTTATCACTCATGGATGGATTTTTAGGCTATAACAAAATCATGATTAAAAAGGAGAACCAACATAAAACTACATTCACTTGTCCATGGGGAACATACTGTTGGAACATGATGCCATTTGGGTTAAAGAATTTTGGAGCAACTTATTAGAGGGTGATGACCCTAATCTTTCATGATATGATATATAAGACAGTCGAAGACTATGTGGATGATATTTTGGCCAAAACAAGAAAAATGAACAAACACATAGAGGTATTGGGACCAATCCTCGACAGGCTCGAAGAGTATGCGGCTGAATCCAAAAAATTGTGTCTTCAAGGTAACATCAAGGAAACTTCTTGGCTACATAGTGTCACAAAGAGTGATAGAGATAGATCCAACAAAGGTGAAAGTAATCCTAGACATGGAACCACCACAAACATTAAAACAGATGAGAGGGCTACAAGGATAGATACAATCCATTAGGAGGTTCATAGCACAGTTATCAGATAAGATCCATCCTTTCTCACATCTTCTCCATAAAGGAATAACATATAAGAGGGATGAGAAATGTGATAAATCCTCCCAACAGATCAAGGATTGCCTATTGTCACCTCCAGTTCTCATGTCGCTAATACCAAACAAGCCATTCATCCTATACATCTCAACAACATCAGTAGCACTAGGTGCTCTTCTATCCCAACATGATGAAATGGGAAAGGAAAGAGCTATCTATTACATTAGCAAGAACTTGGTAGGTTATAAAATGAATATCATTCATTGAGAAGGCATGCTTAGCAGTGTTCTTTGCTTCACAAAAAATTAGACATTACATGCTTGCACACCAAATAAAGCTTATTGCTAAGATCAACCCATTAAAATATCTCTTATCCAAAGCAACTCTCATGGGGAAAATGGCCAAATGGGTAATGATATTGATAGAGTTTGACATAGAGTATGTGGAGTGCAAGGCTATTAAAGGACAAGTTATTGCAGACCAAATAGCTGAGGTGCCCATTTATGCAGAGAATCCTCTCATATCTAATTTTCTTGATGAATCAGTGTTTCTCATCCATCCAACAAATCAATGGAAATTATACTTTGATGAATCATATACCCAACATGGATTAGGGGTAGGCATTCTCTTTATCACCCCTGAAGGTGATTGTATTCCAAAGTCATACTAGCTATCATTTCCCTGTACCAACAATATTGTTGAGTATGAAGCTTTAATAATGGTTCTAAGAATAGCAGTCCAATGGCAGATACAAGAGTTAAAGGTCTATGGAGACTCACAACTGATTGTCAACCAAGTCAATGACATTACCAAACCAAGGATGATAAACTTACTCCTTATAAGAAGATGATAGAAAGTCTTAAGGAATTCTTCATTGAAACAACTTTTGAGAAGATACCTTGTGTGAACAATCAAGTAGTAGATACCATGGAAACAATTGGGTCTTTATTAGACATGCCACATAATGTCCTTCAATGTGAATTCTTGGTAGAACAACTTCTCGTATTAGCTTTCAAAATCCATGAATCTAAATTCTCATGTGTAATCGTTGGTCCTAGTTCCCTGTAGTATCATGATATATTCACCCACCTTAATAGAGGTACCCTTCCAACTAATATCACCTCTAACCTTAAGAAGACCTTTGTCAAGAAGGAATATTGGTTTTTCATCTTAGGTGATATCATATACCGTAGAAGCATCAAGGAGACATTACTACGATGTCTCAACCAAGAGGAATCCTTGAACGCTTTAACAAAAGTACACAATAGCATATGTGGTTCTCATTCTAGTGGTATGAACTTACCTAAGAAACTGTTGAGGATAGGGTATTACTGGCCAACCATGGAAAGAGAGGCTCATCAGTATGTGCAAAAATGTGTTCAATGTTAGTAGCATGGAGATCTTTTCCATGCTCTAGCTCAAGAGCTCCAGCCGATTGTCACACCTTGGTCGTTTTCGTAGTGGGGGCTTGACCTCATAGGAAAGATTACCCCCACCTCATCTAATGGCCATAAATTCGTCATCACGACCATTGAATATTTTACCAAGTGGGTGGAAGCCATTATTATGACCTACATAATGGGGAAGCAGATCTCCAAGTTTATCTTGAACTACCTTATCTATCGCTATGGTGTTCTGCAGGCCCTTATCTCAGATAATGGTACACCCTTCAAAAATTAGGATATAAGAGAGCTATGTCAAATATTCAATATCCAACATCGATTCTATACCCCTTATTACCCCTAGGTAAACGGTCAAGCTTAGGCTACTAACAAGACCATTCTAAAAATCTTGAAGAAAATGGTCAATGAAGCTAGCCGTGATTGGAATTTGTAGTTAAACCTCTCCCTATGGGATTATCAAACCAACATTTGCATGCCTACAAGTGCAACCCCTTTATCCTTGGTCTACGAATTAGAAGCCATTTTACCTATTGAGGTTGAGCTTCCCTCGATGTGACTGTCATTGCAGAATTTGATAACTAATGAAGAGTATAGGGTATCTCGGTTGAATGAGTGTTAACTTGATGCCCACAATCATTTGTAAGCATACCAAAACCGACTAAGAGGGAGCTATAAAAAGAAGATCAAGAGTTAGTCTTTCCAAGTGGAAGATCTTGTATTTAAGCAAAATTAGAAGAATGTTCCAAATCAGGATAGTAAAGAAAATTTTGAGCCTAATTGGTTGGGCCCATTCATTTTCAGAAAAAACTATGGATTAGGAGCTTACTAGTTATCAATTCCTAAAGGTGAAACCTTGCAGGAGCCAATCAAAAGTCTACATTTAAAAAAAAAATATGCCTAGGCTTGAAGGGTGTAAATCTAAAACTACAAAAAAATCAAAAAATAAGGAAAATCTAAAAAAACAAGAAAAAGGATTGAAAACAGTAAAAAACAAATCGTCCTCTAGTGAAAACCACTTCGGTGGCACTTTGGGAAAGTATCTTGGTGAAAACCTGGCAAACAAGCACCTTGCATAAATAAGCACCTCCATCTATCTTTGGCTCTTTAGCTTATCATGCTTCACATCCTTCCATCCATCGCACCACATCACTCATCCTATTTATTCTATCACCTACTTGCATCGACGCCATAGCTTTACATTGTGTAAATATCATATTCCCCTTAGTACTACCTGGCACATTCCTAAGGTCAATTTGTCTTGCCTATATCGAGGTAGTATATCATGTCACACTGGGGGAAATTTTTTATGTTGGCATCGGATTGGGTTCTTTTATATCTTAAGGTTATTCACAATCTCATCAAAAATCCCAAAAACATTCATAAAACATTCATCAAAAAATCCAAAAAACACTTGCAAAATCAAAAAAATCCAAAAATATTCAAAAAGGTGTAAATTCAAAAATCAAAAACATCCAAAACATGTCAAAATCCCTAAAAAGGTCAAAACATCAAAAATCCAGAAACATAACCATGTCAAACTACATTGTCTCTAAGCTTGAATGTAGGAAAGGCCATTACTAATGTGCCCCTGAGACACTTTAGATTAGGAGTCCATCATAATAAACTAACAATCAATCAAGTGTTCATATCTAATCAATAAACTGGTCAAGGCCAGTTGAACTACGTGGTCTTTACATGCATAACGTAGGCAAGGATAATCTTTGATAAGCCCTTGAGATGCTAGGTTAGTCCCCTTTAGGTCTTGGTCAAAACTTAGAAAACCCCAAAACATTTGAAAACTAAGAAAACCTCAAAACATTTGAAAACTTGGAAAACCCTAAACAACCTAAAATAATTGAAACCCAAAAACATTCACGTAAACTTTCAAAAGGATAAAAAAAAACTTCAAAACATTTCAAAAATGCCAAAAACATTAAAATATTCTAGAAAAAGTCCAAATCCATCCATCCCATTTTGCTTTCACCCGCAATAAACTTTCATCCATAATAATTCAATCGTCATCTTCAAATTTTGGTAAAACAAGTAGAAAAATAAGTGTTGCAAGACGTGAAGTAAGAACTTAAGTGTCAAAGTCTAAAGTCTAGATCATAGGTGAACGAGTCAATAGAGTTTGTATCAATGGCCTATCACACACTTAGTCTTAGTCAAAACATCTGATAAGCATACCCTAGGATCCATCCTTCTGACAATGGACATCAACATCAGAAATCACCTTAGCTATGTTACATTGGTAAAAGGTATAGATAACATTGACTGTTTGTCTTTGATATTTTCTTATGATTTATCTTATTGACTCATTCTGAGGACCTCTCAATTATGTCTAAATGATTTAGAGAGAAAGGAATAGGGAATTGATCATTATCTTTCATTTGTTGTGCTTGTGGGGTATTCTTGTAAAATAATATTGGCACATACTTGCTTAGTTGTGTGTAGGGAGGTCGTTTGGAGTAGATTGTTGACTATTACGTATGCTTTGGTCCGATATATTCTAAACTTCTAAACTACATTCCAACAAGATTTATGTATCTCAAGGTATGAACAAGGACTATCCTATCTATTTGTAGAGTCAAAGTCCATTGCACTAAATACAACGCCATCTTGGTTATCAATACCATGATGCATTGTGTCTATGTGTTATATCAAACAATAAGGAATGATAGAGAGTCCCAATCTCAAATATGAGAAAACCATCTATCTCATCACAATAATCTAGTAAAGTCTTGATGGATCATGGACGTGCTAGAATTCTAAATCAATCTTAAAATCAATGGTCAAAATAATTCATCTTATTCTTCTATCTCCTTTCCATGCTAACATAGTATCATGATAGTAAAAAAAAATCACTACATCCGCCTTGCATCCACAAACCATTAGCATACATACATCTTGCATAAGCATATCATATCATCTGTATATCATAAAAAAATGACATCATCATATGGGAAACATGAAAAAAAAGAAAGTATCCATCTCATGACATGTCATAAAAAGATACTAAAAAAGAGAAGAACATCCATTGCATTACATCCATATCATACATCACATAGCATAAACATCACAACACATATCATCTCATATCACATAGCATAAATAAAGAAGTGAATCCATAACATAAAATTTGCATCCATTACATCCATACATAATCATTACACATGAAATAAATAAAACATCACATCACATCATATATCATACATGCATCACATCATAAATCCACATTGGGCCATCTCATATATATCTCTCAAAAAATGAATGTCATGATACAATATCAAATTCAAAGTGTAACTATCATCAAATGAGCTTATGAATGTGTATATGTATGATAAATCAGGCTATACATCAAAAAAGTGTCTATATGGAGGCTATCCTCTGTTGTCTCGATCCCCATGATGGGACTGATCCTGACAATGGCTCGACTCTCCTAGCTTTCTAATGGAGGGAGCAACATCTAAAGCCCTTAGGTATGGCCCCACTCCTCTACGAGAAGTCCAACTGTCAAATCTCTCGAGGAACATCTTGATGATACAAGGTCCTATAATAGGTAGCTTCTATAACTGCATTTTGATACATCCTAGCAGCCACCACTTGTGCAACAACTGTAACAACCTCAAGTTGTTGTCATCTCCCAGTCTCCTGGGCCAGCTGTAGATCTAGTTGCTATCACAACTGAACCTCTCAATCTCTCTCCACTATCATGGCATGTAGTTGCTATCATAGCTGGTCCCTCTCTGTAGTAAGGGCTAGAATCTACCCATCCCTTAGATCTGGCCCTAGTGGCTGTTGTGGCTAGTCTAGCTACTGGTGGGCCTAGTGCTCCTGGTTCTGCCGACCATCATCTTGTTGTACCTACTCTTCATGACCTAGAACCTGTGCCCTCTACTAATCAGGCTGCTAGTTTGGTTGTCATCAACCTCTGCCCCCACCTCTGTCATGATCTCTACCTCTGTTATGGGGGTACCCCCTGCTGGGTCTGTCAACCATGTCGGTGGTCTCGACCATGCATCATATGTCGGGGTGGTCCCCGCATCTAGTGGTCCCTGATTATATTCCCATGGGTGGGAAAGTAGATGGCTAAAGTCATTGACTACCACATGTGGCTCAATTTATTGTCCCCACTCTACCTCTCTCTAGGATCTGGAAAAAAACTATTGTATAATCCTATGGGGGCACATCCTGGATCTCCCCAAACTATCGTGCTACACAGTCAGGTAGATAGTGCTCAATCATCGTGTGCTCACAACCTTGGAGGTATCGAGTTTGTCGAGAAAAAAAGAGCTATTGTTGGTCATCATACCAAGTAGGCATTTGGAGCCATGACCACAATCTGAAAACGGTCATATCATCTATGACCTTCCGCTAGAGGGAATCCTTGTAGTCCTAGTGTGTTGCAATATCATGGACACTCGGTATTGGAAAAAAATGGGCTCATCTTCATGTACATCCGCTAAAACCACAATGGGTCTCAACACCACGATATGCTCATAAGCCTAGATATGAAGAAGAGTGATGCCAACTTTGATGCCTCTCCCCTAGTAGTATACTGATTGGTGCATATCATGATACAATGAGGCCAACATAACTGGCCCCCATGCATACATAATCGTCCTGTGAATCATACCATGCCATGCCAGCCCCCAACCCGGACTGTAACCTCTACCCCATCGGTCTGGGGCAATCACACCAGAAATCAGCATGTCCACAACCAATCTAAAAATAGGTACCTGTTTGTGGTATAGATCCAAGTCGATCTTTGAGCTCACTAAAATGATCTCATATGAACACAAAATATCACAAGAGGCATCCCTTCCTGTTGGTGCATTTTCCAGTACACCCTTAGAACTCACTAAAGAGTAGCCAACTCCTATGATCAAGAATTCCCAAGAGGAATGGCCAACTTAACAAGTGAAAGCCTTGAAGATTTTCACTCCTTCAATTCAGGCTTTGCGGGACCTAGGAGGGTGTTCCTAATTATGTTCCATTTGAATATCTCAATGAATGACATATCAAATCATAGATCAATTCCTATGATGGGTAAATAAGATAATTCACTCAAAGGTTGGCTAATCTTTAAGCAAATAATGTTAATTCACCAAGAACAGGGAAATACTTCACATACATGCCTCATGGTAAACAAATTTTAAAAGATTTATGTTCTAATCTTGAATCCACGACGTGGTATACAATTATTATCCTTCAAATGACAAATACCTTAACAAATAGATTAGTGTCTTCATCGATGGGCAATGGAGTCACACATCTTACAATTTGTAATATAGAAATTCTTTAACTCTAATAATTTTGGACTATTTTCATAAGGCCTTACATTGGGTGATCCCACAATATTTGTTTACAATTTTTTTCCAAATTGGACACTGAAATAATTTTTTCTAACTAAATCTTTACTTTCGAGCACCTATAGTGGCTAAACCGTGAGGAATTTGAACATGATGCAAACTAGTGATTTCTGACATTTTGTCTGCAGATTCTAAATATATATTTTTTCAAAAATTTTGGAATCAGATTGTACTTCTTTTTCCATCTCCTTCAAAATCTAGTTTTTTTCAGTAAACAACATTTTTAAGGAGTGATGCTCACTGTATAATGCATAACTTTTTTTCCATGAAGGATAAAATTCTATTTTTTCAAATTTAGAATTGTAACTATGATATCTAGTGCTTCCAATTGGTTTCATAGTGTTTTATTGAATATTTTTTCCTTAATCAAGTTTCAAAGTCAAACCAATTACAATTTAGACATAGGCGGACCGTATAACACAACTTTTTTTGTATGCATCAAAATTCAATTTTATTTTTTTGTTGGATCAAGGACTTCAATATTTGGTGCACTCATATTTTTCAAAAAAATAAATTGATAATCTGTTATTTTTCCACATGTGCAAAACATAGAGCTTGATTTTCGGTGAATTTCACCTACATTCACAACAAATAAAAAGTAAATATAATAATAAAATTAAATTTATTTAAAATTGTACTTTTTTGGAAGCTATAATAAGGACTACATACTTACAAAAAATAAATATTAAATGAATTCATTTGATCACCCAAAAGGTAAATCAAAAGTGGTTTTTATCAACATTTTGATAGGTGTAAAGGAGACTCCATTATAGGTATGGTTTAAAACTAGCAGGGTTCTATCCAAGGGGTTTTGATCTAAGGTGGTTTTATCAAACTGTATTCAATTGGAATCCTTTAAATGGAACTTTTCAAGGCTTAAATCATTATATTTGCTAAAAATATGTGATTTCAGCAAAAATCAGGATCTCTCGAAAATTGTAAACTAGCTTTGTAGGATCACCCCATTATGAAAACTGACTATACCTAAAGCATTACTTCTTATCAGATCTTTTATAAATCCTCACAAATTCATGACCTCACTTAAGCATTTAATTGATTCTTTGAACCAAAGTAGAAATAAGAGCATGCATTCAAACAAAGTATTTGAAGATGAACAAAATATGCTTGATATTTCATTCAAAACTTGCAAGATGATTTAAAGAGGAGAATAAATTCCTTATGCATAATATTTGTTTTGATATGAGTAATTTCTATAAGAATATTTAAGATTTACATATGCATAACTCAAAGCCAAAATAATTCGACTAGTCTATTCATTTGTATTCTTCATAATTTCTACCCTTTGTGTATACTAGACCTAAAGATTCAAAAAACCAGAACCCTTGCAAATGAGCCATGATATCCCTTTTATAATGCAAGGGAGAAAAATAAGCTTCTGGCTCAAGATGCAAATTACATTTTCAAATATTTCATTTCAGCTCAAATTTGGGTTGCATTTCAAAATTACCACATGTTGAAAATGGGAAAGAAAATTTTGTAACCAACATCAAAAAGGGAAATGCAAAGTGTCACCAAAATTCCCTTTACCCACCAGCTAGGCCATACATCTGTTGTCCATGTCACCAAAAATATGCACAATCAACATGAAAACCACCAAAAATAGTACCACCCACGGGGAACAAGAGCAACCACCACAACAATTTATCAAACAACACAAAAATTGCAAAACCCACACACAAATTCTTTTAACTAGAGGCACGATCAACATGATCACCCAACCCATGATACACATGACTGCTCCATGTTGTTGCAAGAGATGGAGAAGAAACTTCTACTTCCTCCTCTTCCTTGTCTTTTCTAGGAATCAAACCATCGCATCTACTTGGAGTCTTGAAAGCCAATGGTGGAATGGCCAACACCTCCACTCCATGGACCTCGGTTTGTTGAGTGACATGAGTTATTGCATATAACTAGAGTCGGTCTCAATAACACTCTTAGATGGGATGTCTGTAATAGCAATTGGAAAATTCTACCTCCCATAAGAGCCACATCCATATCTTATTTTCTTGTAGACTCCAGAGGTGAACGGTGCAGGCCCTTTCCCTTTTCTTCAACTTTTTCCACAACAACACCATGGTGCTTAAGTTTGTTGTTGCATTTTATAGGATCACATAGGGGCTTCTCTACAGGGACCTTCTCCTTCACAATTGAAGCACATTCAGGTGCCTCGTGATCACATACAAAAACACTATCTTGAGGCCTATATAAATTAAGTCTATGCGACCTCCTAACTGGTACCATGGAGGCAACTGGCTTGCTCATTTTTGATGCCTAGTAATCTTTTGAGCTCACAATTGAGAACTCCTTTCTCTACACAAATTTAATGATGCTAAATATTGGATGTGAGAGTGACAATCGCTTCATCTGTATTTATCAAGCAATTTTGGTGATGTTTGCTCCTCAGTGTTGGTGTCACACACTCAAGGGATTAATTAATGGCTGGCATCAATCTATTCACTGTTAACAATCCAAGTACTTGGAGATTTGCAAATCACTCCACATAATGGATGGGAATTAATCCATCACACACAAGGAACCAATTTGATTGTCCCTAAGGAAAGCACACCATTAATGCTTTAATGGTTGTAGAACAAAAATAGCTATCACATGTGTGGGTTGGTGATTTTGAATATGTGTCATTGATATGATAATGAGCTGGACAATTGAGCAGCCGAGATATAGTCAAATTAGGTTTGAAAACCTAGAACCACAGCTCGCCACCTTTCGGCCAATAGGAAAAATCTGACTGTGTGCCAAGTCACTTGTTCCACGAGATTGGCCTTGCTTTGCCCTGTGGTCGAGAATGCTATGTGTCACCATTTTGTGCACCACGCAAGTTGTTAGGTAGGAATTAATCATGTATCATGAGGTGTGTGATGAACTATATGGATTAAATCTTAATCCATCATTACAACCGTCAATTTCACCTCCATCGATTATCAAGCGCCAGTACAAGGGTTGGGCTCCATACGACAAGTACACGCATTAGCATCTTGCAGACCTTGCACGCTTCAGGACAACCCTTTATTACTACCTACGCAGTGTGTGATGGGAGGTTGGGATTCAATCCTCAGATCGGATGGTTCCCGCTCTTGCATTCACTTAAACATTAGTCATAAAGGGGGCCATGACTAGGCCAACGATGAAAGGACCCTTGGGGATGAAAAATTAAACCCATTAAAAATATTTTGCCTGACTATATAAAATTTGGCACGGGATAAAATGCATGGTGATCACTTTTCTAACTGAAGGGGGCCGGTTACCTAATGTTTTTGAAGGCTCAGGTAATGACTTACTTGACTGGCAACCGACAGGGGAAAGTCACTGCAAAATTACAATGATGGAGGGTTTTAGAATATGACACTTATGAAATTAAGGTTTATAACTAGACCCTTAGCCCATTTTGACTGTAGAACTAAAAAAACCATGACACAGAATATGGTTTTCTCAAAATTTTGCATAATTTTAACAGCTCCATCAGTGGCTCATGCTCAGGGATGTATACCCCTAGTGGGTATAGCGAGAATCCAGATCTCAGGTTGAAGTAGACTAGGGAAAAAACACAAAAAACCTAGGAGCTTTCCCGGACAAAGCAAGTAGTCCCAACAAAAAGAAAACACACCAAACCCAGCCTATGTACACTATTTCCAAAATTATATAGTGTCATTTATTCCTAGAAACCCCATTTAAACAATTGGATTCGATCTTCAATTTGGAGGCCTGTGGCCCCCAAAATCTAGGACTGATTCTTTCCTCTATCAAAAAATTTGTCCTGTTGTGCTGCCAATGGATCAACCTGTACATTATGTAATTCCAGGCAACTAGCATCATTTATTCCACTTACTGCAATGCTACCTCATTCATTAACCTTTTCCACTAGATGCTCATCAAATTGAATTGGGAAAACAAAACATTCATACTCCATATTGTCATGAATTACATCATCAAATTCAATTTGTTCATCAAATTGAAATCCTTCATAAACACTTTGGCTCATACTTGTCCAATCCTTGACAAGATCAGGGAAGAAAAATATAGAATCAAGCATACCTTTAGTCTGTTTATCATGAGTGTTGTCCTCATGGGATGAAAGAAGTTCCATAATAAGATCTCCAGGAAGAGGAGTATCTACAAAGAACTCAAGTGCAGCTTCATACTAATTAACATCATACTTTTGGTTGTCTACACCTTTGAATTGCTCCTCACATGGAGCAAACAATCCTGCAATGCTAACATGCTCTGCAAATTCATCAAATGGCCCCTTCTCATCAATACACATTGATGTTGCTCTAATATCAATGCATTCATCCTGGTGTACCATTTGACCACCCAAGAATGGGCTTCCTTCTCTATTAATGCAAATATCATCATACGGAGTATGGGTGTTTGACACTGCAACCACCTTTTCAAGCACATGACTAGGTACCATGGGAAAATGAGCATAATCATCTACATCTCCCTCAATAGCAGTAATGCACTCAATATTTCCATTATGGTCTTCAACTTCTTTCTCATGTGAACAGTTATCACATTCAAATATCAACAAATATGAATTACACTCTTGGTGTTTACAATGTGTGATTTGCTCATTAACATGTTGGAAAATTAATTTACCAACATCTATGCCATCATATTTTCCATATAGTTGATAAGCTTTTAAATCGGATTTGGAACCTTCAAAGGTAGAGCCACATAACTCAATATCCACTTGGCTCTTATTTGCACCTTCTCCCAAATATTCACCAGTAGTATTTTCCAAAAACTCATCAAAATCCTCCTCAAAGAGTGGATTTCTCCTACACCAATAAGAATCATTATTTATTACCTCATCTTCTAGTGATGATTCATCAAATAAGGGATTGTTTCATATCTTCATGGTTGTCATATACACCCCTACCCTATCATCATGAGGATCCCAATCTCTAAGATCACCATTGCTTTCAAAATAGTATAGTCACTTGAGGAACAAAGAGAGACGTTTTCAACATCCTCTTCATCATTTGTATTCAAAACTATTGATTTGCATTATGAGAATTCTTCACATGAAGAGAACTGCTCACTGCTAGACAAGTACATTCTTTCAGAGCTATCAACATGTTGTCTAGTAGAGGCTAGAGAATCGACTTCAATGTCATAAGAGGAATTTTAATCAATAGAGGATCGACCAAGTTCAATTTCATCACCTTGTTCATGGAATTGTGCATCATCATCACTGCTTACATGAAAATAGGGGATTCCTCTTTGCACTCATTGTATTTTTTCATGGTATAGGACATCCCAAGGATGAAAATAATGCACTATTTCCTTGTCTTCATACTCTAAATCTTCATCCCCATCACTACTGCAAGAATCTCCCTCTATGTTACTTGTGAAATGACAACAATCATTAATCAATTGTTGACACTCCGATACATCCCTTTGATTTGCTAATATTGACTTTTTCTTTGCCTCATCATGACAACTACCAGTATCACTTTGAAGTGACACTTGTCTTGTGTATTCATCCTTAGCCTCCTCTACAACCCTTATCCATTCAACTACTTGGCTCAAGTTGCGAGGTTTCAATTCCTTCGGTAAAGTACTTAATCTTGATTGATACATGTCACAAAAAAAATCAATACATATGAAGTCATCTGGCCTAAGATCCTTAGGTATTTCTAATAATGTGTCCACAAATATAGAGAAAAAGTCATAGGGTGATTCCCCTTGATACCTCTTCATTTCATGTAAGCTTCTAGTTTAGAATACTTGATCAACTTTACCTTGCTCTCATGCAGTTTTAACTTGAATCTCTGAATAATTCCCATAATGTGACAATGGGGAAACTGGTGTGATAGGATGCTTATCCTCTTGGCTACTTCCACTAATTGATCCATAAGATGCACTAGCATAAGAATAATTAGAATTATCAACCTTAACTACTGCAAATCCTTTCATCATTGAATACTTCAAATTGTTTTCAATATCTATTGCCATTTGGTATGCTTGATGCAACGTGTTAGGCTCTTTGTATCTCAAGAGGTAACTCATCCTCTTATCAAATGCACCCAGATACACTACTAAAAACTCTGCATCATTTGGTCTTATGCTTGCAAGGATCTCTCTTACTATTTTCGAAAACCTGAGATTGAAAGAAGGAACTGACTCATCCTCTTCCTTCTCCATACTCATTAACTTTTTTATAATTAAAATTGGATCAACTCTTTCTCCAAATTTTTCCATGAACATTGCCTTAAATTCTTCCCATGAATGAATGGAGGAAGCTGGAAAATAAGAGAACCAATCTCTTGCATCTCCCTTCAAGGATTGAACAAACAATTTCATGACAACATCTTCGAAGTCCACTTCATAATCCCCCATCATATCAACAAACTCTTTCATATGTTTGTTTGCTAATTCAAATTTGTCACCATTAAACTTTGGTATCTTGTCTCTAACCTTTGGTGGCATAACATTTGGATAACCACAAATGTTATCAAAGCTAATGGCTCTGTACCTCTTAGTACTCCTTGTTGTGACAAAGGTTGTCCATTATGCACAGTTACATTTATATCCACGCTAGAAGTTGTAGCCTAACAATCCATCCTTACTCCTCAAAAAGAGTTGAAAGAATTTACTGTACAACTACACAATGCTACACCAATTCCTCTAGCAACTATGATCCTAAGCCTTTACAATGCACAATTCTTTTTACAAATTATGCTTAAGATCTCACCATATTTGCATGCTTATAACTCACATTTTGAAATGCATGCTACATTATCTCTAATATTCCCTCATCTAGTACTAATTTACCTAGTAGGGAATCATTTAAAAATCAAGCATGGAAAATTTATCATAATTTTCTATAAACATGATTAATTCTCCTTAAATTCTATGCGAATACCTAGAATTTGGCAGCAGTAGACTGTCCCTTGCCCTTAAATGTGCGGATCTAAACGTTTGATGTAAGCCTTATCAAGTTCTTTAGTCAGAGTCACCACCTCCTAGTATAGAGGAATGAACTTAAAATCAGATGAAGTTTCTTCAAAAGTAGAATATGCTCTGGGTTGTCTTCCACAGTGGAGTCATTTCCAAATATTTTAAACTTTGTTGCAATCAAGTCTTCTACCAAGTTCAAGAATTTATCAATATCTGAACAAAATGTTTGGATTTACATCACCATTTGACTCTACAATAAAATATATGCATTTGGAGAGTGGAGAATTCCCCAACAGAGTCACCATTTTGTTGTGTTTTTTCTAGTACACCCTTAGAACTCTCTAAAGAGTAGCCAACTCCTATGATCAAGAATTCCCAAGAGGGATGGCCAACTTAAAGAGTGAAAGCTTTGAAGATTTTCACTCCTTCACTTCAATCTCTGTGGGACCTAGGAGGGTGTTCCTAATTATGTTCCATTTGAATATCTCAATGAACGACATATCAAATCACAAATCGGTTCATATGATGGGTAAATAACATAATTCACTCAAAGGTTGGCTAATCTTTAAGAAAATAACTGTTAATTCACTAGGAATAGGAAAATACTTCACATACATGCCTCATGGTAAACAAATTTTAAAATATTTATGTTCTAATCCTAAATCCATGACTTCATATACAATTATTATCCTTCAAATGGAAAATACCTTAACAAATAGATCAGTGTCTTCATCGATTGGGTAGTGGAGTCACACACCTTACAATCAGTAATATAGAAATTCTTTAACTTTGATATTTTTGGACTATTTTCATAAGACCTTACATTATGAAAACTCACTGTACCTAAAGAATTACTTCTTACTAGATCCTTTATAAATCCTCACAAATTCATGACCTCACTTAAGCATTTAATTGGTTCTTTGAACCAAAGTAGAAATAAGAGCATGCATTCAAACAAAGTATTTGAAGATGAACAAAATATGCTTGATATTTCATTCAAAAATTTAAGACGATTTATAGAGGAGAGTAAATTCCTTATGCATAAGATTTGTTTCAATATCAATAATTTCTATAAGACTTTAAGATTTACATATGCATAACTCAAAGCCAAAATAATTCGACTAGTCTATTCATTGGTATTCTTCCTAATTTCTACCTTTTGCGTATACTATACCTAAAGATTCAAAAAAAAAAAACCCCTGCAAATGAGCCATGATATCCCTTTTATAATGCAAGGGAGAAAAACAAGCTTTCGTCACAAGATGCAAATTACATTTTCAGATATTTCATTTTAGCTCGAATTTGGGTTGCATTTCAAAATTCCCACATGTTGAAAATGGGAAAGTAAAATTTTTAACCACCATCAAAAAGGGAAATGGAAAGTGCCACCAAAATTTTGTTTACCCACCAGCTAGGCCATATATTCATTGTCCACGTCGCCAAAAAGTTGTACAATCAACATGAAAACCACCAAAAATAGTACCACCCACGAGGAACAAGAGCAACCACCACAACAATTTATCAAACAACACAAAAATTGCAAAACCCACACAAAAATTCTTTTAACTAGAGGCACAATCAACATTATTACCTAGCCCACGATACACACACCTGCTCTGCGTTGTTGCAAGAGATGGAGAAGAAACTTCTACTCCCTCCTCTTCCTTATATTTTCTAGGAACTAAACCATTGTGTCCACTTGGAGTCCTAACAACCAATGGTGGAATGGCCAACACCTCCACTCCATGGACCTCGGTTTGGTTGAGCGACATGAGGTATTGCATATAACTAGAGTCAGTCTCAGTAGTGCTCTCAGATGGGCTGTCTATAATAGAAATTGGAGAATTTTTCCTCCCATAAGAGCCACATCCATATCTTATTTTCCTATAGACTCTAGAGGTGAATGGTGCAGGCTCCTTACCCTTTTCTTTAGCTTTTTCCACAACAACACCATGGTGCTTAAGTCTGTTGTTGCATCTGACAAAAGCACACAAGGGATTCTCTATAGGGACCTTCTCCTTCACAATTGGAGCACATTCGGGTGCCTTGTGCTCATGTACAGAAACACTATCTTGAGGCTTTTGTAAATTAAGTCTTTGCGACCTCCTAATTGGTACCATGGAGGCAACTAGCTTGCTCATTTTTGATGCTTGGTAATCTCTCGAGATCACAATTGATAACTCCTTACTTTGCACAAATTTAGAAGGATGCTAAATACTGGATGTGAGAGTGACAATCACTTCATCTGTATTTATCGAGCAATTCTAGTGATGTTTGCTCCTCAATGTTGGCGTCACACACTCAAGGGATTAATTAATGGTTGGCATCAGTCTCTTCACCATTAACAACCCAAGTACTTGGAGATTTGCAAATCACTCTGCATAATGGATGGGAATTAATCCATCACACGCATAAGGAATCAATTTTTTTGTCCCTAAGGAAAGCACACCATTAATGCTTCAATGGTTGTAGAACAAAAACAACTATCACATGTGTGCATTGGTGATTTTTAATGTGTCGTTGATCTGATAATGAGTTGGAAAATTGAGTGTTTGAGATACGGTCAAATTAGGTTTGAAAACCTAGAACCACAACTTGCCACCTTTGGCCAATAGGAAAAATTTGACTGGGCGGCAAGTCACTCATTTCACGGGATTTGCCTTGCTCCGTACTGTAGTGAAGAATGCTACGTTTCACCATTTCGCACACCTCCCAAGTTGTTAGGTAGGCATTAATCATGTACCGCGAGGTGTGTGATGAATGGAAGGGATTAAATCTTAATCCATCATTATAGTCATCGATTTCACGACCATTGGTTATTGGGCACTAGTACAAGGGTTGGGCTCCATACGACGAGGACACGCGTCAACATCTCACAAACCTCACACGCTTCAAGACAACCCTTCATTACTACCTGTTTGATGTGTGATGGGCGGTTGGGATTCAATCCTTAGATCAGATGGTTCACGCTCTCGCATTCACTTAAACGTTAGTCATAAAGGGGTTCATGACTATGCCGATGATGAAAGGACCCTTGGGGATGACAACTTAAACCCATTAAAAATATTTTTCCTGACCATATAAAATTTGGCATTGATAAAATGCATGGTGACCGCTTTTCTAACTAAAGGGGACCAATTAGTTAATGAGTTTGAAGGCTCGGGTAATGACTTACTTGAATGGTAACTAGTAGGATAAATTCACTACGAAATTATAACGATGGAGGGTTTTAGAATATGACACTTATGAAATTAAGGTTTATAACCAGACCCTTAGCCCATTTTGACTATAGAACTCAAAAAACCATGACACAAAATATGGTTTTCTTAGAATTTTGCACAATTTTCAATAGCTCCATCACTCCCAACATATGTATCGTAAATAGCACACTCCCCATGAATGGGAAGTTGAAGGATATGCCACACGTCCTCAAGTGTCACTGTGGCCTCGCCAATGGGCAAATGGAAGGAGGATGTCTCGTTGTGCCATCGCTCAATTAGTGTCATCATCATCGCTAAGTGAGTACAAACCTATGGCATGAAGGAAATGGACCCTAATCCAAGAGCTCCCAGGCACTCCACCACCAAATCATCAAAGTCGTGTACCACTAATAGAAGGTCAGATCAATGCTCTCGAGACATAAGGGGTTGAATATCCTCCTGCACACATCACACACACATCGTCAATTTGCCTAAAATTTGGAAACTGTTTAAAATATGAGTGTTTGAATCCTAGAATATCAATAGCATCATTATTTCTATGGTATGCCGCCATTTTCCTTTTGGGGGTGCATCACTATTTCATAACGTGTGTCGCTATAATCAATAGCGTATCAGTATTTTGACATGACACTATACCAAAATTGGCAGGGGTGTCGATGTTTTCTAAGTGTGTCTCCATTTCCGAATGACACATTGCTATTTCAAGCATGTGTCACCCAACCTTCAATGCATCACCAAACTAAAAAAGCTTGACCAGTTCCTATTGCGTCACTATTCAGCAACGCCCTAAAAGACCTAGTTTTGAAACCCTAACAAATGCACCAAAATGCATAAATTGAGGAAATTTTTGAGTCACATACTTGGGGTCCTACATCTTCTCGGTGCTAGAACTCTTGAACTCGATTGGAAAGGTGAATGGAAACACATGTTGAGCCATATCGCCAAGGTGTCAAAGCTCAAAACACACAAAATCTCTATAGTGTGAATACACAAATGAATTGAAAGTGACCCTTTATCACATATTTATGCCTAAAAATTAGGGTTTTTTCCCTAATTTGAGAGAAAAGCTAGGGTTTTCACCTATTTCACCAATTCCTGGCCTATGGGGCCTATTTTGAGACATTTTTTGCATTTTTTAGTTGGTTTTCACATCCCGGGGCATATTTTTTGCACCTGAATCAATGTTTCACCTTTGTCGAGAGATCAACCCAAAATTCAAATTTTTTACCTGATCTCTCAAGGGGGTAGGGTACTAGCTCATTTTCCTTCGACCGGGGCAATAGTGGGGCATCCAAAAAATTAGAATTTTTTAAATTTTTGATCTGAGCAGTAGTTTTAATCTGAAAACCATCAGTCTTTAAACCAATGTAACAGGTACCTCGCTTCAAAGAGGGGCAAAATGTACACACTTGATCTGATATATTAACATTGTTTCATCCTAAAACCCATCTTCTTTTCACTTGTTTTGATTAAATTAATCTAGTTATTTTATCAAATGTCTCATTTTCACCTATTAATCCAATTGACCTAATTGGGTTAATTCACCCCCTCTCGTACTAACATTTCACCCAGTTTAATTAAATAAATTAGCTTATTTGATTTAAACCCAAGTCCTCTTATTTAATTAAATAACCCTAAACTATTTAATTAAATATCATATTTGCATCCCCTTTTCATTAAATAAATCAATAATTTAATGAATATCCTCACATTCTCCATCTTGCACATTAAAATTTAGTTTTAATTACTAAATTGTTGATTTCCCCTCCCATCCACTTGCATAGGGATTCTCGTATTTGGCTCCAAAAAGTGAATGATTTCTTTCAAGCAAACTTCATAACAAACTTTGAAAGTTGTTACAAAGTATGTTTGTTGAAATCATTCTCAACCCTTGATGCTTTCTTTGATCCACGTGATCTTTGATTTCAATCCTTGATCTATGTTTCATCCTTCTTTCATTGTTGACCATTGATTGATCAAATCAATCTAAACCCTCGATTTTTCATTTGCTTTCCTATAAATGCATCACTATTTGGAGAGAAATGGATCCAACTTTTGATACCAAAGCTATGTTGTTGAAATTCATATTCACTTGCATCCATATTGAGCATTTTTATTAGCATATTAGATTAATCTTCATCCATTTAGCTTAAGCATCCATTAATGGCTTCCATGGTAACTTAGCTTGCATCCATTTTAGTATAATTTGAATCTATGGGTTACATATTTGAATTTTGTTTATATTTAGCATATATTGCATCCTTTTTATCAATTATTTATCATTTAGAACTCATCTTAATCATGTTAAACTAGTTTCATATCATGTTTAATTCATATCTCATCGGTTTCATCAATTTTCTTCAATAATACTAATTGAAACAAGCCCATATTATCCAAGGGATTGGGAAAGGCTCACCATTCCACATCAATGTGAAACTACTCCCCCAATAGGATAAGATTCAAGGTCTTAGAATAGATTTACCTTACGTTTTCATGTTGATTTCATGTTAGTTTAATGGGTTCTTGTTCTTAGAAATCTTGAATATCTTATTGGGATCATTGCTTAGGGGATTAAATAGGATTTAAATTCATTTGGATATGGCTTATTTAGTTCACACTATGACTTTGGTCACACTGAGATACACTGAAACTTACTAAAAATAGCAACCCCTACCAGAAAACTCTGAAAACCACCACAAACCCCAACATAGGCCCCTGATTCCCTTAACCAACTCCACTTAGCCTATGTGAACCCTGGAATAGGCTAATGATAAGCTCATACTGATCAAGTGCAAGAAGGGGACATTACACATAGGGACATTTCTACCATGCATTTCTTCCCATATATCTTCCCTGTGTGCATCATTTACCATATATTTTCAAAGAAGAGTGTTGCAGCCATAGTTGGATAACTCATACTTAAAAAAAACTCGACAAGACCAAAAAATTTGGCTCGACAACTTATAAAATTGTTTAAATTACTTTAGAAACACATTTTTTTGCAAAAATCATTGACAAGATGTATCCAATGAGTCCATAAATGAGTACACAAATGTTTTATATTAAACTTGATTGATTTAAATGTAAATTAAGTACAAAATTGCATCCTCATGTGGAATCTTGATGGCTGATAGCCTAAAAATAATAAACTAAAAAACTAAAAGTAAATACAACATTTTACATCTTCCTCTTCCCTAATCTACTGAAAAATTAGGGGAGAGGTAGAGGTCCTATTCCTCAGAATTTGTTGTGGCTCCTCGTTCAGCATGGAAGGCAGTGGCTCGATCTGCATTCTGGTGGTAGATGGTAATGACTCAATCTCTTCAATTTCATCCAACCCTACATCTCCAACTACACCTAGTTCCACATCCTCCTGCGCCTATCTCTCAAAATCTAAAATGTCATCCTCGATAAACAATGGAGGTTTCTCATCTCATCCTGTCTAGTTGTTGTAAGGATCTATCTCATCCAAATCAACGAGATCCTCTAATTTTTCCTCTACTGTTCTTGTGCACAGTTGAAGGTTGTATTCAACAAAGACAAGGTCATTGAGGTGTTTTTGGGCTAGTTTGTTCTTCTTTGTGTGGATGGCCTCGAACAAGCTCTAATTGTACTCACAACTAGATGCACTAAAAGGTTGGCATAGAATGCAGAGGGAAAGTCTTTAGAGATTTGGATTATTTGCACCCCAATTCGTCCACCAAGACTCTACAAAACAAAATATTCGAGAGTTAGAAAAATCATTTTTTTTTCAAATCATCAATAGTTAATTTAAAATTTGTAACTTGTAAGACGCATGTTAAATAAAGACTCCAAATTTTATAATTTGTGTTTGAGTGGTTCTTCCTCAAATAGATAGCTCCAAACAAAAGAGTCTACCCCTTCCAGCCTTGTAACTTTCCAATTCTTTGATAATGAGGTCTCTCACCTCAACCTGGGGTGTCATCCTTTAAATGCATGTGGCAAGGCTCCCCATAACCTCTCCATTAGGATCAAAGATGGTGTCTAAATAGAAAAAATGAGGGTTGAGGAAGTACTCTACTACATGGATGGGTTGGTGGAGTTGATTATTCCACCTCTTATGAATGATCCCCCATATGGGATCGAATTTGAGACTGTCCCCCTTGTAATAATTTCTAATAAACTCCTTCACCCTATCCATGGCCTCATAAATATACCCCATTGGGTTTTGATCACCATCTACCAAACGAAGAACTCTTACGAAGGGCTCCAACACCTATAATTTACAAGTACAAAAAGATTAAAGATATTTATGTATAATGAAAGACTTAAATTAAAAAATAAAATATTCAATTTTAAATTTAAATTCAAAGTTTAGAGGTTACGTTAATGATCTTTGCAGCTCTTTGTGCAAAAAGGTTATCAAAGACCATGCTTGCAACCCTCTCTCCTTCAAGCTTCTTCGAGTAAGATGATTCTAGCAATGCTTGACTCACAAATATTTGTTTCAAAGCAGCCAATAAATCAATAATGCTTTGCAATGTTAGGAGAATTGTTGTAGATCTTACCAACTCTTTCCCTACTGTGTGATTTCTCATCAAATGAAGAACCCAAGGGTGATTGTAGATAAATTTTGTGATGCTCCTTTCATCATCTACAACCGGTGTCACCCAATCAAGTTTTCCTATGTCTTCTAAAAGAAGGTCAAGCAATGTGTTGCATAAGGTATCCAAAAAGGTGTGTTATGTTTGTCTCAGAGCAATCTCCCAACTGCCACATATGCTACTGCATTATCAGTTATGATTTGCATCACATTTTCTATGCCCACCTCCATGACAATTTCCTCCAACATTAGATACAATATTTTAGCATTTTTTACTTTGTTTGAGGCATCCACTAATTTAAAAAAACCAACCTCACCATTTGAAGCTAAAAAATTGATAATGGTGTGGTTTTTACTATCCATCCACCCATCTAAAAAAATGGTGCAGCCATATTTTTCCATTCCTTCTTTTGTTCTTTCTCTATTAGGCTTGCCCTTTCAGTTACATTGGTGAGCAACCTACAAGTACAAAGTGAAAGTACAAAATTTTAATTTTTAAACACAAAAAGGACATAAATTAATGAACACAAATTTATCCTAAAATTAACATAAAATACTATAAGTATAAATAAGCATAAAAAAAAAAAATTTAGTAATCTCACTCAAGTCTTTGCAAGGTGTCTTGTAGCCTTTTCCCGTAATTGTCGACACAGTTAGAAAATTATACCAATAAAGACTACTTGCCACATTGAAAGGAATATTGTTGAAGTACCAAAAATCTGCGCATGCCATATTTGCTTGTTCATGCACCTCCCTGTTATACCCTATAGCTTCTAATGATTGTTATGCTCTAGGTGTGTTTTTGGGCACAAAAATTCTTTGTGGTGTGCATGAAGATGTAGGCGTTGATGTTGGCACTCTAGTAGAAATAGATGAAGTGGTGGTGGTGGATGTGCTTCATATGCGTGGACCACGAAGAAGGCCCATTATGCCTTCAGAACCATGACCACTAGCTATAGATGCTGCTATGGCTACCCTTGTCCTCTCCTTTTGTAATTTTTTCTCTTCTACAATTGCAAGCAAGGCATTCATCTCCTTTTATCTCTTCGACAGTGTGTGCACAAGGCTTGGCATCACAATGAGTAATGTGTGCAAGATGGTGTTTGAGGTGATTTATGCCTCCATGATATAAATTTGTGCATCTTTAATGCAAATAACCGACCCAAGTACTGGTCCTTAATATGCATATTTCCAAGCGCATGGTCTCTAGCTCTAGCAAGATGAGTACTTGTAATGGATGGTGGCATCGATGGGGTGGAGCCTGAGGATAAACCTGATCTAGAAGCTTCTCTATTTTCCATTATATGATGTATTCAACCTACACATACAAAGTGAAAGCACAAAATATTAATTTTTTATTATAAAAAAACATAATTTTACATAAATCACTAAAAATAAAAGTAAAATTAGTTTAAATAAATATAATTTAATTTAAATCAATAAAAAATTACTATAATGTAAAGATTCTAAACATTTCTTCCTAAAAAAGGGTTAAAATAAAAAAAAATGTTTTATATACAAAAACACAGTGAAAATAGAAAAAAAAATCTTAAAAAATATGAAAAAATGGTGATGAATCCTTTTTTTTGCAATTTAAATGCAAAATACAACCTAGTTTTAGTATATGATGATTATATTTTAACCTAGAAGCTAGAATTTGCAACCAAAATGAAACGAAATATTTAAAAAAATATAAAAAATTGACTTCTACTTCAAATTTGCCTTCCAAATTTGTAAAAAATCCATTTAAATCTTCTCTCCTTGATTCAAACATGCTGGAAATCAATTGGCACGAGGGTTGGAGGGGTGTTTTTACTTGCATAGCAAATAATTAAAGTTGTTTGGGCTTAATTAGGTTTGTTTTTTTGCCCGACCCCCTTTTTTACCTACATGGGTGAGTTTTTGCCATGGACTCACTGATTTTTTGGCAAGTACTCACCTTTTTCTCCATGAGTCAAATTCGTGAGTAAATGGTTCAAATACTCATGGTGGGAATAACTTGACACTTACTCAAACTCGCCGAGTTTTCTGCAAGTTTTCCATCTATGGTTGCAACCTTGTAGATTTATGCTTGAAGGCTCCAATGTGTAATCTATTGCAGCTAAATACTGATCACAATATCTATTTTATGTTTTTGCAAACTTGAGCTCCCCTTCAAGCTCTGGTTTAGCAACTAGCCAATGTGTTTTCCAAAGTAGGATCTCCCATGTTCTCTAATATGTTCTCAAAAGGATTTTCGTTCTTTCTTTGTACATCTCAAGTTTCCCTTGGTACGTCATGCAACTTATTTGAAGAAACTCTATATTTGAACTTGTCACTACATTAGTACAACTCAATACCCCAAATCCTTTACATGTAGGAAACTTTTTGTAGGGAATTCATTAAGAGGGAACTTGGAACTCAGTGTTGAGAGGTTGAATAATGTATTAACCTTTGACGAGGTTAATTATGTACCTAATATCTCATATTTCTATATTTTCTTATGCTATCATTCATCACCATAATACATTTTTTATTTCCTTTTAAGCTACTTATATGGTAATAGAAATATGAAGTATTTAATTATGTTTAAGATAAAATAGTTGGAAATATAAACTTAATTTTTTTTACTAATAAAATGTTGTTAATCAATGGACAAGAATAAAAGATGTAGGTATGGAATAGGGTTAGGGCAAGGTTATAATGATTGATGGTCAAGATTAAATTAGAAATAATTTAATCAAGGGTGGAGGTTAATCGAGACATGGATTGATAAGAACTTGATGTGGAGGATAAGGTTGGCACGGATAAAGAGTTGAGAAGGGACATTAAATAATAATAAAATTATTTAATTCAGGTGGCTAATGAAAAATTAAATAATAAAGATATTATTTAATTATAGAGGAATGTGACAAACAAAATCATTTTGAATTAAATAATGATTTAATTCAAAATTCAAAAGAGTTGACCAAATTAAATAAATAAAATTTATTTAATTTATAAGAGAAGAGGCTAATGAATAATTAAATAATTAAAATAATTATTTAATTATAGTGGAAAGTGGCATACAAATTAAATAAATAAAATTTATTGAATTAATCAAGGAAGAATAAAGATTAGAAATGAATTAATTAAATAATTAAAATTATTTAATTAATAGAAGACTTATGACTTTAGAAAATAATTAAACAATTAAAATTATTTAATTATCAAAGATGAAAGAAGAAATGATGGAGAATTTAGATGTTGCAGGACTAGGACAATTTTTAGTGTCTACATCTTCATCCTATTTCTCCATCACCTTAAATTCACAATCAAGATCAACCAAGGTACACATCCTTGAAATCCTTTCAACATCCTATATACACTAAGTCATCCATAAGACCTCCATATCATGTATCCTCGTCTACTGATACCATTTCTCTTGGAAGCAATTTGAATGCCAAATATAAAATGCAAAAATCCAAAACTCCACATACACACAAGGATCAACATGTCCCCTCAAAAAGACATGCAAAAACAAAGAAAAATTTGATCCAAATAAAAAAACTAAATCCAAAAGGCCACAAAGGCCTATCAAGAAAAAATCAAAATTCGTCTGGATCCCAAAGCCACTCATAAAAGCCAAGCATCTCTTTAAGAACAATCAAATTCGAATCCAAAGTTTCTTATCCAAAAGCTTCATCCAATCCTAAGTCCTTCACCCCATCTAATAATCCTTCATCATCTCCATCCATTTTGGGTCCTTATGTCCCAAAATATACATCCACTCCTCCATCTAAATCTCCAAATTCAAAATCAACTTCACTTCCACAATTCCACCACCCTTCAATGTGTGTAACAATGGTGATATTACCAACATTTCCATGCACTCATCCACAAGTATTCCATCAACCCATCTATTATCCAACATCCATTTTCCATCCTTCCATCCCTCTCATCCAAGCATTGCCTAAATCCATATCCTTCTTCATCTTCCCATCCATTCCATTCCCCTTACCATCATTCTACCAACATCTATGAGCATACCTCCAATTGCCATGGTAAATTGTAGTATATCTTCAAGGGATACCATCTATGGAGCTAGATGCTTGATTCCTTCCTCCATATCCCTATCATCCATACACTATCTTCCAAATCCTCTTATCCACATCATTATCATCATCCTTATTCATCCTTACTATTCCAAAAAATCCAAAAAAAAGGAAGAAAATGAAAAATGAAAAAAGTAGAGATAGATCATTCATCCAATGGTGAAAACCACTTGTGATGCCTTGGGAAAGTGCCATGATGAAAAAATAGAAAACATGTGTCACGTGTAATCCCTCATCCTCTTTCACTCTACACTTGGGGGAAAGCTTCATCCATACCACATCTCATCCACACTATCTACATCTTCCACTACCTTATCCATCATCCTACCTATGTTCATCATCCCCTTTCCACCTTTGATCTTGAAAAAGCTAAAGATCTTCCCAAACATCATGTATCTTACCATCCATATCTTATCCACTTGATCTTTTCAATCCTATCCATATCATTTATCCCATATTCCTCATCATATCTTAACCCATCCTCCCTTTCCAACTTTGATCTTGAAAAGGTTATGGATCTTCATAAGCATCATAATGCAAGAGCATCCCTAGTTGTAAAGCAATCCTGTATCAACCAAAAATAGTTCTTTCCTTGTATTTCATTTAGTAGAAGTTTCAGTATTTCATTTCGCATTTTATTGCATCATTGTTTCTCATCTCGTGGAGCAGGATATAGCATCTTCACATCATCTATCACATATCCAGATTTCACATCAATTTTTAATTCTCTATAGAAAGTTATCACTCTCAGAATTTCACTATATCTTCCAGTCAGAGCATTTGGGGCTGACCTAGTCTAGATTCCTTAGTACATACCTATCCCAAATCGTGTGAAGCTTAATGGGACACCTTACAAGCATCTTGGGTTCATTGGGACCTATCTTGTGGCTAGCACAAACCTTTGTTGGAGCTTGGGAAGCATAATTATAAGAATTTGTAATCATTTAAGATTCATTTAGATTAGTTATCAAGTTAGAGTTAGATCATTAGTTAGATTTTTGCTTAAACGCTTTGGGGGCATGTAATAAGGCCCTTTGGCTAGTTGTATTGTTGAATTCCCTTGTGGCTGGCCTATGATCCCTAGATATTTTCCCATGAGGCATATGTTGCATGTAAGATTGTTAATTCAATAAAGTTTCATGTTCATGTATCATTTTCTTGTGTTTATTCCATTGTGTTGACTCATTGTTGCATGGTTTGAACTATTCCTTTTGGAACCCTCCCATTGTGACTGTACCAAGTGGTATCAGAGTGAGTTTTTGATTCCTAAAGGCATTCCTTGAGGTGAAAATATCGTCAACTTGAGGAAGACTGCATCTACTTTCAACCGATCACCGATTGTGAGGTAGTTGAAACCCTTGTGTAGACACTGAAAAATGTCCTAGGCTTGCTAACACCATTTTTCCCATTGTCTAGGGTCATATTTCTGCTATTAATTAAATAATTCTTAATTTTTTAATTAGCTCATTTAATTCGTTTCTCCATTACCCTTGATTAATTAATTAAATTATATTTATTTAATTAAGTCACTAATGTCCTCTTTCCTCTATAATTAAACAATTATGTCAATTATTTAATTATTCATTTTACCCTTTTCTGACACAAATTAATTAAAACTTATTTAATTAATGACTTAACTTTTCACTCACCTTTTTGAATTAAATTTCCATTTAATCAAAAAGACGACTTTTCCTTCTGTAATTAAATAATGTTTCCATTATTTAACTATGCACTTTCCTCTTCGAACTAATTGATTTTGTCGAAAAATCATTCAATTTCCTCATTCTCCTTCAATTTCAATCTTATCTCATCCTGTCTCGTCTAATTCCATCCATTGATCGAAATAAAAATCATCTAATATCGACTGCCCATTTCACATCTGGCTCTCTATAAATAGTGTTGTTATTTATCATTTTCACATCTAGAGAATAGAGGTTGCAATGTTGTTGAGATAATACTTTCTTTGATATTTTGTTGTCATAATCTTTAGGTTATTGTTGCATATGTATAATTTGAGGGATTCAATCACACTTTGTAGCAAAATGGAGAAGAGCAATGGAGGTCATTCAACCATGACATGAAGACTTGGGTAGCATCGTTTTGTTATTTTGTGTTTTCATACTTGGATTTTACTTCATAGTTGTTTAGGCCTTTAGGGTTTGATTTTTATTGATTAATGTCTTTAACCTTGAATTTCCCTAAGCTACATCTGGTGAATTCGACGTGAAGAATTTGCACTACCTAATGACTCCAGATTGAAAGTTAATTTACTTTTTTGAAAGTGAATAAAGCTATCATGGAATATATTAGTTTTATTTAGATGTCTATAGCTTATGCTTATTTTATTGCTTTCGCTTAATCAATAATTAGACAAATCGTTTTCATTGATTCAATGTCTTTGTATTTATTTGTTCTCACCAGATTTAGAAATAATTCACTAATATATATTAAATAGATATGATTTGACGAATATATTTAGACATCTATGTAGGGAAACAAAATATTCTGAAAAGTATCAACTTTAAGAGAGGCATCATTTTTTATTTTGTTGAATAAACTGCCTATATAAAATTTTCCATTCTCTCCTTGTGTGCATCTATTAATGCCATTGATGACCATGGGATTGTTTCTCCAAAAGAGTTCATAGAAAGACAACCTCATTGTTTGCCTCCTCAAATCTCCAGTATTCCTCACCTTAACGTATAATTTCAAGAAACTATTAAGAATGGCATATGCTTTTTCGTGTTAAGACTTTTGTTTGCTTGTAATAGAGGTAGAGTTTCTCTAATTTGTTCAAATTAGAATAATTATTTTTTGTTAATTTTAGATTAATATAGAATAATTAATATAAGGTAGTTTTGTTAATTTAGATTAATTTAGAGGAATTGGATTAAGTTTATATTTAAATTTAGATTAAGTTTAGATTTATATTTTTTTATTTAGTTAGATTTATATTTTCTTGTAATTTAGTTTAGATTAGATTTTTTAATTTAGATTAATTAGATTAAGTTAATTAGATTAGATTAAATTTGTTTATTAATTTTTATTAGCTAGATTAAATCTTATTTTTCCTTTTGGTTTAGTTGTGCTTTCAGGGCTAATTTTTGTTGATGTGGCTTTTATGCAGGTTTGAATGTCCAAGACTTGAATATAAAACATAAAATTTCGTTTGTAGAAGACCGAAGGCTTATTGTGAACTACTAATTAGTGTGTTGTAGGTTTGATTGTGACGCAAGAGGGTACTCACCTAAACAACTCACACTTATAATCCTTTTTGACAATCACTTTCAAAATAATATGAAAATTGAAACAAAAAAATAACCACTCACTTTTATTGGATTTTCTCATTAAATAGAAAAACACAAATCAATGTCTACAATTATTGATTAGTCTCTCTTTGGAAATTGACACCATATCTTCCCTTTTCCTCCACAACTGCTTTTCCCCTGTTACATAGCCCCGAAACATTTAAACTCTTAAAGTCTTCCCCAATTTACTTTCCCACGCTATCTCAACCCTTCGTGCAACCCCTATCTCTTTTAATTCGCATTGAACTTGTATGAATTTGTTTTTTCCATCTCAATCCTGCATTTCACTCTATCTCAATCCCTTCTACTAGCTATCAAGCCAACATATCCCTCAACCTTTATCCTCAGCTACATGCCCTTATCTCATTTTCTATACCACAACCACTTCATCTAATTGGAAACTTCACATTCCTTTGTTGGGCTCAACTTTGTGAGCTTAATCAAAATGCACGGGCTCTCTTCTCTATTTGCCTCTCTACACAAACCTTCGCCGCTTCACTATATTAATCCCTTGTTTTGATTTAAAGGAATTTATTTACATGGTTCTGAAGTGCGACCCTTTCTTCCATTTATGCGCTATCCCACACTCATACAAGTTTGCTAATTTGTTATCTCTGTGTCGCACGGTCCCTCTACTTCCACGTTGTCTCTCTCATAACTTTGTTTGTGCCTGCCTCTTCTTTTGTGCAGTGACCTATGCATCATTATATTATGTAGCTCTCATAATGCTTTTCTTAATCTACCTCCCCCTCTAAGGAAACTTTTGGTTTTCTATTCAAATCTCCATTGTGACCCTTCATCTTTCCATTCATAGTCTCTTCATTTTCTCTATTCGCAACCCATACTCCCATCTACCTATCATTGCAATTGTAATTTATTTTTAACTATTCCTAAATCATGCAACCTTATGTGCCTTTTCACCTTCTTTAATCAAATCAACATCTTATCCTTTTGAAGAATAAATTTACAGTTGTTTGAATTGATTAAATTTATTCTTCAAAAGGATAAGTTGTTGATTTGATTGTGATCCTATGTTCACAATCTTTCTACCGGAAATCTAGAAGCTTTTTTAGAATGACAATGACATTCAATTCATGGAAAATAATTCATCTAAAAGAAGACACAATCAAATACATAATTAGATTCCACAAAATACTAGAGTGCAAAGTTAAATTGATATATGACATTTTGGGAAATCAATGTCAATAATATCGATTAATCATTCTTGAAGCTATTGACACCAAGTCAAATTGTAAACCCAAGAGAAAACAAAAATCGAACTCAAACTGAAATATACTTTTAGTTGACATAGGCTCGCGTCTATCCCCAGATGCTCCTGCATGAGACACACTGGGTAGAAAGATTGTAAGCATAGGATCACAATGATGGAGTTGAGTGATGGAATCACTCTTTTAGGTTGACATCAACCTACAACAAACTCCTTCACTGTCCAAGTGCTGAAAATCAATCTTTCTTCTGCCTTTTCTAGCATTGTGCTGGAACACGTGCCACTTCTCTCCAATAACACATCTTCCTCTTCTTCCCCCTCGTGGACTCATGTCCATCAAATCCCAACCTCCTCTGTCAAATCCTTTCCACACTTTCCTCCTCTTCTGTGGGTTCAAACCCAGCTCTAACCATCCACCTCCACCAATACCCTACAACATCCTCACAAAATCTACACACAACCACACAACATATGCTACATGCTCTTGTTCTCTATTCATCTAATCTTCTAAGACTACATTTGATAATGAAATAACATCACAAAATAAATTTACCTCATCTTCGCTCGTGGCTGCAATATCAAATTTTACTACAACGCCTTCCATATTCTCGTCAACTGCAATCTTTTGTTCATCTCTCTTTGCTGCATCAACGAGCTTCATCATCCATTCTTCCTCAATCACCAATAGTTGAGCAAAAAATCTAATTCACCTTCACCTTTAGCTACGACCTCTTCGATGTTCACCTCTGTATTTTCTTCTATTTTCATACCTTCCTCATGGCACATCATTGATGTAACTTCTTCATCAATAGGGGTTTCTCTTACTTCTTCCTCTTTCCATCTCAAGCTACTATCCTTGGTCTTCTTCTCGCTCCTCTTTTCCACTTTTTTTTCACCTTTCCAAAAATTCTCTTCCAATTTCTTGAGCCTCATCCTGATCTTTCCTACTTCTTCACCAACCATCCTTTCCATCACTTCACACATTTCATAATCCACATCATCCCAATACTACTCCCAATATAGTATCCACACAGGTCTCTTCACGACCCAACCCATCTTGCCTGTTACAATCTTCCGCAATTCACATTCTCTACTTCTCCACGGTTTGTCCCTGCAACAAACTCTCACCACTATCCTCTACCCAACAAGATTCTGGAAGATGCACCATCAGGATCTCTTCTACCGACTTCCTCTTAGTGGAAGAGCTTTGCACACCTTCTACCCAACCTCATCTCTATTGGAGGACAATCAACATGATTCCTAGGAACCAATGGCCTCTCAAGGTTTCTTCACTCTTTAGAAACTCTTCACCTGTAGTCCTAGTGGATAATCTCCACACTTAGCATTACCCAATCTAATACCAATTGATGCAAGAGGGTACTCCCCTCTTGCAAAAAAACTCACATTTATACTCATTTTTGACAATAACTTTCGAAACTGCTATGCCCTTAATATTGGTGTACATCGGGTTATGAATAGCTGGCTTGTGGCTATCTTAACTCTTAATTAAGTCATATTATCATTAGTATATTGTTATTTAGTTGTTTAGGTCAGCCTAAGACTTATATAGGTGTGTCTAAGTCAGCCTAGGTGATATCCTAGGCATAAATAGGTATATATAGGAGGTTGTGAGTCTTATTTCATCATCAAGTTGTGAAGTGTGTTCTCATTAGAGACATTTGGAGGTTTGCCCCCTCAAACTGGCTTGTTATTCTTAGTTATTATCAAGTATTTGTAGCATATTTCATATCATATTCTTCTATTGTGCAAGTTATTTCATAACAAGTGGAATCAAAGCATGATCTTGGCACCATAGAGGTAAGGTTTTTTCTCAATTTTGGAGGCAATTTTGGGAAGAGCATATATTTCAGATTTTAGCAAAAAAAAATCTTATTTTTAAAGGGTTTTTGAAGAACATATTAAAGAAGCTACAGTCTAGATTTCAGAAGAATTGGAGTAGAATTGAGCGAATTATTGCAGAATTAGGGTTTTTACACAATTTATTTAGAATCTTCATATCTCTCACATCTTGCCGAATTAGAGCCTAATTTTTATTGGGTTTTTGAAGAAATAATAAAGGAGCTTATAATAAAAAATTTGGAGGAATTAGAGCAGAAATAAGCAAGTTATTGAAAAATTAAGGTTTTCACAAATATCACTCTCAAGGCTACAAATCTACTTATTTATTTAAAATTTTTTTAGGTGAGAGTTATTTTGGCCCTAGTAAGTTAATAATAATTTTAGAGAATTTAAGTTTCATTTGTGTGATTTATTTCAAAATTAGTGGTTCCCATCATGACGAGGCCTACATGATGCAAACCCAGGGTGGAGATCAACTTCAAATGACAAATACAAGATGATCAACCCAAAATCCAAAGCAAATTCAAAAGAACTTCACAAATCCACTTGTTGGGTACATTCTTTCTACCAACAGTGCCAAACAGCTTCAAGGGACTTTTCACCAAACTTTTCCAAAAGAATTTTCAGTTAAATTATGGATTTAGACATCCATTAAGGACTTACACAACATACTTCAAGATCAAATATAACTCCTTTGGACCAGTTCAGACTTCCAATACACTCACCATGGGAAAATCAAGGAAAGAGGTCAATTTAACAAAGGAAGTACCCTTAAAACTTATCCAATCAACTTGAAACCTTGGGGCAGAAAATTAAATGGATCAAAACCATAGAATACACAATTGGTTTGCACCTGTACGGCCAGAAACACTCCCAACTCAAAAAACCTCCTTTTCTAATGCAAAAACAAGGGTTTTGTCAAAATCTTCATTTCCAGGCTTGAATAAACAAATCAATGGTCCAAAAACCTTCCATAGGGTCTGCATTGAAATTTTCAATGATTACAAACTCAACTCCATCAATGTTTCATTGAAAAGCACTTCAAAACCATCACTTTTCAAGGGAAAAAATGCATTTTCAGGCCTAGGGCATCACACATTCACCACAAAAATGCTTTATTATAATATAACATATTTCCTACAAATCCACCAAGTTACAACATTAGACAGTGGGTGGATTGGTCAAAATCTCATATTTTTGCCTTTAAACCCTTCACAAAGGAAAAAACTAGGGTACTTGCAGTAATTTTTGAATGTCTCTCACAAAACAAAGAATAAAAGATCCAAATAAAATTCAGATAAAATTAGACACATATACCCTCAACCTCTGAAGATTTTAAGGCATCAGGAGACTGTACGGATCTGTACAGTAGTAAACAAGTTCTGAAAAACTGTGAAAAATACAAAATTTGCTCCAAAAATGTGGTGTTTTATTGAATATGAGTCTACAACCTTCAACAACCCTTACTTCAAGACTTGGAAGGCCTTATAAATAATTTTAAACAAGTAACCACCCCCAACCAACCATTTAATGACTCTAATTGTGCAAATAAGGAAAAATCAGCAAAATTGTTATTGACAACATTTGCAACATTTTGCATTTTTGCAATTATTGAACTTAAAAGACCTCTAACACTTCTAGACACCTAACATATGATAATTTAGACCTTATTTAACCCTTTTTTCATAATTCAAAACAAAAGACACCAAAATACCCTATCTTTACCATGTATGACAACTTTTGACAATATTGACAACACTTCAAGTTTTTACATTTTTTCCAATTTCCTCATGGAACAAAGATGAAAACACCTTGAAATTACCCTTTGAACCTTTTGAAATCCTATTATAGACACCACAAGGTGTTGGTGCCCCTGCACCACTACAACAAGGGGCAAAAAGAATGTTGTCACTCTGGCGAAACAATAGAGGATATTACTCATAATGAGGAAATTAATTAGGTCAAGGAAGACATTTCCTCAATGAAGATGGATATGTGTGACCTAAGAGGAGATATATCAATCATACGAAGCATGTTAAGCGCATTTATGAATGAACCAGGAAAGGAGTTCTCAAGCAACCAAGAACCAGCAGAAGAAGAAGAAGAAGAAGAAGAAGAAGAAGAAGAAGAAGAAGAAGAAGAAGAAGAAAAAGAAGAAGAAGCATATGAAGAAGAAGAAGAATAAGAAGCAAAAGAAGAAGAAGAAGTAGAAGAAGAAGCAGAATAAGAAGAAGAAGAAGAAGAAGAAGAAGAAGCAGAAGAAGAAGAAGAGGAAGAAGAAGAAGAAAAAGAAGAAGAAGAAGCAGCAAAAGAAGAACCAAAATAAGAAGCGGGAGAAGAAGAAGAAGAAGAAGAAACAACAGAAAAAGAAAAAGACAATGAAGAAGAAGATGAAGTTCCTAATCAAGCTATTCAACCAATGCAAGGGCACCATGTATTATTCCCCACCTCTCCCTCTATGGCACATCAAAAGTTTCAAGTTAAGGAAGAACAAATTCATCACCATCAAGAGCTTGCTGCAAAGGGAAGACACATCTTGGAGCTGAATTTAATTTTCCAGACACGCAAGAAGAAGTTGGGGACATCAACAATTCCAAGTTACCTCATTACAAGGAAATATTTTCTAGTTGAAGATGCCACATGGGAGGACAAGGAGTTCATTAAAAAGAATCCAAACTTGATTAGCATTGAGGAAAATGCTTCTTTGAAGAAGGGGGGCATGCTATGCCCTTAATATTGGTGTACATCGGGTTATGAATAGTTGGCTTGTGGCTATCTTAACTCTTAATTAAGTCATATTATCATTAGTATATTGTTATTTAGTTTTTTAGGTCGGCCTAAGACTTATATAGGTGTGTCTAAGTTGGCCTAGGTGATATCCTAGGCATAAATAGGTATATATAGGAGGTTGTGAGTCTTATTTCATCATCAAGTTGTGAAGTGTGTTCTCATTAGAGATATTTGGAGGTTTTCCCCCTCAAAGTGGCTTGCTATTCTCAATTATTATCAAGTATTTGCAGCATATTTCATATCATATTCTTCTATTGTGCAAGTTATTTCATAACAGAAACAATATGAAAAATTACAACAAACAAATAACCAAACACTCACTTTTATTGAATTTTCTCTTTAAATAGAAATACACAAATCAATGTCTACAATTATTGATTAGTCTCTCTTTGGACATTGACACCATATCTTCCCTCTACCTCCACAACTAAACTTCCCCTGTTACACAACCCTGAAACATTCAAACTCCTAAACTCTTCCCCAATTTACTTTCACACATTGTCTCAACCCTTTGTGCAACCCCTAGCTCTTTTAATCCACATTGAACTTGTATGAATTTGTTTTTGTTGTCTCAATACCGCATTTCACTCTATTGCAGCCCCTTCTACTAGTTGTCAAGCCAACATATCCCTCAACATTTATCCTCAACTACATGCCCCTATCTCATTTTCTATACCATGAACACTTCATCTCATTGGAAACCCCATATTCCTCTGTTGGGATCAACTTTGTGAGCTTGAACAAAATGAATGGGATCTCTTCTCTATTCACCTCTCTACCCAAATCTTCATTGCTTCACTATATTAATCCCTTGTTTTGGTTTAAAGGAATTTAGTGACATAGTTCTAAAGCATGACCCTTTCTTCCATTTTTGTGCTACCCCACACTCATACAAGTTTGCTAATTTTTTATCTCTATGTGGTGTGGTCCCTCTACTTCCATGTTGTCTCTCCCACACCTTTGTTTGCACTTGCCTCTTCTTTTGTGTAGTGACCTATGGATCATTATATTCTACAACTCTCATAATGCTTTTCTTAATCCACCTCCCTCTCTCAGGAAACTTTTGGATTTCTATTCAAATCCCCATCGCGACCCTTCATCTTGCCATTCATAGCCTCTTCATTTTCTCTATTTGCAACCCATATTCCCATCTGCCTATCATTGCAATTGTAAATTCTATTCCAAAATGGTGCAACCTTGTGTGCCTTTTTTCCCTCTTTAATCAAATCGACATCTTATCCTTTTGTAGAAAAAAATTACAATTGTTTGAATTTCTTTTTTCACACTGTCAGAAATCCAAAAGCTTTTTCAAAACAACATTGACATTCAATTCATTTAAAATAATTTGTTTGAAAGAAGACACAATCAAACACATAATAATTTCCACAAAATACTGGAGTGCAAAGTTAAATTGGTATATGATATTTTGGGAAATCAATGTCAATAATGTTGATTAATCATTATTGAAGCCACCAAGACCAAGTCAAATTGCAAACCCAAGAGCAAACAAAAATCAAACTCAAATTGAAATATCTTTTTAGTTGATGCAGGGTCGCGTCTATCCCTGGATTCTCATGCATCAGACATGCTAGGTAGAAATATTATGAGCATAGGCTCATAATGATGGAGTTGAGTGATGGAATCACTCTTTCAGGTTGGCATCAACCTGCAACAAACTCCTCCATTGTCCAAGTTCTTAAAATCAATCTTTCTTTTGCCTTTTCTAGCATCGTGCTAGAACACGTGCCACTTATTTCGAATAACACAAAATCTTCCTCTTCTTCCCCCTCATAGACTCATGTCCACCAAATCCCAACCTCCTCCACCAAATTCTTTCCACACTTTCCTCCTCTTTTGTGGGGTCAAACCCATCTCTAACTATCCACCTCAACCAGCTCTACACACAACCATGCAACATCTGCTACATGCTCTTGTGATCTATTCATCTCATCTACTACCACATCCGATAATGAAATAACATCACACAACTAATTTACCTCATCTTCACTCATGGCTGCAATATCAAATTTTACTGCAATGGCTTACATAATCCCATTAGCTACAATCTTTCATTCATCTCTCTTCGCTGCATCAACAATCTTTATCATCCATTCTTCCTCAATCACCAAAATTTGAGCAAACAGATATGATTCACCTTCACCTTCAATTGCAACCTCTTCGTTGTTCACCTCTTTGTTTTCTTCTTCTATTGGCAGGCCTTCCTCATGGCACGTCATTGCTGCAACTTCTCCATCAGTAGGGGCTACTCTTCTTCCTCTTTCCATCTTAGGCTGCTATCCTTGTTCTTCTTCTCACTCCTCTTTTCCACTTTCTTTTCACATTTCCAAAAAATATTTTCCAATTTCTTGAGCCTTGTCTTGATCTATCCTACTTCTTCGCTAGCTATCTTTTCCATCGCTTCACACATTTCATACTCCACATCATCCCAATACTACTCCCAAAATAGTATCTTCATGGGTCTCTTCATGACCCAACCCATCTTGCCTATTGTAATCTTCTGCAACTCATTCTCTACTTCTCTACAGTTTGTCCTTGCAACAAACTCTCACCACTATCCTCTACCCAATATGATTCTAGAAGATGCACCCTCAAAATCTCTTCTACCCACTTCCTCTTAGTGGAAGAGGTTTTCACACCTTCTACCCAAACTCATCTCTGTTGGAGGATAGTCAACATGATTCCCATGGAACCAATGGCCTCTCAAGGTTTCTTCACTCTTAAGAAAATCTTCACCCACGGTCCTGGTGGATACTCTCCATGCTCAGGATTACCCGTTCTGATGCCAATTGACACCAGAGGGTACTCCCCTCTTGCAAAAAAACTCACACTTATAATCCTTTTTGATAATCACTTTCAAAACAATACAAAAATTGCAACAAACAAATAACCAAACACTCACTTTTATTGGATTTTCTCATTAAATAGAAAAACACAAATCAATGTCTACAATTATTGATTAGTCTCTCTTTGGACATTGACACCATATCTTCCCTCTGCCTCCATAACTTCTCTTCCCCTATTACATAGCCTCGAAACACTCAAACTCCTAAACTCTTTCCCAATTTACTTTCCCACATTGTCTCAACCCTTCGTGCAACCCCTAGCTCTTTTAATCTGTATTGAACTTGTGTGAATTTGTTTTTTTTGTCTCAATCCTACATTTAACTCTATCACAACCCCTTCTACTAGCTTTCAAGACAACATATCCCTCCACCTTTATCCTAGGCTACACACCCCTATCTCATTTTCTATACCACAACCACTTCATCTGATTGGAAACTTCACATTCCTCTATTGGGCTCGACTTTGTGAGCTTGATCAAAATGCACGGGCTATCTTCTCTATTCGCCTTTCTAGCCACACCTTCGCCACTTCACTATATTAATCCCTTGTTTTGGTTTTTTTGTCACCTAGAAATGCACCCTATGCACAGAGATTGAAATTGAGCTTCCTAGAGCAACATGGGATCATTTCAAGGCTGTGGGTCACTTATAGTTGAAATGAACCTCCAGAGAAGGCCAGCTTCCTTTGGTGTCACCTAACTACTGATTCTTGTGAGGAAAAAGGAAGAAGGAATACATAAAATAAAGGTTAAAATCTAAGGTGATACACCAAAATGATGAGGAATTATGGAAAGAAAACAGGATGAACATACACTGGGAAACCTAGCTGTAAATGTTTTATGTGCTCAACATGACTTCTTCTAGACTTATGCATCAATCTTAACTGGTTCGATCTACATACACATCTCAGGAAGGAAAGATTAATTTCACAACTCTAAGATATAAGTGCAAAATTTATAAAAACACAGTTAAAGACTTGCATAATCAAAAGAAAGATATAGAAATAAGAATAGTACAAACATGAACACTAGCTTCCAAGGTAAACTTTGCGTTGCATTCCAGATTCCGATTGAGTTACAAAATATACATCAGTTGAGGAAGGATAGCTAAAAATCACTAACTCTTCTGGATGCATTACTCCAACTATTTACAAAAAGGCAAAAAATGCCTTATATACATCAGTGTGTCGGCCCTCCTTAGGGCTTACAAAAATATTGGGCTCTAAAAGAACTATCCTAAGATCTTTTGGATGAATAAATGCAGAACCCTACGTGTCCCTGTCGTGAATAGTCATCCCTGGAGAAGTCTTCTTCAGATATTTCACAGCTACCGCATTCATTCTGACCCTGGCGTCGTGTCCTGTTTGAACCACTTCGGCTGAACACCTTGAATGCCCTGAGCTCACAACAGATACGTGCTGCATTCATTCTGTTGACATCCTTAATCCTGATTAGACTGCCACAACTCATCTCAGCTCCTCATGGTTGGTCGAGCGTATTCCATGTAGGCTCTGTAGGCGGTTGAAACTCTTTTGAAAAGAATTGCATCTCGGCGAGACACCTATCATCGGGAAGACTCCTGCCGAACCCTTCTCGTGATCACCAAGACATTCCATTCTCGCTAAGAATTCTTAGTGGGCTCCTTTACTTACCCCGAAGTGCCCAGTTGGTGTAACCCTCATCCTTCGGCAAGATGCTTTGCCGAAGGCCATATCCTATATCGAGGCCTCCTCCCTTCCTTTCGGCGAGACTTTTGCCTTCGCTAAGACCTCCTAGCGAAGCCTGCCTTCTTTGCTGAAAGCATCCCTTCCCTGTCAGCAAGACATAATGCCCTCACCAAGACATTCTTGCGAAGGCACCAACTTTGGCTGAAACCACGAGCAAGTCGGGGAGACCTTTGGTGATAACATTCCTTTTCGCTGAGACTTCACCAAGTCAGTGAGAGCTTGTGCCGATAGAAATATCACGCCGAAACCTTTAGAGTCGGGGAGACCACCTTACTTCGGCAAGACCTTATGCTGAAGTCCTTCTCTCAGCGAGGCCCTTTTGTTGTTGGAGAGACAACTTTGGTTGCCAAGACTCACGCTGAACTCTTCATTCTCCCCGAGCTCACGATTGAATGGCCTATCGGCTAGACGAATCCATGTGATAAGAGGTCATACCGACCCCTCAATGTTATAGCGATAGGCTCTGCAGCTCTATTTGGTAGGACAGAAACTAGGTCACAACGACCTGTTCAAAACGGAAAGTATCAAGCAGCCAGTCAGCCAGACTGTGAAGATGTTATGCCGACCTGGCTCTAATGGAGGCTAGGCGTAGAAAATTGAGGCATGTTCCCAACAGAGCAGCCCTCTCAACTGAATCCCCTGTGAAATGTCATCATATGCATAAAATAACCCTCAATGGAGATATCCCATTTGGCCCCTATGAGCCTCTGCAACATAGATGCCTTGCCTGATTGAGCCTGAGGGTAAAATTAGGTAACATTTCTGGCAACCTTTGCTGGATGTTTGCCTATTAAACATGAAGACCAGTAGACTAGGCCTATCCATTGGGCATGGAGTCATTAGAAAGCTTAGAGAACAAATAAAAACGCCAGTCGGCACATGGTTGCAATTCGTATGAGACCTTTAGAACACAACAGATTGCCAAAATGACAAGACAGGGGAAACTAAAAAGAAAAATATTTACTGCGCTAAAACATCGCTTATGGAAAACATAAGCCTAAACTATTATGTACAATAGATGGACCCATCAAAATCAGAATCAGGGCTTGAGGTGTATCCCATTAACCGGGATATGAAGCACTTCACCTTCTATTGTGGCTAGTTGATACGCATTGTGCTCCTTATAGCCTGTGATAATAAATGGACCAGTCCACATATTGTCGAATTTGGTGTGATGGCCTGGCCTACTTTTTAGAACGTCCAATTTGAGCATGAGGTCTCCCTCCTTAAAAGACTTTGTTGTTGCCCTTTTGTCAAATGTCTTCTTTGTCTGGAGCTGATGATGCTCCAAAGTTTTCATTGCTCTGTCCCTTGATTCTTCAAGCTCCGTGAGATCTGCACAACTTACAGACATTGGGTTTTGTCCCTCAAGCATCTCCAACTAGTGAACAATGTCTAGAGCTGGCAGCTCCACAGATAGGGGCAATCTTGCCTCTTTGCCATAGACTAACATATATGGTGAATTGCCAATAGACCTCTTAGGGGTCACTCTGTCTGCCCAAAGTGCATTCTTTAAACTATTGTGCCAGGTCCTTTGATTGTCCTCTATGGTTCTTTTAATGATCCTGATAAGGTTCTTATTTGTGCTTTCAGCTAAACCATTACCCTGAGGGTAATAATTTGAGGAGGTGTTCAAATGAATGCCATGTTTGACAGCCCAATCAGTCAGTCTTAATCCCATGAATGCAAGAGCATTATCAGATATGATAGAGTCAAGGACTCCAAATCTGGTGATTATATCTTCATAAAAGCTCAAAACTGAAGACTCTTTTGCTTCTTTCAATGCATCCGTTTTTGTCCACCTTGTAAAATAGTCAGTGGCTGTAAGTACCCACTTATGACCAACACTGGAAGGTGGATTTATTGGCCCAATGAAATCAATGCCTCATCTCATGAAGGGCTGCTCCACTTGAATTGGATGCAGGGGCATAGCAGGCAGTTTTTCCTTTCCTGAAAATAGAGCGCATTTGATACACTTTCTTGACCAAGAATATGCATCTTTGAACAAGTTGGGCCAGTAGTAACCAGCTCTCATGATTTTCCAGGCAGTAGTTCTGGGAGCAAAGTGACCTCCTGCAACTCCATCATGAAATTCATGAAGTACCTTCTCAACTTGGTGACTGTGAATGCATCTTAATAGGACACCGTTTAGATCCTTTTTGAAGAGAACATTATTTACCAGTACGTATGGTATGGACTGCAATCTGAAGTATCTTCTTTTAGCTCTATTTAATCCTAGTGGGCATTCACCAGTTTGTAAAAATTGGATCATATCTTGAACCCAATTGGTTGTCCCTATTGGTACATCATCTTGAGCATTCTGAGGTACATCATCTGTATTAGCAAGGATAACATCCTTTTCTAATTCACTTCTGCTGCTTGACCCAGTAGCAAGTTGTTCACAGAGACTTCTGCCTCTAACCAATTTGGTGATCTTAATATCTATGTCGTATTCCATGACCTTAGTGATCCATCCTGCTCTTTTTTCATTTAGATCTTTATTCAATAAGAATTCCTTCACACTTGAGTGTGCCACCATGACATGAATTTTATTATGAGAGATCAAAGGCTTGAATTTCTTCAGGCTTCTGATCACAACAAGAACATGCCTCTCTACAAAGGAATACTTTTGTTCATAATCAACCAAACCTTGACTGAAAAAGGCTATTGGTTGTTCTAAATTCTCTTCATTTTTTTGAACCAATATTGCAAAAATGTTACTTGTGCTACCATAAGCATACAGATAAAAATCTTTAGAAAAATTGGGATTTACTAGCGTAGGAGCTGCTGCTAAGGCCTCCTTGACCTTTTCAAAACTATTCTTGGCATCTTTTGTCCAACTGAAAATTGCATTTTTCCTTAACATAGCTGTTAAAGGTTGTAACAAGTTTGCAACATCAGGGATGAATCTTCTTAGAAAGTTGATCTAGCCGAGAAATCTTTGTAGACCCTTCTTGTGATTAGGTAGCGGCAACTCATGTATGGCTTTTACTCTCTCAGGATCAATAGTAATTCCTTGCTTTGACACTATGTGTCCTAATAATTTCCCTTCATGAATAGCAAAGATACTCTTCTTTGGATTGAGAGAGATACCAAACTCTGCATTTTTCAAAAACTCACCTAAGATGTAACAAATGTTCATCAGCATTTTTGGAATAAACCGTAATATCATCTAGGTAAATCAGTATGATCTTGTTGATCAAACCTTGAAATTCCATATCCATGGCCCTCTGAAACGTGGCACCAGCATTGGATAAACCAAAAGGCATCCTTTTGTATGCCATGGTGCCCCACTTAGTTGTGAAAGCAGTTTTGAATTGATCTTCTTCTTTAACCAGCACCTGATTATACCCTGAAAAACCATCTAATAAGGAAAATATTTTAGAACCAGCAACCTCTTGCAAGATTCGTTCCATGGAGGGTAGCAGGTAGTGGTCTTTCAAAGATGATCGGTTAAGGTCCCTAAAATCTACGCAAAGTCTTATTTGACCACTTTTCTTCCTAATCGACACAAGGTTAGAAACCCATGAAGTGTGTTTGATGGGAAAGACAATACCCCTCTCAACTAGCTTAGTTAGCTCTTTAATGATCAAGGGTTCAAGCTTAGGATTCAAGGGCCTTTGTTTTTGTCTTACTGGCTTGGCATTAGGTTCCAACTCAATGGTGTGCTGAGCAATATGGGGATCAAACCCTTTCAAATCCAAATATTCCCAAGCAAAGAAATCATAGAATTCTTGACATAAAGTAACAAAATCTTGTTTATCTTCATGTGAACAAATTTTTCCTATCTTAAGAAGTTTACCTTTAAAAATCTCCAATTCTTCATAGTGTTCTTCTTTGATTTGCAAGCCAACTCTACCCTTTTTAAGCTGATCATCAGTACTGAAAATTGACTCTAAGGTAACAAGGCCTTTGGGTAATTTATTTGTCTTTGGCTGTATGACTTGGTCACCATACTTCTGCTTGAGTTTTGCTTGATTCACCATGGAGAACTGATCTTCCTCGAGCAAGAAAGAAAGGATCTGATTATCACTGTAAAAAACTTGCTAGTGAATGTTGTTATCAGGAATTGATGGTCTGACCACAACCTTCACATACTGCTGCACTTTCTCTTTTCTGATGTCATTTGGAATATCAAACTGTGCTCCAATGGCTGCAAGCCTATCAACATCCTTGTTCTGATTTCTTGGAATAGATACTAAATTAATGGCATCAAATTTCTCAAGCATGTTCCACACTCTATTTCTATAAGACTTTAGTGTGTCATTTTTAGCCACATTCAGGCCCCTTACTTGATTAACAATTAATTCGCTGTCCCCATAGACTTTCAAGCTGGTTACTCCTCTCTTCCTTGCCCACTCTAGACCTTGGAGAAGGCCCTCATATTCAGCAGTGTTATTGGAGCATGCAAAAGCAAAACAAAATGCAGAGTAGTACCTATCACCTTGTGGAGAAATTAACATTGCACCTCCTCCTACCCCATTCCTACTTCTGGAACCATCGAAGAACATCTCCCAAAGTCCATTTAGTGGTTGCAACGAGTGATCTGGATCTTTCTCCAAGTTTGGAATCTCTGTGTCAGGCTCAAGAATGACATAGTTTCCCATACCAACATCTTGAATGAGTTCACTAGGACTGCCCAATACATTCTCAACCACCCATTCATGCAGTAGCACGTCAGGAATAGCTTCTGATTGGAGTTCTTGAGCAGCAGCTAGTTCATTGTTAGAAAGAATGACACAATTTGTGTCTGTAGCAGTAGGAACAACATTAAAGGGACTTGGGTTATATGGATCAATGTGATCTTTAGCCAATCTCTCAGATTTAATGGTAACCTTGGTTCCATATCTTGTTCTAAATAACATATGTGACCAATCAGCTAATACATAACCACCTATCTTGGTTGTAAAGTCTCTAGATAAACACAAGGAAAAGAAAGGTGGAAGGTCTATGACACATATGTCTTGGGGAACTAAAAAATTTGGACAAGCATGGAGGGTGAGATTTAGGTCCTTGATAATACCCAAAGTATTAACCGAAGTACCATCCAATTGGATCACTCCCTTCTTTAAAGGCTAGTATTTTAGTCCAAGTTCGTCAGCAATCTGTTTTGGCATAACGGAGTTGCTAGCTCCACTATCTACCATACAGTTATGGACTAATTTATTACCAATAATTACTGACACGTAGAAAGGAGGTGGTTTAACTCCTTTTTCAATCTCTATGCAAGGCTTTTGATCATTTCCCTGAGAGTTATTTGTTAACACAGCTCTAACCTGACCTATTGGGGGCTCAGATTCATCAGACATTTTCAAACTTGACAAGGCTAATGGTAACATATCCTTTTGACCTGGGATGGATAATGATTCCCACATGGACATTGTAACATTCATTTTTTTCATACTATCAAGGATATTATAAGGTACAATTGGATTTACCTTAGGATGTACCTTTATACCAGTATGATCAGCTTGCGGGTGTGACTGCTCCTTGTCTAGAAGTTGTTGATTTCTTTGCCAAACAGGAGCCACTCGAGATGTAGATGGTTCTGCAATTGCTACCTTTCCTTTGTCAGCCTCTTGACTAAGCTCGAAAGCTCTCTTCTTTGCCCTGGTGTAAGCTGCAACTGGAGAACTATCTTCATTCAACCCACAGAAATATTGACCTTGCCAATTAAGCAAGGTTGTATCATTGCTAAATTGGTCCTGGTGTTGTGAAGATGCATCATTGCTTGCACCCTGCTGTGAAATTGAAGCATTATGTACCATAAGTGCCTAGTTAATCAGTCCATTGGAGCAAGTGGCTTGATTGTGGGGCTAGTTACAAGGGTAACACCACTCATAGTCTATTGCTAAGTTGTTTTGATTAGGAACCAGCTCCTTGGTCGCACTAACAGGGGTTGGAGCATAGGCCTGAAAAGGCCTTGTGTTCACACTCTGTCTTGGGCCCTGATAATTGCCCTGATATTGCTGTCTATTCCCTTGGAATTGCTGCTACTGACCTTGAAAAGGCTGACTTGAGGCCTGATTCTGCTGTTGATAAGGCCTGGAATAGGTCTGTTGCTTTTCCAAGTTCACCAACTTGTTACCAAAAGTTTGTAATAGACTTTTGATCTCTTGCAACTCTTGTGATGAGCTTGAAGCAACACTTTCTTGTTTATCAATGGTTGGAACAGTAGATGGCAGTGTTGGTACAGTTGGTAGAGGTGTGAAAGGAGGTATTTGCAGAGGGATGTTTGCATGAATCTCTAGAAATATAGGCATTGGTGGCCTAGGAGCAACCTTGCCAGCTTGTATTAAGTTGTTCTCCACTCTGATTGCTATTTCGAAAGCGTCTAGCAAGGACACTCCTCCCATTGACTGTATCATGACAGCTATATCGCTATTCAGAGCCCTCAAGAAGTACAAAAATGCGTATTCTGGAGGTGGCCTCACCGTTGCAGGGATCCTATCCCAAGTTCTCTGAAATCTAAAGTTGAAATCATTCATCTGCTCTTGTGGAGCCCTTTTAATTGTAGTCAATTGCTCCAATAGAGACAAGTTGTCAGACCTATCTTGGAATTGCTTATGCAACTTATCTCCAAATTCATCCCATGTTGCAATTGAACTAACTGGTAGGCTCGTATACCACTGCATAGCTCTTCCTTTCAGTGAAGCAACTAGTAATCTCACTGCAACATCCTCTTGGGTCATGTGATGCACTCCGCATAATGAAGCCACATCTCTCATATGTTCAATGGGAGTAGTTTGGTCTTCTCCCGTGAAAGTTGGAAGACTCTTCAAGGCTGCCATCAGGATGTCATTGTGTTGTGCCAAATTTAAGGGGTTGCCTCTATTGAAAGCGACAAAGGGTTGATTCCTTGGAGCAGCCATTGGAGGTATCTGAATTGGATTTACTTGTATAGAAAAATGAGATCCCATTGATGGAGGAGTAGATTGAGTTCTTCTAGAATAGATAACTGTTGTTCCTCTTTTTCCTATTGCTCTACCTTTCCTTCTTGGTGGTGATAGCTGCAAATATTCTAAGGGACCTAAGCTGCCTCTTGTCTGAACTTTTCTCATAAACTATAAAAGGCACTAATTTCTAGAGTTCTTCTCCTTTGTGGAGTCGCCAAGTATGCCAAAGGACTTCTATAAAGTCTGGAATTCACTGCTTGCATACCATACTAGCAGTTCAATCTAATTTCTATCCCACCGGGCGTGCCAGAAACTGTTGTCACCTAGAAATGCACCATATGCATAGAGATTGAAACTGGGCTTCCTAGAGCAACATGGGATCATTTCAAGGCTGTGGGTCACCTATAGTTGAAATGAACCTCCAGAGAAGGTTGGCTTCCTTTGGTGTCACCTAACTACTAATTCTTGTGAGGAAAAAGGAAGAAGGAATACATAAAATAAAGGTTAAAATCTAAGGTGATACACCGAAATGATGAGGAATTGTGGAAAGAAAACATGATAAACATATACTGGGAAACCTAGCTGTAAATGTTTTATGTGCTCAACATGACTTCTTCTAGACTTATGCATCAATATTAATAGGTTCGATCTACATACACATCTTAGGAAGGAAAGATTAATTTCATAGCTCTAAGATATAAGTGCAGAATTTATAAAAACACAGTTAAAGACTTGCATAATCAAAAGAAAGATACAGAAATGAGAATAGTACAAACATGAACACTAGCTTCCAAGGTAAACTCTGCGTTGCATTCCAGATTCTGATTGAATTACAAAATATACATCAGTTGAGGAAGGATAGCTAAAAATCACTAACTCTTTTGGATGCATTACTCCAACTATTTACAAAAGGGCAAAAAATGCCTTATATACATCAGTGTGTCGGCCCTCCTTAGGGCTTACAAAAATATCAGGCTCTAAAAGAACTATCCTAAGATCTTTTGGATGAATAAATGCAGAACCCTGCGTGTCCCTACCGTGAAGAGTCATCCTCGAAGAAGTCTTCTTCAGATATTTCACAGCTACTGCATTCATTCTGACCCTGGCGTCGTGTCCTGTTTGAACCACTTTGGCTGAACGCCTTAAATGCCCTGAGCTCACAACAGATATGTGATGCATTCATTCCGTTGACATCCTTAATCCTGATCAGACTGCCACGGCTCGTCTCAGCTCCTCATGGTTGGTCGAGTGTATTCCACGCAGTCTCTGCAAGCGATTGAAACTCTTTTGAAAAGAATCGCATCTCAGCGAGACACCTATCATCGGGAAGACTCCTACCGAACCCTTCTCGTGATCGCCAAGAAATTCCATTCTCGTTGAGACTTCTTAGCGAGCTCCTTTACTTACCCCAAAGTGCCCAGTCGGTGTAACCCTCATCCTTCGGCAAGACGCTTTGTCGAAGGCCATATCCTATATCGAGGCCTCCTCCCTTCCTTTCGGCGAGACTTCTGCCTTCGCTAAGACCTCCTAGCGAAGCCCACCTTCTTTGCCGAAAGCATCCCTTCCCTGTCGGTGAGACATAATGCCCTCGCCAAGACATTCTGGCGAAGGCACCAACTTTGGCCGAAACCACGAGCAAGTCGGGGAGACCTTTGGTGATAACATTCCTTTTCGCTGAGACTTCACCAAGTCAGTGAGAGCTTGTGCCGATAGAAATCTTACGCCGAAAAATTTAGAGTTGGGGAGACCACCTTACTTCGGCAAGACCTTATGCTGAAGTCCTTCTCTCAGCGAGGCCCTTTTGTTGTCAGAGAGACAACTTTGGTTGCCAAGACTCACGCCGAACTCTTCATTCTGCCCGAGCTCACGATTGAATGGCCTATCAGCCAGAAGAATCCATGCGATAAGAGGTCATACCGACCCCTCAATGTTATAGCGATAGGCTCTGCAGCTCTGTTTGGCAGGACAGAAACTAGGTCACAACGACCTATTCAAAATGGAAAGTATCAAGCAACTAGTCGGCTAGATAGTGAAGATGTTATGCCGACCTAGCTCTAATGGAGGCTGGGCGTAGAATATTGAGGCATGTTCCCAACAGAGCAACCCGCTCAACTGAATCCCCTGTGAAATGTCATCATATGCATAAAATAACCCTCAATGGAGATATCCCATTTGGCCCCTATGAACCTCTGCAACATAGATGCCTTGCCTGATTGACCCTGAGGGTAAAATTAGGTAATAGGTTTAAAGGAATTTATTGACATAGTTTTAAAGCATGACCCTTTCTTCCATTTTTGCGCTATCCCACACTCATACAATTTTGCTAATTTTTTATCTGTGTGGTGTGATCCCTCTACTTCCATGTTGTCTCTCCCACACCTTTTTTTGTGCCTGCCTCTTCTTTTTCTGTGGCCTATGCTTCATTATATTTTGCAACTTTCATAATGCTTTTCTTAATCTGCCTCCCCCTCTCAAAAAACTTTTGGTTTTCTATTCAAATCTCCATCGTGAACCTTCATCTTTCCATTCTTAGCCTATTAATTTTCTCTATTCACAACCCATACTCCCACTCCCATCCACCTATCATTGCAATTGTAATTTCTTTTTAACTATTCCAAAATGGTGCAACCTTGTGTGCCTTTTTCCCTTCTTTAATAAAATTGGTATATTATCCTTTTGAAGAATAAATTTACAATTGTTTGAATTTTTTTTTCACACTACAGAAAATCTAGAAGCTTTGTTGGAATAACATTGACATTTAATTCATGTAAAATAATCTTTCTGAAAGAAGACACAATCAAACACATAATTAGATTCCATTAAATACTTGAGTGCAAAGTTAAAATTGATATATGACATTTTGGGAAATCAATGTCAATAATATCGATTAATTGTTCTTGAAGCCACTAGACCATGTCGAATTGAAAACCCAAGAGCAAACAAAAATCGAACTCAAATTGAAATATCTTCTTGGTTGACGCATGATCACGTCTATCCCCGGATGCTCCTGCATCATATTATCAGAGAATCTATCTTGAAACATTGTTTTTTTGTAGAGTATATCGCATTTAGATTAGTTTGGTTAAAAATAAATTTGTTTACCATGTTTGGTGTGCTTGAAAATTATGTGTTACCTGAGCTAGTGTGTATGTGTCCTCTCCCCTTGTGCATTTGTGCAATCTTGGGTGATGAGAAATACACATTAGTCTCCTTTTTTATTTTAAGTAGGAGGCTTGCCTAGGGATTTCATCACCCCAAGGTTCGACCTCAAGCATGTTTCCTAATAGGCTATATCAAAGGGTGGAAAATGAAATTTGTACCCCAAGGAGGGGCTAGCATCATTCGAAGCCAAGCCACGAGACCCTTGGTCCACCAAGACTTGCTGGTGATGAGAGTGGGAGCGGGCCTCCCAGTTCTCAGGCTATTAAGATGGGCTCTCTATTCATGGTAGTCCCCCACTAGACATCTCTTATTTTTAGAAGCCTAGGAACCTTTCAGCCAACTTGGTATAGTGTAGGATATATTATCATGCATGAAGATACTCACCACTGACTCCCTTGAGTGGAGATAAAAATAGTTGGGTTGGAATTCTTATCCTCCCAAGGAGAGAGGAAAGGTGATCATGTTGCCATATTGGGCCTGTGCCACTAGACCTCTAGCTATCTGCTCTCAAAAGAGAGGTGTTGCACACTAATCTTGGGGTATTTTGGTGGGCTATACCAACTATACAAACCTTTCTAAATGACTAGGTTGTGCTTGTCTTAAGAGTGTCTTTATTTGTGATATACCAGTGAAGTTATTGGGATCTTCACCCTTAAGCCATACCCTTTTTTCAGTTAATAGTCAACAACCGCTTTATCTTCCAAGTGTTTTTTGAGTGTTTTCTATCTTAAAATTGAAAATATCATGTAAAAAACACCTTTACACACTTCATTCTTATGAAGAAAACCATTTTTTATATTGGAACAAATTAGGGTCTATCCTTCAATCTAATTTTTAAAATTAAGTGACTCGACACCTATCAAACTTTCTTAGTCTAGCTTTCCACATCCACCTTTACATCTCAAATCTTGATTACATCCTTAGGTTAAATTTTTGTCTCCCCCCTTGGGTCAAATCCTTAGTTGGTTTATGCTTCTTTGGTTAACTTGTGGTTGTCTTTGCATCCTTAGGTTGGTTAAGCTTTGGTTAAGTTTTTCATCCTTTAGATTAATCTTTGGTTAGTCTTGCATCCATAGGTCAAAATTCATTCCATCATCCACTTAACCACTCATAAATCCTACATCAATACAACTATCATCACTAGACCATAGTTATCTCTTGAAGGTGTCTTGAATCTCATTCAACTCTCATTGTCTTGTCTATAGTTTTCCTAAACTCACAAATTTAGTTTTGGTGTGACTAGTCTCTCACCTTTGTCTTTTGAGATTCTAGGCTTCTCTTGAGATACTTGGGTCTATTACCATTCATATCCCATTATCTATTCATCATTCATCCACTATTGATTTTTCCCTAGTTAGGTTGTGATTCAACCTTAGTCACCCTTTGGGGTTGTCTTGATCTCTTATCTTTTTAACTTGTTACCTACGGTTGGCTTTAAAACTCACAAGTCTAGTTTAAGGTCAACCCTCATCTATTGTCTTTCTCACTTCCATCTTTTGGAGATCTAGATATCCTCTTTGCTTACTTTGGTTAACCATTATCTTTCAAGGTCAATCAAAGTCTAAACCCATAATCACCATCACTTATCTTCACTATCATCAACCATCCTAAACCTATAACCATATATCATCCATCACTTGTCATTTGCATAATCATCCAAAAATTTAAAATAAAAATAAAAAAATCAAAAACTTTTAAAACAAACAAAAAGAAATTAAAACCAAAAAATACAAAAAAATATCACTTAGGTTGCATACCTTAGGCTTAAGTCATACCCTTTCATTGTCATTACCTTAGGCTTCATAGTTCATCACATCATATGCCTTCCCCTTGCAAGTCCTTTTGTGGTGGAAACAAGGTCTCAAAGAAAAAGAAAGGAAATGGATTTTTTCCACAACAATGATGAAAATGACCTTTTTAATCAGACAAGTGACATGAACTTTGGCTCTTCCTCGAATGAACCACCCAATATAAACACTCCCTTAAAAAATTATAACATCCATAACAATCCTCTCTCGGAAGACCAACTAGAGGCTACCTCCTAAGACCCCATTGTGGCTAAATTTGTAGATGACATGGTAGCTTTAGACCCTTAGAGGTTTTTAGCCAAACTCTTACACAATGGAGCAAAACTACCCCCTGGCTTTGACGTAAACACACTTTGACCAGAATTGTCACCTAATAAACAAAGTCATGGACAAGACATGCCAACCTCTAGTGGTTCCACAATCCTACAATTAAACATTTATATGCCACAAGGAGGTTTGACTCCCTCTTCCACCACAATTCATACATCTTTATTTGGCACACAATCTATGACGCAATCCAAGTCACAAATTTTTGGTCATACCTCTACTCCATTTAGTGCCACGAACACTACATCATCAAACTCATTTAGTACCATCAACACTACATTTTCAAACCCATTTGGGACATCCAGTGCAATGAACACCACATATTTCAATCCCTTTGGAAAAAACAAGAGGACTAGAATTAATATTTTTGGTACCAACACCAACACCAATACGACCCAAGGTCCTAATACAAGTGTTCCTTAACCAAATCCTCAAGGATATTTCCAATTCAAAACTCAACATACACAAGGTCCAAATACTTCTAATAATTTTTAGACGCAATCCAATACTCACATCCCGACTCAAACTTTCACCTCACACATTCCAACTCATACTACACACATCCCTCAAATCCAAATTCCTACCTTGACTTACATCCCAACCATTACTCATACCATACCAACTCCAAACAATACCAACATACCATCCCTTCAGCACATTGGATTGCAAAGTACAAACAATGGGCCTTACCAAAATACAGTCACAAACACCATAGATACAACACCTACACCATACGATGTCCTAGCCAATCAAATGTTATCCTTGCAAAAGCAAGTAGAATCCATGACATTTTCAAACAAGAAGACTTACTCTACCCAAGAGTCACGTCCTTACCCATTTGATAAGACATTATACATGCCAAATTTACCTAAATATAAAGGAAGAGGAAACCCCATAGAACATGTGAGAGAATTTCATACAGACTTGATTGACATTGCTTCTGAACAAACATACTTAATGAGACTATTTCCTAAGAGTATCATAGGACATGCTTTAGAATGGTTCGCCCACCTACCTACGAGCATTCAAACCTTTGACGAGCTAGCTGACAAGTTTATCACCCACTTCCCCTTCAACTTTGAAAACAAAATTACTATCTCTACGTTATGTCAAACTAAACAAGAAGAGGGTGAAGCTTTCTTCTAGAGATGGAGATGCTTAGCTAGCCACTATCCTATTGAAATTCTTGAAAAATATAAAATTATCATGTTCGTGCAAAACCTGAACACAAACTTAAGGTATGCATAGGAAACTCATTGTTGATCCATATTCGCCGACCTTGTTGAAAAAGGGTCCATTCTTGAGAAAACCCTTATCGCTAAAGGGGAAATTAAAACTTATACCAAAACACAAAATGCCTAAGGGAAATCAAATGATAAAAACAAGTTTTGGTCCTGTAACAAGAATGTAACAAATGATGGAGTTGTAGATGCCAAATTTGTGAATAGAATAGGTCCCACATTGACTCTCAAATAACCTAACATGAACAATAACACACCATATGTTTCCAGCCAAGCAGCTAACGTGGTTACAAATAATCAAGTGTGGGGACCCCTAAGATAACCAAGGCAATACCCCCAGAGACAATACAATCCTTTATCAGAACCAATTGAATATTTTCTGAAGAAGCTAGTACAATCAAACATTATACAACTCCAAGAGCCCAAACCATACAACCCAGGACAATTCAAACCCTCTTGGTGGGATGACAATGTCTTTTGTGACTACCACCACATAAAAGGGCATAAGACCTTGCCATGCCATCAGTTGAAGAACATGATTCAAGACCTAATTGAAAATGGTACCATAGAGGTCGAAGGACAACAACAAACTTCCAATAAAGACCATATGATTTTCAAGAATCCATTGCAAGACCATAGTTCCAGAAAACCCTCCAATTTGGGTCAAAAGATAGAAAACCATGCCAATTATTCCAATGCCTCTTTTGACTACACAACTATTAACCACATCCAAGCTACTGACGATCATGTTAATACAATCACCATTAAGAAGTAGCCTGAATGCATCGTCACTACCCGTAGGACTAAGGTTACCATATTCGATGATCCTCCAAAGCAGCCACAATCCAAAGCCTAATATAATCTTGTTGACCAATTGGGAAAGACATCTACATAGATTCCATCCTTGATCTTTTGTGTATATCACCTGAACACAAAGTTATCCTCGATAAGGCTCCGAAAGAAACCACTATCCCTACCGACCTAGATGTCAACTGATTTGAAGCCATGGTTGGATACTTGGCCAATTTCCATGTCTCCTTTTCTGACTAAGATTACTCTACACCAATTCAAACCATAAAAACCCATTACACCTTGAGGTCTTCATCCACAAACACAAGGTTAGATGAATCCTAGTAGATGGTGGAGCTAGATTGAACATTTTCACTTTAAAACTAGTGAAGGAATTGGGCCTCTCTGAATCATGTGTAGAAATGACCAAGAGCATTTTTATCAAGGAAAATGATGACGAAGAATGTTCGTCCAAAGGTGTTGTCACACTTCTAATTATAGTTGGACCGATTGTCCTAAATACCACATTCCAAGTCTTGGACCTTGAACTTACATACAACCTCCTCCTTGACTGACCATGGATTCATGCCATGAAGGTTGTACCATCCACATACCATCAATGCCTCAAGTTAGTCATGAAGGAACTAAAATTACAATCGCAGATGATCCTGACCCCTTTTAATATTGTAGTAATCTAAAAGGGACTACTCAATTCTGAGTGGTTGTCAATCAAGAATCATTATCATCTAGCTATATTGATCCATCTTCATTGACCAAGTCATCCACTTCATTTACTACACTATCAAACCCCATGGTCCAAGTCCATGATATGGGATGTGGAGAATACTGTATGGATAATTTACTGACAAAGTACAATGCTAATGTTGTTGAGAAGGTTCAAACTTCCAACAATGGTGTCAAGACAACTGCAAAAGAAATGCAAAAATATGGCCACACTCAGATTGAAACCTTTTGGGATCTTGATGATACATTTTCCTTTGCTATATATGCTTCCACTCAAACTTTTTATATCCATGATAACCCCATCTTTGACCAAGACATCTACGATAACCCACCATTTGATCATGACCTTGTTGAGGATATCCAATCATCATCCCACCTACCTTGGGCTAGGATATACATCTTCTACTATCACCTCTACTAAGCCATCTTTCCGAGTCATTAAGGATGTGCAAGCTTCCTCTGACATTAAGAGTACCAAAAAGGATAGTCCCAACCACTCCATTGATGGCATCGCCACTCCTGTTCATCCACTAAACATTCTTGTCACTTTGCCTAATTCCTCCATCTTGCATCCATCTGTATCATAAACATGGAACAACAAGTAATAGCTCAAGAAAAGAATAAAGGAAAAGCTCCAATGAATGAGCTATCTTTAAAAGGAGATCAAGAATCAAGAGACACAATGAAAAGAAGAAAAGATCAAGACAAGTCCGTTAGCCAAAATAAAAAGCTATTGGACAAATAAAAAATAAAAGAAGATCAAGACAAGTCCCCTGGCCAAAATAAAAAGCTATTGGACAAGTCAAAAATAAAAGTCAAAAGTGAAAGCAAGCAAAATTATATCTCCAAGTATGCCTTTCCATCAAAAATCACTGGGGGCATCTATCAAGATAAAAAGTCAAACAAATAGCTTGTTGATCTAAGGTCTCCATCCACATCACTCTCACTCATACCATATACTCCATTCCACCCATCCATGTTCACATATCTCTCATATCAAACCATTGGTGATGTCTTTCAATGTACCTTTGATGATGACCCCTTCACGTACACTAGCTCATTGGTCGCCCAAGCTCCTTTTTGTTTGAAGCCTGATGGCCCACATAGTGTGCACATTAGGGATCTTATCATAACCTCTTTCATCTGGTGCATCTACCACCCTTCATATTTACCGTTTGCACTCATCATCTAGATAGGGTCCTTTCATCCAACATGGTCATCCAAATAGGATTAGGGCATCGTTAAGGCAATCTACGGATTAGGCGCTGTTCAATTCTATACCTAGCTTTAGAGAGCTCTTTTCTTAATTAAAAAAAAAATAGTAAAGAGAAACCAATTCATCCAATAGTGAAAACCACATTAGTGGCACTTTGGATAAGTACCATGGTGAAAATCTAGCAAACAGGCACCATGTGTAGTCAATCTTTTCTCTATCAACTACTATCACTCTATCTAGTCTTCCACCCTAATTCATAATAATGCCTTTACTTTCCATCATCTCCCATTTGGCATCCATCATAAGGCCTTGTCATCTTTATCATGACTTCCAAGTGATTGACATCTTGCGTCCTTTCTCCTCTATCTTCCATCCATAATAAACCCATATCCCATCGCATCCCTAATGGTTAGTCCTATACCTTACTGGGGGAAATTTCCTAACACCTAGTTTTATTGGATTCTACACTTGTCATTGGAAGTCACTATATAAAAAAAGACAAAAAATTAAAAACATTTGAAAAAGAATATAAAGAAAAAAACCATTCAAAAAAGACAAAAATATCATTAAACCTCAAAATCCAAAAAAAAAACATGTCAAAAAACCCAAAAACATTAAGATAACTTTCAAAAAATTCAAAAAAACAGAGTCAAAGTCAGTTCTGTCAATCTTTTTCATTATTGTACTATGTTTCCTCTATGATTGGATGTAGGCAAGGCCATCTATCGATGTGCCCCCAAGGCATTAGGTCAATCCTTTAGGTGTTGTCAAATAAAATCATGATTCGGTCCTTTGTCATTGAAACAAAGTCAAGGGCCATGTCAAACTATGACGTCTTTGTGCATTGCTACATAGGTAAGGCCATCTGTTAATGAGCCCCCGAGGCCCCCTAGGTTAGCATTTTAGGGTATGTTAGGTCAGTCAAAATAAATCAAACATTGTCAACTTTGATGCGAAATAATCATCTGAACTTCAAACACATATCCTGAATCAACAAGACAAGCAATCCAACAATTCTACAATTCAAATTAGTCATTTGTCAAATCAATCAAACTAGTCAAATTGATGAAAACCAATGGTCTTATATAGGATGTGTCCTTCCTGAAACCAAACCTTGTCACTATCACACTTTGTCATTTTCCTTATATAGGTAGTTACATGATTGAAACCAGACTTGACGTCTTATACGACATGTTTCTTCTCCTGAAACTATGCCTTGTCAAAAAAAATCAACCCATTACTCACTTCATCCCTTAACACACTGACACACACTTATTAGCAAACAATCTGAATGATTATTGAACTTTTTGGTCTGTTTTGTCTTATCTTTTGGATTTACTTCGGTCATGTTACTAGCTACCTCGAGGATGTCCCACAAAGGATTTAGAGGAGCGATGATGTCTCATGACTCATCTTTTATTTGATTGTTGTCTATGGTTTGTCTTGACAAAAAGACTGGGGCAATATGACCCTTAGTATGAGTTAGGAAATTTCTTCTATGTGACTATTTTTTTTTACAGATGTTTGACCTTTCACACCTTGGTCTATGTCATACCATGGTGTTTGTTGTCCATTTGACACATTTTACCACCCAATGATGATAAAATTCAAAGCCTTGTATAGAAAAATCCATCTTTACATTGTCTCAATTAATGGCATCCTCACATTTCATTAGCATCATGCTAACATCCATATTTTCCGTGCTAACATTCATCTTTTTTGCTCTAACATTTCTTCTATTCTGCATCTTCATCATCATTATCTATTTTCCTCTATCCTTTTGTCCTTTATCTTCTAGTCGTCTCATCCATTTTGAGAGCACACTTGTGTTCTTTGAACTTGCATGTCCTCTCGAGGGGGCATACCTCTACCTCCTTGTCACTCTTCCTTACACTGGGGCATATCTTTTTCTTTGACATAACGCGATAAACTGCATTGTATCGAAGAGAGGAAAATGTAGACACTGAAATTTCCTAGGCTTGCTAACACCATTTTTCCCATTGTCTAGGGCCATATTTCTGCTATTAATTAAATAATTCTTAATTGTTTAATTATTTCATTTAATTCATTTATCCATTACCATTTATTAATTAAATAAATTATATTTATTTAATTACGTCACTAATGTCTTCTTTCCTCTATAATTAAATAAACTTTATTTATTTAATTATTACCACTTTCTATTGTAATTAAACAATTATATCAATTATTTAATTATTCATTTTACCCTTTTCTAACACAAATTAATTAAATCTTATTTAATTAAGGACTTTCCTTTTTGCTCACCTTTTTGAATTAAATTACCATTTAATAAAAAAGATGACTTTTCCTTTTGTAATTAAATAATGTTTCCATTATTTAACTATGCACTTTGCTCTTCGAACTAATTGATTGTGTTGACAAATCATTCAATTTCCTCATTCTCCTTCACTTTCAATCTTATCTCATCTCATCTTAGCTAATTCCATCCATTGATTAAGAAATAAAAATCATTTAATCTCATCTGTCCATTTCACATCTGGCTCTCTATAAATAGCATTGTTATTTATCATTTTAACATATAGAAAATAGAAGTTGCAATGTTGTTGAGGTAATACTTTCTTCGATATTTTGTTGTCATATTATTTAGGCTATTGTTGCATATGTATAATCTAAGGGTTTCAATCACACTTTGTAGCAAAATGGAGAGTAGTAATGGAGGTCATTCAACCATGGCATGAGGACTTGGGTAACATCATTTTGTTATTTTGTGTTTTCATAATTGGATTGTACTTCATTATTTTTTAGGGCTTTAGGGTTTCATTTTTATTGATAAATTCCTTTAACCTTGAATTTCCCTAAGCTACACCTTGTAGCCAAATCACCGAACTGAGGTAGTTGCATCGATTCGAGGGGAGATATGCCACCAAGGAGAGCATTTTCTATGGTGAATGTTACTAAAAGAATGGATGAGATGTTGGAAATGATGCATGAGATGCGAGAAAGATTAGATATTGTTGAAAAATACTGAAGGCGAGGCCTAAACCCTAGGAAAAATGATGAAAGTGATGATGAAGCAAAGAAAGTTGTGAATCAAATCAAAGATGCCCTAGGTGAAGAAGAAGAAGAAGAATCAAGTAAAGTGAATATGTTGAAAGTGATCTCGAATATTGGGAAAAGACCTAGAGTTGAAATTCAAAATTACATGAGAAATTTGTATATTAAGGAATTGATTGATTGGATCAACGAAATGGAAGAATACTTCGAATATGAAGAAATTGAAGATCTGGAAAGAGTCAGATTTGTGAAAACAAAGTTGAAAGGCCATGCTGCATTATGGTGGAAAGAAGTTCAATTAGATTGAAATGGAAGAGGTAAAGAAATAATCATCAAATGGGATAGAATGGTGACAAAATTGAAGAACCAGTTTATACTAGCAGATTATGAACTTGAACTATTGAAAAGATTGCAAAACCTGAGACAAAAGGAAAGATTTGTGAAGGAATATACTGAAGAATTCTACAAGGTGATAATCAAAACCAGTCATAGTGAAGCAAGTATAGAAAAGGTTGCAAGATACATCAATGGACAAAGAACAAACATTCAAGAGGAATTGAGCCTGGTGAAAATGAAATCAATTGAGGAAGCATATCAATTTGCATTGAAGGTGGAAGAGAAGAAGGCAAAGAAGTGCAAGAGGAAGATTTCAGAAGATTGGATCACAATCCAGAGAAAGAAAACCTTATACAGAGTAGAAAAAATATGTGAAACCCTACCGAAGTGAAGAAAAGGATGCTAATTCATATCGTAGAGGAAGAGAAGATAGAAATTTCTACTGCAATGACAAAGGAGGTCATAATTCTTACCACAATGATTGATACCAGATAGAGGAAGGAATATTTGAGAGAAGACCATTCAAAGGAACCTAATCCAAGTGTGGAGGTGAAGGAAATAGACCATTTGAGTTTCATTAAGGAAGAATCAGCAAGAAATATGAGCATATTGGAAGAGCAACTTATGCAGATGAAGAACTTGTTGGATCCACTAATTTAGTTGAGAAACCTAAGAGAGGTGAATCATTGGTGATGAGAAGAGCTTTGATGCATGAAGAAGTGATTGAGGAACCACCGGAAAGTAAGAGTCCATTTAGAACCAGATGTAAGTCCGGGGGAAAGGTATGTAAAGTTATCATTGATAGTGGTAGTACTGATAATCTAGTTTCATAGGAGATTGTAACCAAGTTGAAATTAGAGAGATTGAAAAATCCAAACCCGTATAGGATAGCATGGATTCAAGATGATCATAAGATATTGGTGAATGGGATTTTTTTGGTGAAATTTCATATTGGATCATATAGGGATGAAGTATTGTGTGATATTATGCCTATGGATGCTTGCCATTTACTATTAGGAAGACCATGGAAATATGATAAGAAAGCAATTCATGATGGAAGAAGGAATACTTATACTATGAAATCAAATGGAAAGAGAATCAAGTTGATACCTTTGGAGGAAGAGAAGACTGATTTTTGTGGCACTGCTAGACTATGCTTAGTATATGGAAGAAAATTTCTTGATGGATTGAGACATGAGAATATGTGTTTTGTAATGATTCCAGAGAAGAGCAATGGTTCAAAGGTAGAGAATCCTACCGCAAAGGATGAAGAAGTAGCATAATTGTTGATAGAGTATGAAGACATCATGTTAGAGAATGTACCAGAGGGTTTATCGCCAATCTGGAGTATCAACCATCATATAGATGTTATACCAGGAGCAAGTTTTCCAAACAAGGTACCACATATAATGATACCGACAAAAAATATAAAATTGAACCGATAAATTCAAGAGCTTTTGAGGAAAGGATTGATTAGGGAAATTTTGATCCCATGTGCAATACCTATTGTACTTGCATCAAAGAAATAAAAAAAGTGGAGAATGTGTACAAATTCAAGAGAAATCAATAGGATCATTGTCAAGTATAGATTCCCATTACCAAGGATGGATGACATTATGGACTATTTGAGCAGAGAAAATTATTTTACAAAGATTGACCTAAAGAGTGAATATCATGATATTAGAATGAAAGAAGGAGATGAATGAAAGACTGCATTTAAGACTAATGAAGGATTGTATGAGTGGTTAGTAATGCCTTTTGAATTGACCAATACACCGAGAAATTTCATGAGATTGATGAATGATGTACTGAAGAAATTCTTGGGTAAGTTTTTCATGTTTACTTGGATGATATTCTAATTTTTAGTAAGACTAGAGAAGAGCATTTGTGGCACATCCAAAAAGTATTGCAGAGGTTGAGAGAAGAGAAGTTATTGATTAATGTCAAAAAGTGTACTTTCATGAAAACAGAGTTAGTATATCTTGGATTTGTTATTTTAGTTGAAGGATAAAGATGAACACTGAGAAAGTGAAAGAAATTGTTGATAGGCCTACACCGATAAACATTGGAGAAGTAAGATCATTCCATGGATTAGAAAGTTTCTACTAGAAGTTTATCAGGAATTTTAGTAGCATTTGTAACCTTATGATAAAGACCATGAGAGGAGATAAGAAGGAATTTAAGTGGACATGTGGAGCACAAAGAATTTTTGAATTGTTAAAGAAAAAGGTGATAGAGAAACCAATGTTAGCATTACCAAATTTTGACAAGGTATTTCAAGTTGACTATGATGCAAGTGGAAACACAATTGGAGCCATGTTGAGTCAAGAAGGAATACTTATAGCCTATTTCAATGAGAAGTTGAATGGTTCTAGAAGAATATATTTAGTTTATGATCAATAATTTTCTGCCATTATTCAAGCCTTGAAAAAGTGAAGACATTACTTGTTGCCAAAGGAGTTTTTGTTGTATATAGATCATTAAGCCTTACAACATTTAAATATTCAAGGAAATTTGAATCAAAGACATATGAGGTGGGTTGAGTTCTTGTAGAGTTACATATTTATGTTGAAGCATAGGAGTGGAAAGTCAAATAAAGTTGAAGATGCCTTAAGTAGGAGAAGGAATTTGTTGACAAAAATGAGAGTGGAAGTATTGGGTTTTGAAGAATAGAAGCATATGTATGAAGATGATGTAGATTTTGATGAAGCATGGAGAGCATGTAAGGAACCAATAGTGATAGACCGAAGCCAATGGTTGGAATATTTCATTCAAGAAGATATGTTATTTAGGGGAAATTAATTATGTATTTCAAGGAGTTCAATGAGGGATAATTTGATCAAAGAGAAACATAGTGGAGGTTTAGCAGGATATTTTGGAGTGGACAAGATAGTAGCTTTGTCAAGTGACATTATTTTTGGCCGTAGGTATATAAGGATGTAAGGAAGGATGTTCAGAGTTGCAAAATTTGTCAAATTACAAAAGGGAATAGTCAAAATACTGGATTGCATAAACCTTTGTCAGTACCAGAGAGACCCTGGGAAGATATAAGCATGGATTTCATATAGGGATTACCCAGAACACAGAGAAGATATGATTCAATTATGGTAGTAGTGGATAGATTTTCTAAGATGACACATTTCATTCCTTGTAAGATGACTAATGATGTGCATGTTGTTGATTTATTTTTTCAGGATATTGTGAGATTGAATGGATTACCTAAAAGCATTGATTCAATCAGAGACACTAAGTTAATTAGGTACTTTTAGAGGAAATTGTGGAAGAAGATGAATAAATATTTGAAGTTCAGTTCAGCATATCACCCACAAAAAGATGGAAAAATAGAAGTGGTGAACATAATTTTGGGTAACTTGATGAGATGTTTGGTTGGAGATAAGGTAGGAAGTTGGGATATAGCTTTACCATAGGCATAGATCATGTACAATAATTCAATGAACTAGAGTATAGGGAAGACACCATTTGATGAGGAGTTGCACAGTTAAGGGACGTTAGTATGGAAAGTAAACAAAGTGCATAGGTAGAAGAGTTTGTCGATTTTATGTAGACATTGCATAATCAGGTCCAAAAGCATTTTGAAGACATGAACACTAAGTATAAGGAGAAGGTGGATGAGCACTGGAGACATAAGGAGTTTGGTGTTAGAGATGAAGTGATGGTATATCTGAGGAAGGAGAGATTTCCAATTGATACATACAACAAGTTGAAGATGAGGAAGTTTGGACCATGTAAGATTCTAAGAAAGTTTGATTTTGGAAATGCATATGAAGTGGAGTTACAGAAGACATTAGGTATATCACCTATTTTCAATGAGGCAAACATATATGAGTATCATGAAGGATAGTTAAGTGGAAATAGTGATGAAGCATATTTGAAGGAGCGGTTACCACATCAAGAATTGGAGGATATTGAGTAGATTTTGGATACTAGAACTAGAAGGAGCACTAGGAACAAGCAGTATAGATAATATCTTGTGAAGTGGAAAGGCTGACTAGTGGAGGATCCATCTTGGATTTCTCATGTTGAGGTGGACCTTCTTAGTTTTCCTCTTATCCCTAGAAAGTGAGGGACTCACTTTTCTTCCAACCCCAAGTGTCTGATGTAGGAGCATCCCTGATTGTAAAGAAATCATGTATCAACCAAAAGCAGTTCTTTCCTTGCATTTCATTTAGTACCATTTTTATTATTTCATTCCAAATTTTATCACATTGTTGTTTCTCAACTCACAAAGTAGGATATAGCATCTTCACATCAACATTTATCACATGTCCAAATTTCACATAATTTGCAATTTTCTATTTAAAGTTATCACTCTCAGAATTTCATTGTATCTTCCAATTAGAGAATTTGGAGCCAACCTAGTCCAGATTCCTTAGTATAGACCTATCCCAGATTATGTGAAGCTTAATGGGACACCTTACAAGCATCTTAGGTTCATTGGGACCTATCTTGGAGATTCACAAGTTATTTCTTTTCGCATGGAGATATCTTTCGATATTTTGAGGTTGACCTTCATTTATGATCCTTCATTGGGTTTATGAACCCTTGTGGCCAATTTGGACATTTTTTGGAGCTTAAGAAGCATATTTATAAGCATTTGTAATCATTTAAGATTCACTCAGATGAGTTATCAAGTTAGAGTTAGATCATTGGTTATATTTTTTCCTAAACACTTCAGGGGCATGTAATAAGGCCCTTTGGCCAGTTGTATTGTTGAATTCCCTTGTGGTAGGCCTGTGGGCCCTAGATATTTTCCCATGAGGCATATGTTGCATGTAAGATTGTTAATTCAATAAAGTTTCATGTTCACATATCATTTTCTTGTGTTAATTTTGTTTTGTTGACTCATTCTTGCACGGTTTGGATTGTTCCTTCTGGAACCCTCCCACCGTGACTGCACAACATCATGTCCATACCATCCATCCCATATCCCTCATCCTATCCAACTTCATCCTCCCTTACCATCTTTGGTATTGATGAAGAGCCTAGGGGTCAAATATCCATGCATCCATATATTATCCACTTGATCTTGACCATCCTTTCCGTATCCTTCATCCTACCTCCATCCATATTATTTCCATTCATACTCTCTTGTCGCACTTGATCTTGATAGAGAGCTAGAGGAAAAATATCTATTTTGCTTTAGACAATGGAAACCTATTTCCTCTATCCTTCCATATCCTTTATGCACTATCCTTCCATCTCATACATCACTTATCATCTTTCATTCTTCATTACACTATCTCTAGTGTAGGGCATCTTGTTCCTTTACAACATATTCCTTGGAGCTCCATCCTCCTATTCTCCATCCACTATCCTCTTATCTCCCATCACCATCCCTCATCTCAATCCCTCTCTCCTATTCAAGCATTCCAATCCTATCCCCCCATCTTTTTCCCAAGGCTTGGTTCTCCCTTGTCATTGGATCCTATCCATTCCTCCATCCTAATAATCCTTTTCTCCATCTAATCCTATCTTATCTAATCCATCCATCCTTCCAATCCAACCATCCCCATCCAATCCATCCAATGAAATCAATCCTAATCTATGCAGTCTAACTTGCAATCTAGCTCATCATCCATAAGAAATCCATGATCTTAATCTAAATCAACTGAAATCAATTGATCCATTATCATTATCATCATAGGGATGTATCTTTCCCAATCCACATGTTTTTCTTATTGTTAACAACATAATCCTTGGGGTGTGCATTGTTCTTATCATTAACTTTTCTATCCTCCTCATCATCAATCAATCCACCAATTGATTTGAAGCTTGACTTGGAGAATAGCCCTTGGTTCCTTATACCTTAGTGCATAATATCAAGTACAATATCAAATCTAGGTTTTTTATACCATTACAACATGATGATCATCCATCCTCCCTCTCCATCCATAATTTCCCTTTATCTTCTTATCTTTCATCCTCTATTCCTCTCATCCATTTTGAGAGCACACTCGTGTTATTTGAACTCACATGTCCTCTCAAGGGGGCATACCACCATCTCCTCATCCTCACTAGTGATTGGGGCATCATTCCACTAATCCTCATTCATTGCCTACCCTTTATGTTTTATTCTTCTTTGAAACAATGTTACTTCTCTTAATCGCAACATCATCTCAAAGAGGGGAAAAATGTAGACACTTGAAATGTGATGTTAACCTAACCACACTTGACTTTACTTGTCCTAATATTTAATTAAATAAATATTATTTATTTATTTAATTAATTTAACCATTTCCCCTATCCTAATATTTAATTAAATAAATTTTATATTTATTTATAATTATATACTTATCCCAAAATCCTCCAACTAAATTAATTAATTAATTTGGGCTAAGTAATTACCTTTACCTTTTCCTTCATTATTTAATTCCACCTCACCATCAATCTTTGTCCACTCAGTCCTATCCCTTGAATCCATCTACATGGATCAAGATTTAAACTTGTCGCCATGTGACAAGTGTCCTAACCTATCTATCCTACCCCTTCCTCACACATGTGTAAGAATATCTCTCACACATGTGAAGCCACCCTACCCTTTACACATGTCATAGACATGTAACTTTCCCAAGCCACCCTCCTTTTTACACATTTCATAGACATGTCTTTTTCATGATATTCCCTATGTGTGCTCACACATGTGTGAGAACAACTTGATCTTACACATTGGTTCCTCTTGTGACACTTGTCACAAGGCTAAGCTTTGATCATCTCATTCAATCTTGACCCTCCATTTAGTCAATGCATCTAATCCATTGATTTCACCCATCAAAAATCTATAAATTGAGGCATTTAATCTACCTTCATCATATCCTTATGCTACTATTTTCTTCCATCAATACCAACATCATGTTGTTGGTTGGATAAGCAACCACATTTCATCTATTAAGAGCCAATTTATAAGTTTTGGGTGTAAACTTGGAGCCCAATCAAAGGAGGTGAAAGTGTGAAGGTATAACCATATTTGTGTTTATTTCCTTTATGTTTGATTGGTTTATATTCATTAATCATTTTCTCCTCTTAATCATCAGTGGCATTTTACTTATTTAGTGTAGGCCATTTTTATGGCCTACCAAAATGATGAAAGAGATGCAAAATGAGGATAAATACCCACCCTACAAAATAAAAACTAAAGAATATGAAGGTTATTTTCATTTTGAATAGTGAAGTTGACCTTGAGGTCTTTGAGAGACCTACCTTTATTGATTTGATATTTTTCACTTGCTCCCTTGCATAGGGAGATTTACATGCTCATGTGCACACTTTTTCATTGTATCTTCCTTGATGGAGCTTATTCGTATATTTATTTTGACACTTATTTACAATGACCATGATCGATATTGGTGTATATATATTTGTAGTTGATGTCATTTAGATTCCTTATCTTTTGTGCACATGAATGATTTTAGAAATTTGCATCTAGTTAGAGTTTTTATGTTTATATATGTATGATATTTACTCTTTCTCTTTTCGTAATTTTTTAATTTATGAGAGGGATGCAATGTGAACCTAATATGGATCTATCAAACTATATAGATGAAATGCAATGTATCCATATACTCTTTTATTTTTCCAAGGATTCCATTTTATCATGACATGAACTATTGCTTTTCTTGTGTGATATGCATGTAAAACTAACAATGTGGTTGCTTTTTAGTAGGATTTTTTATCTAGGTGATTATGGGTGGGCTAGTCTAGGGTGATCTATTAAACTTCTAATATAGGATTTATTATTGAATGAAGTGGGAATGAGAAATATGATGGAACAATTTTGATTAAGTTGCACAAAAGGTTAAAGATTGGTACTTATCTAGACTAACCACTTAGACTAATTTTAAATCCATACAAGCAACAAAATTTATTGGTACTTTCTACATAGATTGAAAGAGGTCATTAGATAAGACAAAGAAAATGATTTATTCCTCAACTAGGATGGCCTTATAAGGTAAAATAAACTCTTGGTTTTTTTACCTAGTTTGTACATGTGTGTGTTTTTCCTATTTAATTCCTTCTTTGAGTGCTACCCCAATAGCTTTAATCCCTTTCAGGTTCCACTAGCTAGTACAAATATTATGAGAATTTTTTAAAATTGACACTATTTCTATAATCTAACCCCATGCAACTAGTAAGATGTAAGGCTCATCATTGAAGATTAAAATAAGTGGATATGTTTTTTTTTTGTTTAAAAAATTAGGTTGTTGATCATAACCCCATGGTGCTAGTAAGAATTGAGGGATCACCACCAAGGGAACTAAGCACAACTAAAAGATTATTATCTATTTCTTAGACTTAACTCTTGCCAAGGAGAATCAAGAAGACCTATCTATTAGCTTCTATTAGGTATAGTGGATTTGAAAAATTTGCTTTCTTAGACTCAAATTAATGACAAGTAAGATGAGGATCTATATAGAATTTAGAATTGTTGGGGATGCAAAGGGAAAGTGAGTGATGATTTTTTAATGTAAGGTTTAGTAAGGGAAATGCATACTAGCAACATTTAGAATCTTTACCAGTAAAAAATATTACATGAGTGACCATTAACAAATACAATGGTGAATAATATGAAATGTAATATTTTTATTTTTGAAATATATGATTTTATGCTCTTTTATTTTTTTATCTAAATTTATTTTTTGTGCTTTTTGAAGGCATGATATTTCTACAAATGGAAGGTTTCTATATTTGCACTAAATTATGTGCCTTTCATTGTGCACAAGAGATAGGTGTCATAACTAATGTCTTCTCTAAACATGTATGAACCTTTCTAGTTATGAACCTTCCCTTATTTTTGCATAATTTATTATTTGCAATCCTTTTTCCAAGTACCTTTTGCCCCTATTCTATAAGGATCTATTAGAGTTTATTTTTCTACAACCCTACTTGTACTTGCTTGCAAGGATTAGGATTTTGTGTGATTAGCCAAATATTCGAAGGATATTTGATGAGATTTCATCCAACAAAATCTCCTTCATAGGATAGGATTTTTGTAAGAAGGTCAAATTCTTCTTGTAAGTATGCTCACACTTTGTCTCCCCATTGGATTTGTTGATAGAATTGAGAAAGATCAAAAGGAGTTTGGGGTTATTCTATCTCCTTTGGAGGTATGAATCTTATGCTTATTTTTCTATTTGGGTCTAGCCATAAGTCCATTAAATAACGCACATCTCTCTAGTTATTCTAAGATAGCGGGATCACCTACCCCTATTGTCACATAGTCTCTTTTGTTTTGTGAAATTCACCCACAAATATGTCATCCACATATGGGAACCAAAATATCATCTCAATCTGAACCAAAGAGGGTTCCTAGGCATCCATGGATTGTATAGAAGTTATTGGTGAGAATGGGCTAGTTGAGTTTTGTTAGATGGAATCCTAGAAGAGAATTGAAGGTTGTTTGTGGACTCATTATCAAACAAATTGGCATGCATGTGACCCTTACAATATACCTACCCTTGATCTATTGGTGGGGTCTAGGGAGTATAGGAATTTCTCTGTGGGTCCTAGACAACTATAAGAGCCACTCTATGGTGTTAGTGAAGTATATGTCCAACTAAAAGTCATTTTTCTAGGTGGAATTTAGGGAGTATAACCTTCTAACAACTTTTCCTCATCAGCCATGAAGATGTTGGGATTCTTTGAATGTCTTTGTCAATGTTGACTATTTCAAATTAGACTTGTTGCATTGGAGTAATCCATCTTAGATGATGCCACAACCTTAGTTTACATGCTTCTAATCATATAGCTTGAGGATGATCAAGGTGCATAGAGTCTAAAACGTCAATTGGGGTTTTTTCCTCAACTCATCAAGATTTAGATAATTCTAACTTTATCTTAGTTGAGAGGTGATAACTTTACATTGATACTTTTTCCATATTAAATTCATTAGAATAATTTTATATCATTTTAATATATGATTATTTATCTTTGAACATTTAAAAGAATTATTTGGATGAAATCATTAAAATATAATCTATATATAATAATTTAAAATGCTTCTTAATAATATTGATTTAAAACACCATCTTAAAGTTTGTGTAAGAGTGATTTGTTTGAATAAATCGTTATTCCCTCTTTCCTCAATCCTAAAATATGAATTGACATAGGGGAGAGGGGCCCATAGTGGAGCACCCTAACTTCATGTTTCTCAAAATCCTATGTGAAATTTTCAAATCACTTCCAATTTTGTACAACAGTTTATTTGGCAACTCACATGCTTCTATATTTTGTTTTAGGGCCACATCATCAAATATGATGCCACATCAGCATGATTTTTGTTGAGGTATCCAAAAAGGCCCAAAAAAAAAGTGAGACCAATAATGGTGCACTAAGTCATGTTTTATTGGTGTGCTAATGTGGCATCACATGATTTGTCATTTTATGTAATTTATGGATAAAAAGTGTTTTGCAATTGGATATTAAGGTGTTCCACTATGGGCCCCACTAAGGACTACTTCTATCCCCACTATTGGACCCCTCTCCACTATGGGCCCCTCTCCCCTAATGAGTGTTATGGCCTAGGTAGTAATGGAAGAAATGAAAATCATCACCATCCTATGTTTAGGAACAGAATAATAGCCAGTCAAAGGAAGAGTGGGAAGCATAGTATCAGAGGTAGGGGGTCATTGTTTTGTTGCTTTCAGACTGGTATATTTTATAGGAAATTTTAAGTTGTTTTGCAAGTGACATAAAGAAGAAAAGAGAATAGGTAATCAATATAGTTATATTTTCTTCTACATTAGTATGTAGTTTGAGAAAAAATAAAATTTAGTAAGTGATTATATTTCCTGTACCAAATCTTGCATGCATGGATGATTATTTTCTATATCAAATATTACAAATTTTGGTTAACCTACAATCCTTATAGTTGCATTTTTTCATTCCTTTGAGGGAATCTATTAACAATTTCCATGAGTAGTTTGTACTTCCACATTTTGCATACATGTCTATCAAGGCATATAAAATCTTATTTAGAAGTTTCTTTATCAATAAGAATTGAATTCAGGGCATAAATTTAGCACCTGCTTGTGTAAAATTTTCTTAATCTTGTACAAAAACTTTATTTTTGTGTTTAATCAACAATCTTTGCAGATCAGAAATCCTTGTTCTTCAAAGAAATATCTCATTATTTTTCTCTCTGTACTAAACTCTTGCATAAAGTATATAAAGCCTTTTTCCTTGATAAATATATTCCGTGATCATTTTTTTCTAATTAAACAACTTGTCAAGAGTTCCACACATTTTTCTTTATGCATTCATGTCTATTAGGGGGTTTCAACAAATCCATTTATGCACATCCCGTAATTATTACTGTCTATGAGGTTTTTTTTCTATTAAACAATTTAAGTGCCTTATTTTTGTTCTCACCACTGTATGCCAATCTATCAAATACTTCACAAGGCATTAGCTTCTAGATTTTATACTTTATGGAAAAATATTAGAAGATAAAAGCATATGTGATAATTCTTCCTTGTAGGATAATGTCTATTTTTTATACTAGTTCTCTCTCTTAGTATAATATTTCATTTATATAATTTTCTTATTCATCAAATGGTTGTTTTTGAACACTCATAGAGTGATTAAGATTTGTCACCAAGTAAAATTCATCTATCATGATTAAAATTTATCACATTTAAGTTGTAGTTATGAGATAAATCTTCTATTTATAATCTTTGTATTGGTTAAATTTTAGTTATTGTATAATTAATTTATTAATTAGTTATTTATTTTTACATAATTAGATTTTTTATCTTTTAATCTAGTCTCATGCTACTAGTAAGAAGCGAGGGATCGCCATCAAAAGAATTAAGTACAATCAAATGGATATTAAGCATTTTTAAGACTTCTGTCTTTATAAAGAGAAATAAGATCTATATATTAGTTTCTATTAGGTATAGTGGGTTTAAAAATTGATTTTTTTTACACACTCAATTGAATGACAAATAAGATGAAGATTTATATAAAATCTAGAATTGTTAGGAATGTAAAGGGAAAGTGATAGTGATGATTTTTTAAATCTAAGGTTTAGTAAAGGCATCCCATACTAGCAACATTTAGACTATTTACTAGAAAAAAATCAAATAAGAGTGAATCATTAAAAAATGTAATAGTGAACAAGATGAAATGTAATATTTTTATTTTTAGAATATATGATTTTATGTTTTTATTTAATTTTTGAACTATTTACTTTTTCACTTCTTTTTTGAATAGGTGTTCATTGTTTCACTAAATTAATTGTCCTCCATTGTGCATAAGAGATAGGTTTCATAATTGATGTCTCCTTTAAACATGTATGGACTTTTCTAGTTATGAACTTTCCCTTAATTTTGCACAATTTATTCTTTATAATCATTTTTCTATGTACCTTTTCTCCTATTCTATAAGGACCTATTAGACAAGGATTGATATTTTATGAGATGAGAAAAAGTTTCGAAGGATATTTGATGAGATTTCATCCAATATGAATCTCCTTAAAAGGATAGGATTTTAGTAATAATGTCAATATCTTCTTGTATGTACACTCAAACTTTGTCTCCCCATTGGATTTGTTGAAAGAATTGAGAAAACTCAAAAGAATTTTTGGGTTGTTCCAACTCCTTTGGAGGAATTAATCTTATGCTTAATTTTCTATTTGAATCCATGGACTTATTGAATAATGCACATCTCTCTAGTTATCCTAATTTGGGAACCAATTGATCATCTAGTGGGATTACCTATCCCTATAGTCCCATAGTCTTTTTTTATTTTTTGAAATTCACCCACACATACATCATCCTCATTTGGGAACAAAAGATGGTTCTTATGTATCCATGGATTGTATAGAATTTGTTGGTGAGAATGGGTTAGTTGATTTTTGTTAGATGAAATCCCTAAAAGAGAATCTAGGGTTGTTTGTGGATTCATTATCAATCAAATTGGCATAAATGTGTCCCTTAGAGTCTACCAACCCTTGATCTATTCAACTTTTTGCATTTGAGTAATCCTTCTTAGAGGATGTCACAATCTTATTTTTATGGTTGTAATCATATAGCTTGAGGATGCTCAATGTACATAGAGTCTAAAAGATAAATTTAATTTTGTTCCTCAACTCATCAAAATTTAGATGGTTTTAACTTCATCCTAATTGAGAGACGAGAACTTTATATTGATATTTTTTCCATGTTAAATTTGTTATGATAATTTTTTATCATCATTTTAATGTTTGATTATTTAACTTTGAGCACCAAAATTAAAATCTGAAAGAATCATTTAAATCAAATTATTAAAATATGATCTATTTAATAATTTAAAATACTTCTTAATAATATTGATTTAAAACACCATCTTAAAGTTTGTGTAAAAGTCATTTTTTTGACTAAATTGTTAGTTACTCTTTCCTTAATCCTAAATTATGAATTGATGTAATGAGTTTCACTACTTAGGTAGTGATGAAGGAAATAAAAATCATCACCATCCTATGTTTAGGGAGTGACTAATAATATCCAGTCAAAGGAAGAGTGGGAGGTGTGGTATTCTTTTGTTCTTTTGTTGTTTTCCAACTGGTGAATTTCAAAGGAAATTTTAAGTTGTTTTGCATGTATCAAAAAGGAGAAAAGAGTAACTAGTTGAGAGAAAAGAGAATAGGTAATCAATATAGTTATACATTGTTTTACCTATATTGTCACACATCTGTATTTGTATGTATTTTTCAAAAAATCATATTTGGTTAAGTGGTTATATTTCCTGTGCACAAATCTTGAATGCATGGATGACAAATAGATCTAATTGGGGACAAGGACCTTGTAAACATAGTAGGAACCTAGAATATTTGGCAAGGGTTGTTTCCTTAAGTCCATTGGGCTACAAATTCAAAAAAAAATAGAACATGACTAGCAAGAGTGTCCTAACATGAGCCAAATATGGGATACACAAAAAAATGAATAGAGACTAAAACAAATGAACAATGTAAAATATACCTACTTAACATATGTTTATGGTAGAGGAACCCTACTCAAATTGATCCAAGATGATTATGTGAATCCATTAACAGGTTGAGAGAAATAGGCACCCATGCGAAACAGTGGATCGTGAGTAAGGAGCACATGTAAACCCAACTACCACATTACAATTATTGTGATGATAGATCTAACAATAATGTCATGTAAAAAATATTTGAATAAGGTATTATCCCCAAAGATCCACTTTGAATTATAGGCTTTTGAAACCTATTGGATCACATTAGCATTGTCTTGTGTAGTATTATCATAAGCTTCTTACATATTATTGAGCATACTATTGTCCCATTTTTATTAAACTCTTGATCACCTAAATCAAAATAAATTAAACCATGAACTAGATGTCCTTCATGTGAAATATGAGATAAGGAAACCCTTGCAAGTGTTGATGTAAAATCTATTTTTTGAATATTGTCTGCCAAGATCATAGGATTGTTTTTTATTATGATATTTTCTTCTTCTCTTGTTGTGAGGAATTCGAAGAATTCCTCATCCATAGAATATGAAAGTGAAGAAGAAGATAACAAATTTGTACCTTTGGGATCATCTATGGAAGTGCTTTCATATAAAATTACTAGAGGATTAAGGCATATATTTTTACCACAAAGGAAGTGATCATTTGAAGCTTCCAAATACCAACTCTTAATATACGCATTATGGAGGTGAAAATCATCACTAACTTCATTAGATTCAACCCTTGATTTATCCAATATTATATTTATTCATTTCTTGTTATTTACTTTACATAATGGATCAACATGATAAAAATCAAGAGGACTTAAATGAAGGTATTGTAGTTTACAAAATGATATCTTTGAAATGAAAAGAATAAAGAGTGTGGTGATGTTTTACATCTTCTTGCAAAATTATCTCTTCATAATTTTTGTCAAGAACCTTGAATGCTTGACATTCAAGTTGCATGCATGATGAATTATTGGTGGTTGATCATTTTTCTTCAAACACTTTGTCTTCAAAATGTTCTCTGATATCTTTATGTATTTTCATATGCTTTTGTTGCATCAATTCTTATCCATCATGTTCTTTGAGAGATTTGAAAGATTCATACTCAAGCAACATGCAAGTCTAAAAAATATTGCTTAATGATTCATTTTCATGTTCTTTTTCGCTTAGTTGACCTTCAATCTTTGTTTTTACCAAATTGTTCACTAAATTTGTATCATTACTTTCAAAGATGAAGAATTCTATCTATGGAGAAGAAAAATGCATTAACGAGTAATCATTTTTGTTTGTCCCCCAATTGCCCATGTTAACAACAGATTGTCCAATAGTCATTACAATTGAAGTAGAACCACTCACTATAGTTCTTGGATGAATGGAGTGATTTTCCACATTTCCCCAAGGAACGGAAGGGGTATTATCACTTTGATATTTAAGGGATATTTACAAATCATCATCACTACCCTCAATATATAAATGGTACATTTCAATGTGTTATGTAACATCAAATTTAATTGTTGAAGAAATTAAATCACCCTTAAGCAAATCTTCCTCACCTAGAATTGTGAGGTTTAAAAAATCATATGGAGAAGGAATTAAATTTACTCTTTTTTTATTGATATTAGGTTGTGTATAAGCATGATCCTTCAACAAGTAATTTTGATTTTATATCGAAGATCCTTTTATCAATTCATTTTTTGAAACACCCAGAATACATCTCTTAATGCATTTTTCTTTTAGCAAACTGGATAAAATCAAGTCATCTTTGATTTCAATAGCTTCCTTTTGTGTAATTTCCAAATTATATACTGTATTACTACTTCATGAGGAATCTGACTTCAGGGTGTAATGAAATAATGAAGATACATATTAATTGATTATCTTTACCTGGTCAATCCACTTGAGAAATCTTCTTCAAAGATTGGTAGAACCACTCCATAAAATACCTAATAGGCTAGCCTTCTTTTTTCTAGATTTTTAAAAATTGAGATAAAAGTTCCATTATATCAACTACTAGTTTAAATATTGCAAGAAACTTCCATTTCAAGCTACCCTAGTTTGTAATGCATCCATCTTTCAAATTTTGAATCCATTTTGCAACATGTTTGATGAGACTTTGAACAAATAATTGCACAAGCACATCTTCTTCAGGACACCCAAAACTCTGCCAAGGATAGTGAATGCTTGAATATGCATATCAAGATCTTATGAGTTCTCTCTAGTGAAATAGGGAAAATGGGCAAGTGAAAAAATATGGGTACCAAAAAGGGGGCTTAAGTGGCCACTTTTTTTTTGAAATCAGGAAATACTGACATTGGACATGAAATTAAGGATAGTTACACTCAAAATTTTGAGATGGAACAAAAAAAAGGATTGAAGTGCTCTGAGTCTACTTTCTAAACTACTTATTTATTTTTAAAGTGGTTGAGATTAAAGGGTTCAAAAGAGGGACACACAAAAATTGGTGTTGTTTTTGTCAAAAAAATATAACATAGCAACTCTTGTACGTCCCTAGCACGGTGAACTTTTTTTTAGTATTTTTAAAATCGCTCTGGTGAGAAATTAGCTAACAATATGTAGTTGATGCATGATTTTTGTGAATTTTTTTAATATATATTTGATTTCTTACTAATTTTCTAAGTGGACACTTCTTGAAAAATAGAATTTTGGTCATGCTACCCTACAAATTTTGGAAACTAATTGAGTTTTTTTTTTTAAAATTGTAGAATGGAGTCTAGTTTCTAAAAATGAAATTTATTTTAAATTTCGATGAACAATTAATTTATAACGAAAAAAACACCAAACACTACTTTTTTCCAAAAAAGAGACAAACAAAAGAAATTATAGATGAAAGGTGTAACATTGCCAGAAAATGAAAAAAATTACATTGTTGGATAGCTAAGAGAGAACCTAACATTACCCAGGTGTTCAATTTGTTCAACATTGAGCCATGTGCAATCTTGATGATGAGCATGAACCCGATTATGTGAAATATTGTAGAATTTGCAAAAACATGTCTTTGGTCATTGGGAATGCCCTCCAGGCCTTTCGGCTGGTATTCCAAGGCAAATACCAAGCCCAAGGCTTGGGGATTCCCAAAGCAAGATATAATGTGTGTGCATTATAATGTGAGCGTGTTATAACGCCCTCACGTTATATCTTAGTTTTGACATGGCTATTGCGTTTTGTGAATGCATTGACAAAACGTGAGTGTTTGATCTACATTAAATTTATTTTTCTTCTCTTTTTTTCTTTCTTCTCATTATCTTTGAGGGAAACTATATACATGAAATAAACATTTAGGTATAAGTTGACATTTACATATGGATGTTTACTTTCTTATACTTTAAGTTATATTTCATGTATATAGTTTCAAGATGTTTGAGAGTGGTTTCAGATCTCTAGGATTTATAATGAAAATTCTAGTTTTTGGAAGATCTCACAAATTTTAGTAATCAGGAGGTCAAATTTCAGTAATCAACAAGTTGTATTATTTCTCTCTATCTCACTCATTTTTTATCCCTTACACTCTAGACCTATCTCTCACTATCTTCATCCCTTTATCTCTCTCTCCTTTGCCCTCTAATTATCTCTATCTCACTTTTCTCTCCCTCCCTCT